>OY804602.1:39458379-39783776 GCA_963680895.1 Fragum sueziense
ATTTAGAGAAACAACCGTCAATAATGAGTTGTATTGTGAAGCACCCATTACTCTTCTGGCAGTCCCGGACTGAAAGGCCGACCGTACAAATGGCTTGACATGCCTATACAGATACTGCTGCCTTGTTCGGCTCAAACCAGCAGGTGGTAGGGTATCCGGGAAAACCCTGGGGACGTCTACGTTCCGCTTCAAAATTGGTATTCGAACCTCGTTTCCTGTGGAACGTTCCTTTACGAAGACATCGTTCTTGTCTGCTGCCGTGAAGCGAAATGAGTGCATTGTTTGAATTCCACGTAGTTGTAGAAAAAAGTTCGACAAATACGATTTCCAGTCGTACCTACACAATAAATCAAACTAATACGGTGATAATTACAGATTACTATGACAATATCAATTTTATTTCAAATTGGCGATTGCGAATCATTATTATTCGATATGCTGTTTAAAGAAGTAAAATGAACATGAAGTATTATTTTGCCGGTATGTATCCTTTTTGGTAAGTATGTATTACCTCTTAACAAAAGCGTTATGTTAAAACGTCTTCTTATAATAAGAAAAATCAAAGCACTGATAGTACTTAAGGTCGGGAAATAGAGGATTCGGTATACAATAGATCAGTGGCGGATCCAGAGGGGGTTCGAGGGGTTCAAACGAACCCCCCTCTATAGACGGATTATTTCATTTCCATGCAGAAAATCAGTCAAAATTGTGTAATACTTAAAAAAACGAACCCCCCTTTTTGTAAAAACGAACCCCCCTCGCAGAAATCCTGGATCCGCCGCTGTAGATGGTCATTTTAAAGGTTTATATCTAAGAAATGAACACTGAACTCCTCGAATAGTCTTAATGTTCTTATTTGATAGTATCATAAAAATTAACCTTTGTACTCTACTTCCCACGTCTACGTAAGTAGAATTGTGATAATATTTAGAAAAGAAATTCTAATAGACGTGAGAGAAATGGTGAAACAATATACTGAATTACACGATGTAGGTTTTCTTCTGGTGATGTCGTAAAATTACGGTGGTGGAAAGTGTCGATTTCTTTAAACTCGTAACGTGTCTGTATAGAACGGGTAACCGTATGTAACAAATATTTAAACGGGAAAACATCGGACTTCACATGACTCTCATAAGGGATAGACTACCTTAATGTATTGTTTGGGCTAACAGTTTGTTAAACATTATCACTGATGGTTAACTCGGCTAAAGCGAGGGACATTTTCTCTACATCAAGGTACAGATATTTTACGTTTAAATGTGAGTTTAAAGATTTTTTTTCGAATGACAATGAATTTGTTCCGAAAATAGACCGGGCTTACCGTTATGTGTTGACAAACCGTAAGTGTTGTTATACAATCTCGTAACTACGGCTTTATTGAAGCCTTACTTACGATATTTTATAACAACACCGACGGAATATATTGTTCGAGAAAAAACGTCTTTAGCCGAGTTCACCACCAGTGATTATGTTATTTTGATATCCATAATAAAAAGGTTTGAGGAAACATGGTGGCATAACGAAAACTTATTGATAAACAACATTTTTTTTTTGTCTCAATCTTTCTTTCAATAATTCTTCAGTTTAACCTTACATGAATATTCATCTTTATCAGCACTGTAGGCACAGTGGGGGTGGGGGGGGGGGGGTGGGGGGGGGAGGGGGATTGTAACCCCCCAACGTTGGCCAAAAATACCGACTTTTCCTTAACCCATAACCACCCTACAAGATAATGGCTTTGAAAAAATGTAGAAAATGAAGAAAAAGCAATTTCATCATTTCCTACAATGTTTTCTACCCAGAGAGACCCCAAAATATTAAATTTCATAGAATTGAATTGTCGTCTACAACACCTTTCAACAGTCTAAATTTTTGCTGTCTGGTAATGGGTTAATATCGTAGGCCTATATAGAAAATTTAGGGGAAAAATGGTCGACAAACGATTCTTTAAGTTACAATGTTGCGGAACAACTGATAAAAAAGGTTATTGATGAAAAAACGGGCTCATTGAAAGAAAAGGAAAAAATAGCCACGCGATTCAGAGCTGAATACGCTTGCCGAAAAGTACTGGCCTCTGATTGGTAAGCTCGACAATCTGTCAATCAAACTATAACTGAGAGTAAAAGACCTCGCGCCTACAGCTAACCAAAACTAGAGTTACGATGTTTTTATTCCTAGCGGCGATCTGGCCTTGAATTATATAAATAGGCTTGACAGTAGCACACGGCAGGAAATGAGCATTTATCACTATAATGAAATAAAATATAAACAAATAAACGTCGATCAGGAAGGGGACCATACACTACAGAATTTTATTTATGATATAACTTACGGCCTCTCCCCTGCCTTTTTTTCAAAATAAGGTCTTAATAAAATGAATTGATTCATCAAATCCAAAATTGGCTTAAAGAATCCCCAGCCCTGCTCAATTAAGTCATCTGGTTGCAGGAGGTCGGTAACCTCACCAACATCAGGTTCTGCTGCAAAACCAATTTCCCCGTATAGATGATCAAGTTCCTGAAATAGTATAACAAACAATCCATGTTATTTCAATGTTTTATTTTGTTCTTGTTTTCATTATTGATACTTATATGAGAATTTTTATTATTATTATTTTATTATTATTATTTTTGTCATTATTATTATTGTTTCAATTATATTTATATGCTGCATTTTTTGTTGCTATATTGCGTTTTTATTCACCTGAAAGGGTATGGCTATGCCAAAAGGTTATTCGACGAGTTTACTTCTCGATACCTGGGTTAACATAAGAGAAAAACGTGCGGCACGAGCATGAAAACATTTCGAAATTGAAAGACTGTGCGATTGTAAAACGTGTTATTAAAAAACCTTGTAAATACAGCTTGATTCAAGCTGCAGTTACAATAATTTGCAATAACACCGACGATTTACCGCTAATTGAAAACGCTGTTTCTCCTCAATCTTCAATGTAATAACCGTTTACTAGGCTCCGCCCTGTCTCCCGAAAAAATCAGAATATAACAATTTTTAATTTTGTTTGAAAAAAAGCAATTACCGGGTTTTGAACTCGGGTACTCGCGATCGATAAGCCAATGCGCTATCCATTACGCCACTTCAGAAATTCTGTGTAAGCGATAAATTACGTAATTTTATTGTAATTACGTCATAACTGCGAAACAAGGGAGATTATTTCACAAGACGTATCCCTAACAACAAGGGCAGAGAATATATAAACAAAGAGCTGTCAAACAAAGAAGAGCTGTCAAACAAAGAAATTTCAATATTGCGCCCCTGAAAAATAAAATCCTTTCCAAAATATTTAATCACAAACAGTCAAGACTAATTTGTGTAATGCTTTTTTATATGAATACTTCGAAATTGAGTTGTTTAGAGTGAATTGTTCAGCTCAGGATCGGAAACCTTCATAAATGACGGTCTTTACTGAATGAATTTGATCGATGTTAACTGTATGTAACCCTAATGAAATCATAATTTAGAGATATAAAATAAACATATTTACCCGAAACTGGTCTATACTTGACATATCTTGGTGGAATAACGTAAATAATAATAATAATAATAAAAAATCGAAAGAGCCTGGTGACAGCAGTGTATTGACAGCAAGTGTCAACTTTTCCCGGAAAATTTACCGGTGTCACAAAATGCTCGAAGGTACAAAATCGCACGGCGAGGGCCATATAGTAAAATGGGTCAATTTGGCAGCTTCTAGCTTCTCCCAGAAGTCTCTCTGGCACCTCTTACTTAGTCTGCCTGATATATTATTCCTTAGTCTTTAGTTACTGTAAAAGTCTATTTATTCGCTAGGACTTAATTTTCGCTAATTTTCGCGAGTAGGTAATCTCGCGAATTCATCAATTTCGTGAATATATCAGTCTTAGAATGCCGGAGATTACCGACGGTTGTTTGGAATCACATTCCGAAATCATATGTCCAGTAAAAACATTTCAAATCGGTAATTTTGATCGTTACCCACCTTTCAATGTATGAAAAATGCAAATTTTTAACATCATAATGTTATATTATTATGATGATAAACATGACTAGAAATACAGAGTATATTTGTTACATGCGTTTCTCTAGAAAATGGTCGTAAAAGAGTGACCTCTTTATCGTAAACAATTCAGAAGTATAGTACATGAAGCAGTTACGTTCTTACGTTAATCACCTTTTGTTGTACATGAAGGGACAATGCATGTATTGTCCTTTTAACAGTTATAGATGCAGAGCTTCAGATTTACAGTGGGCCCGGGCCATTTGACAGACTATTTGCAAATATGGCCCATCACTTTTCAACTCCAGGGGCCAAGCGGCCCAAGCTTTTACAATTTTTTTTTATCACTATGTTTATTTTCATTGCTATGGCCCATCATTTCCAAAAATGACCCATCAATTGCCCTGCCATGGGTCATTTCGACCCACCACTCTTCAAATAAATCTGAAGCTCTGTAGATGAAAAGGTGTGAAAACAACTATAAAGAGAAGACAGGTGTGATAAACATTTTGTGTAACCATCTCTCATGTATTTATTGGGGTTAAACAGACATGTACAGAATATAACAAAACAAATATTTCCGGAAAACAACGGAAATACCCGAGCTTTAAATCAAACACCCGCGAATTTATAAACTCGCGAATAAATCACAGACAAAGAAATCGCGAAATGTTGAGCCCGCGAAAATAAAGACTTTTACAGTAACTGCCCAGTGTTTCAGCCAGGATGCGCCATTCCCGGGATTCCCGCAGAAAAATAATAATTCCTGCATGTTTCTCGTAGTGGCACGCCAGGATTGGAGCAAAAAATCTTTTCTGGCCCCCAAAATTCGATTTTTGCGTAGATGTACGCGCCAGGGTACGAAAGATATTGGGACGGATACTCAAGGTGCAAAACATAATTGGAAGATAATTATATTGACTGGTTATAGTGCGATAGTAAAAATCGATATTCTTTCTGCGATTTTAATGCCTTTCACTAATCCAATCGGTTATAATCCGAGTCTTCTCTGATGTAAATAAGCTCTTTGATATTTTGATTTTTCGCTATTTACATCAGAGAGCGTTGCTCTTTGAAAAAATCAAGAAGTTCGCAACAAATTGTTGCGCATCGTTCACCGTCCGATCTTAAACGCTATCGTTAAAACCCCTGATGATATCGATAAATGAACCATTTATTGTTATGGCTGCTGAAAAAATTACGACCAAAAAGTATTTCTAAAAGGTTAATAGGCAATGTTTTGCAACAACCCTCACCTGAGCAGCCTTTGTTTACCTTGACCTTCCATTCAAAACCAAAGGTTATACTCATCCAGCAGGCCGATTTGAAATGAAATTTTTGGTCAGGTATATTATTATTGATCTATACCCTACAGTGTTTTACCGAGTGATTCGATATGATACACAAAAACAAAGCTTCAAGTTACTTGTAACGTTACCGAACTTTCCGCTGTTTTCAAAGAGCAACGCTCTCTGATGTAAATAGCGAAAAATCAAAATATCAAAGAGCGTAATTACATCAGAGAAGACTCGGATTAATTCGGTTAGTGAAGCCGGAAACCTGCTTTTTACAATGAATGTACGTGTTTAGAAAAATAAATCGTCTTGTTTAATTTGACAAACAGATTTCTTACTCTTCCTAATCAGGACCAAGATCAGAATTTTAGCGATCATTCAACTTCTAGCCTAAGCAAAGTAGCGAAGACGACCACCATCGGCGATCATCATCATCAAGAGGTCTTAGAAGAATTTAGTAAGTCGCCGAATATTTGGTCGATCAAAAAGAATAATACGCTTATTCATCTCAAAAAGCGTGGAAACGTGAATAACCATGACTGAATTTTGACAGGGGAACAGCTATAGGAGATCTAAATCTATGTATTGTGAAACATATAAGAACTGACCCCCCCCTGTAAAAGTGGTCTGGCCCCTATTTAGGAAGAGAGGGGGCCAATAAGCCTCCTTTGGAAAAATCCTGGCTGAAACACTGACTGCCAAAAAACTGGTATCAATAGCACCATCAGCTAAAATCATGCCCCCGTGAACACAGCCACCCTTGCGATTTGCCATCTCTTTCGGAATCTGCATGTGACACACCCCCATGAAAGGTCACGACCGAGCAAGAAACTAGTTCCCGAGAAATTTATTAAAACACATCCTAGCAGTACACTGACAGTGGCGGATCCAGGATTTCTGAGAGGGGGTTCGAATTTACAATTGGGGGGGGGGGGGGGTCGTTTTCCTATTAATATACAATTTTGACTGAATTTCTGCATGATAATGAAAGAATTAGGCTTCAGAGGGGGGTTTGTTTGCAGGGCTTTTCTTCCAGAAATTGATCATTTTGGGAAATTTTAGCGCAATTTTGGTCACATTGGGGAAAAGAAAACACAGGAGAATAAATGTTCAAATGAAAATAAATCTTCCTAAACTGTTAAACAACACTTTATAACCAGAATAACTGAATTATAGAACACACACTGCTTATTTGTGACTATAATTGCCAATATGTAATTGATCATTATTTATTTTCAATTTTTGGAGAATTTTAGTTTGGAAAATTGGGAAATTCTTACTTTGAAATTGGGAAAAAAGGAGCCATTTTCCAATTGGGAAGCCACCGAATTTCGGCCTCTGTTATTGAAGGAAGAAAAGCCCTGGTTTGAACCCCTCGAACCCCCTCTGGATCCGCCACTGACTGATGGTCTGCCAGTATGCAGAACCAAAGTTCATGCATCTGCCTATTCTATAGACACAGAATCAATGCAACAAAAGGAGCGAATCCATTTTTGACGGAACTATGTTGTATACTATTGTAAAAAGGCTGGTACAGAGTCATGAACAAATTCACTTGTAATAGTTAGCACGCAATTATTTAACCAGTAAAATGTTATAATTGATATAATGGCACACTGCAATCTTTTCTTTTTTCTCAGTTTATACCATTTTCAAATCATTATTCACCTTTTCAAAAACGTACCTTTAATTGTACTCGACAGTTGAAATCAGTCATAAAACATAAAAAAGTATGTATTTTATCCCTTGTAAAAGAGAATATATTGAAATGCATTAGTTTATAACTGATGAATGAACGCAACGAATACGCTGAATATATAATAATGTATTGTATATTTTACATGCTTGTGATTGTATGGAATAGTACAAATAAAGGTTAAAAAAAAAAAAAAAAAAAAAAAATGTTTGTATACTATGACCAGGAAGCATTTCCTTTTATGGAGTGTCTCCTATATGATGAAGGATTTTACAAAATACTTATGTAATTACCAAACCTGTCTCAGGTCTTTATGGTGTTTCCAAAGAGAAAACATAAAACGAGTCTAAAATTGTCTCTAAGTAACAGCCAAGTGGCATTTAAAAAAGGACCCCCTAAGTGAAAAACGCTGTTTTTATTGCAATCCTGGCTTGAGACCCCTCTGGTTTACCTAAATTGGAATAAATCAGGGATTTATAGTCAGATTTCCAAAAAATAAAAAGATACTTACTCTTACTCTTTTTTCACAGTAAGATGCATTTCTTGAAAAATTGCATAAATCAATGCGGAAAAAGGAGCTGTTTTCTTTTCAATTTTCAATTTCTTTACAGATCTTCTCCCAAACCAGTTGGCCAATCTTCATGAAATTTGGTAGGAATGATCATTGGGTGACCCAATGAAAGGCTTTCAAAGTTGTTAAAGGAATTTGATTCCATTTAAGACTCTGAGGAAAGGGGCAAAATTGCAAAAAACTTTTAATACCACTTCTTTTGCAATCTCAGCTATCTAATCTTCTTGAAACATGGCAAAAAGTATTATTTGGTCAATGGCTTTGAAATCTGCTAAAAGAATTTGATTCTTTTTAAAACTATGACTGCCACGGCTCCGAAAAAGGTGGCCCGCAATAGCTAAATAATAAACAAAAAGCTTCTGCTCTCAAACCAGTAGACCAATCTTCTTGAAACTTGACAGGAATGATTCTCACAGGAAAGGCTTTAAAACTTAGAAATGGAATTTGATTAAATCAAATACTCTGGCAGCCATGGCATGAGAAAAGGGGGTAAATAGCCAAAAATTTAAAAATCTTCTTCTCCCAAACCATTTGGTCAATATCCTTGAAACTTTTCAGGAATGATCTTTGGATGAAGGGCTTTGAAAGTTATTCAAAGGATTTGATTTTTGCTTAAGGTAGCTCGATACCCCTGACGTCAAAATTTTAATGTCTTCAGAATTGCACGAAATTGAGAGGGATGCTACTTAAACATGCGCTTTCATTCAGCAGTGCTCAAATTTTTATCGGTCACATGATTGTGACGTCATAATGTCGTTCAATTACCTGCCCTATTTTAAAGGGTCTTCGCTCTTAAGGACCCTTATTGCGGATGATTATGGGCCGATTTTATTGGAAAAAACACCATTTTCTTTACGAATGAAAGTCCAGTTTATTCCAGTCAAAACTGAATGTCTCAAGTTTACACAATTTCGGCTAACGCCGATATTCTTAAATGTTACGTCTTTTTACTTTCTATTATTTTCATGTCTTTTTTCTACACAACGACGTTTTTCTCAAAATTTAGCTCGTTAACCTATACTAAATTTCCGATATATTGTAAGTCAAAGCATTTTTCCCTTAATTCATCAAATAAAAAAGGTTAGTCATCGAACTAGATTTTTTTTTAAAATTTGATTTTTCAAAGTTGAGCTATACATTTTTACGGCGTTTATAACGTCAACGTCACACTTTAACGTCATTTTACGACTGCATTTTCTATGGTAGTTTGGTGACATTCAAGCGCAACTCCACGAATTCAAGCTTTCAAATTTATCTAGATATACATTAATCAGAAATGCATTCAATAGAATCAATTTGCATCTTCATACCGGGTAGTTATTAGAGTAGAGGAGGGTAATCCCGACATGCGTCCAATTCCGACACTTTTTGAAAAAAGGTCATTTGTATTACATTATCTTTAGACAAAATCAACAACTTTCTGTTTTAAACACTATGTCATACATTTGTCCGAAGTTATATAATGTTCATTTACATGTAAAGGCTTGCTTTCTTAATAAATCGAGATTAAAGATAGACCACCCTGTTTGCGGAATTTTCAAAAATGCAGTCTTATAGATTTCTGTAAGAGGGGTGTCCTAAAAAAGTAAAAATAAATTCATGTACAAGTCATCTTCCTCCATAGATTTTTTGTATAAGATGAACATTTAGACAATTCTCTATCATCCTAGACGTCTAATAATAGTATCAGAGCGTTTTTTATTCATAAATCATGGGGTCGGGGTTAACCGTCAATTTCGGCCATAGAGTTTAACTCCGACACCATAAGTGAAAATTAGAGGAAATTTCCCACTCTCGCTTACTTAATCTTTACTATGCTGATGATACGTTACAGAAATGTGTAAAACCAGCTTATTCGAGCTGATGGCGACTCCTTAACAGATAGATTTGCATATTTTTTCACATATGTTCGCATTTTTTTTCTCAGGTGTCGGATTTGACCGAACTCTCAGAGTGTGAATTATGAGCGAAATTATATTCCGTTGATAACCCAATTTCTAATTGAGAGAAAGGTTTGCAGTATATGTCTAATAAAAGAAAGTATGGTTTTCTTCCCTTTTCAATTCTAACTTCTCTGTGACATTGCATCACATAGCTCATTTTGCTTCAATAATATGTTTGGTGACGGGTTTATCAGAAAAGTGTCGGATTTAAGATGCTTCATATGCGGTAAAGATTCCATTGTACCATCCTTGTTTATGGCCAGAAGACGCTGTAGAATACACAAAATTGTTGCATAAAGGTTAGTTCGTGTAAGCCCGACTCGAAATATGGTCACATATATGTAGACAAAAAAATATATTGATTTTTCCCTTAAAGTGTCGGGATTACCCTCCTCTACTCTAATTACCAAACTTTCCCGGGTTATGTCTTTCATCAAGATAATTATTCTAGCATCTGTTTAACTGTAGCATCTTCTTAAAAATGGGCTTTCAATCAACACATTACTACCGTAATTGTTTGTCAGGAAAAAGAACATACCGAATGATACAGACTGTCAGAGAAACGGCAAAATTGCAAACCTCTAAAAATGCTTCTGCCAAACCAGCTGTCCAAACTTCTTCAAGCTTGGCAAGAATTGTTATTGGGTGAATGGCTTTGAATATAGCTCATACTTTTAACTGTCATGGCATAAAAAAAGTTGGCCTGAAATAGTTAGTAGTCAAACAAAAAGCTTCTACTCCGAAACAAGCAAACCAATCTTCCTGAAACTTTGCAGAAATGGACATTGGGTTATAAGTTTTCTAAGTTGTTTTGAAAATTCAGTTATGTCGAAATTTCTGGTTGTCCTTGCATCATTAAAGAAATATAGAGAAATCGTAAAAAACATACTGATTAACAGGTAAAAATATTTAATTAATTTCAACAAGATATGCAATCTCAGGTGAGCGACCTAGGGCCATCATGGCCCTCTTGTTCTTTAAAAATCTTCTCCTCTCAAACCAGTGGGAAGATTTTGACCAAACTTTGCAGGAATGTTCCTTTGGTGACCCTTTACTGGAATTGTTCAAAGAATTTTGATTGATCCATAAGTGAGGTCGTGGCAGGATGGGCCTTATCAGACCTAGAGAAATCACAAAATAATTCTAAAAATCAACCATTTGATCAATTTTGATCAAACTTCTCGGAGATGTACCTTGGGTGACTCTTTAATTGAACTGTCCGTGAAATTTTGATTGGTTCATAAATGTGGGGCTTATCAAAATAGGATAAATCACAAAATAATTCTTTATAAATCAACCAATGGGCCAATGTAGACTATGTTTGGCAGTAATGTTCCTGGTGTGGTCATTTACTTGAATTATTTGTGAAATTTTGATTGGTCTATAAATGTGGGTGTGGCATGGCAGGGCTTATCAGTTATGAGAAATCATGAAATAATTCTTTTAAAATCAATTTAATACAAAATTGGCAGAAATGTTCTTCGGGTGGTCCTTTACTTACATTGAAATTTTGATTGGTCTATAAATGTGGACGTGGCATGGCGGGGCTTATCAGAAATGGACATACCATGAAATGATTCCTTAAAAATAAACCAACGGGCCAATTCAGACCAAACTTGGCAGAAATGTTCCTTGGGGGAACTTTTCAAGATTTAGCAGTGTGATGCTTACAAGAAACCATGAGATGATTCTTTTACTTTAGCCAGTGGAGGGATTCAGGCCCTATTGGGCCTCTTGTTTTGCTATTTGGGGTAGGGTTAATGGGCTGGGGATAGCACTTGGTCAGTAAAGATGTGTTTTGCATGGACATGTACAATTTCAGGTAATCATTAGCGTAACTCTACAATGACAAGGCACTCAAAGAACAACACTGCTGGTACATGTTATACATATCATGAACGTAAAAAAGATCAGTCACAGTCAGGATATGGCAGTAAAGAAGTGAGGATAGGAAAAGATTCTGTCAAGGTATATTATGTTATTTATGAATTGAAGATTAAGATTTTAGATAGTGCTGGTAAATATAAATACTATATAGGGCTGGGTTAAAACATGCACAAAATTTCTACCCGTCAGACAATTACCTGTGGATACCCTCAAAAAAGATAATTTATGAATTTAGATTGTTCATTCAGACTAAAGTGTAGGAGCAATCCACCAATAGGAACATGCAGGCAAGTTGACTTGGCCACCATCTCTTTCAATTGCTATTTTGTCATCTGCTGCAGCTATAGGAACTGTCTGAATTGTTTGCTGTTTGGGAGAGAGATAAACAAAGCAATTTAGAAGAAATAAATAAATTTGAGCCAGGATCTGGAAAAGGGTCCCATAAGGCTTTTGAGCCCAACATGGTTCCAGATCAGCCTGCGTATATACGCAGTCTGATCAGGAACCATATTGTTCTCCTATAGCTTTGTCATTGTCTGTAGCAACCATAAGAGATTAACATGGATCCAGGTCAGACTCCATCAAGGCACAGCATGGTCTTGAAACATAGCTTTCTCAAATGCTATAAGGGACGTTTTTCCAGATCCTGGCTCATTTGTTTTATTTTCAGGATTTTGACTGTTGCTGTCTTACTTTACAACCTTGCAGTAACCCTGTTGTCACGTATGTAGAATTACTTTGTCATCACATACACTTTTTGACGCCCATAATAGAATGGCCTTGGAAAACAATGTGGAAAATGTAGAAATTGCTTGTGAAGCAATTTCTTCATTTCCCACAGTGTTTTCTATCCCGACAGAGCAAACAATGAAAATTTTACTTTACTTGAAATTGTCGTCTGTATAATCTTTGAATTTTGACATGTCTAAAGTTTTGCCGTTTGGGAAAGGAATAATGGAAGTAGGAACCAATGTGGAATTGCTTGGAAGTCTGACGGACTGACTTGGTTCAAAATAAGAAAGTGAGACTTAATTGTAAAGGAGTCTTGGACTTGCTGACCCCTTGGCGCGGAACCCTGCTTTGTGATTGTTCTTGTTGCCCTTACCATGCTAAATGTCCATTGATGATAGTTGCTTCTCTTAACCCTTTCCCAAACGACAAAATTTTAGGGTGGTTGAATTTGAAAGGTGCTTCAGACGACAAAATAAATGTTGCTAAAGAAAGGAATGGCATACAGAATAGCTCAGAAAATATTGAGTCAAAAGGAGAAAGTGCTGATTATCAGCACTTTCTCCTTTTGCCTCAATGTTTTCCCAAGCCTTTTTTCCTTGGGACGTCAAAACCAGGTCTTGTTTGGGAAAGGGTTAAATCATTATCACGATGTTTGGCTTTCTCTTAGACCTTCTGCAAATGACAAACTTTTGAGTTGTTATGGATGACAAAATGGATGTTGATAAAGATAGGATTTGTATATATATATCACTGCATGAAAAATATTGAGAGAGCAGAGAAATTAATGATTATAATTTCTTCTTTTCTCTCAATATTTTGCTAAGATCTTTCTGCTAGGGACGTCTGAAGCAGATCTTGTTTTGGAATTCGGAAATGGGTTAAAAAAGAAACCTATTAGCGAGCAAATTAACCCTTTCCCAAACAAGACCTGGTTTTGACGCCCCTAATAGATATGGTTTGGGAAAATATTGAGACAAAAGAAGAAACTGCTGATAAACAGTAGTTTCTCCTTTTGTCTCAATATTTTCTATGCCATATTTTACACAAATTCTATCTTGAATAACTTCCATTTTGTCATTTTGGCAGTTTTTGAAGTGGATCACCCTAAAATTTTGTCGTTTGGGAAAGGGTTAAGTAACTTCAGAGAGAGAACTATGTAGACAAAGATTAGAATTTCAGAGTCTGATTGTGTAAAAATGTTTAGCTTTAACCAAATTTTATTTATACTAAAGGAAAAAAGAAACGCAACAAAAAATAAATTTGATCATACCTTTTCTTTTTGTCTTTCTCAAAATCCCCTTCATTGGAGTACTTTTTTCAATGCATAGTTAAACTTCATCATTTGACTTCCTAGAGTCAAAATTTCATCAAGGTCACGTGTTGCCAAAAATATACGTTTAAATGAGAAGGGTCTGGCGTCAATGTTAAATGCATTCTTGCACGCAATCCAATTAGACGTTAACGATTCCTGGCTGAAATTTGATTGCTGTACTGTCCATAAGTAGCATCAACAGTTTTATTCGTTAAGAGAATTTGTTTCCGAAGGTAAAATAAACGAGCGTTATGGGATGGGTCTGACGTCGTGACGTTAGACGTTCACCATCGCTTTTCGGGCGACCGTCAGTTGTTATGTTCGTTTTATGACGTTTTCTCAAGCAATATTTTGTCAACCGATGTACACCAAAGTCAGCAGCAATTGGGAGTTGAGATGTTCCATTCTTAAACATTACAATTTCTACCGGATGACGTCTTTGATTAAGTCGGAAAATGATATGAGGGATTAAATCCAAATGAAAATCATTGCCTTTTGCCGAGTCGACGTGCATCTATACAAATCAAAAGAGTTTTATGTAAAGTTTGGGTATTTAAAAGTTTGCACATGCAAAACGTGTAAACGTCTTTTTTGACGTTATCTCACAGGTAAGACCGGTTCTAATGTAAACACAATGATCAATATCAAGATACAGCACCCTGTAATAATCAGTAACAAGTTTGATTGAATAACATAAAAGAATTAAGAGAAATGACAAAAAATAGTTGTTGCGTTACTTCTTTCCTCTAGTATATAAACATCTGTTTCGGTTAAATTTTCTAAATATGTTTTCTTAAAATTAAACTAGAACAGGTATTTAACCATTTGGTTAATCAGCGTTAACCAGCATCTGTATAAGCAGGCAGGTTCAAATATTTGAGCCAAGATCTTGAAAAAGGTCCTGTAAGGCTTTAAAATTTTAGCCCAACATGGTATACACATAGTCTGATCATGAGCCATGTTGGTCTCCAATAGCTTATTCATGACCTTTAATAGCAAATGTGAAACAGCAGCATGGATCCCGACAGGATTGTTTTAAGGCACGGGCTGATCTGATCATGAAACATTGCTGTCTCAAATGCTATAGGGGACCTCATTATATTAATGAGCCAGGATCTGGAAAAAACGTCCCTTAAGGCTTTTGAGCCAAACATAGATCCAGATCAGCCTGTGCATACGCACAGTCTGATCAGGATCCATGTTGTTCTTCATGACCTGTAGTAACTTAAAGAGTGCAGCATTGATGCATATTGGACTGCTTTTGACAACAGGCTGATCTTGAAACTCAAATTTTAAAAATGCTATAAGGAACATTTTTCCAGATCCCGGCTCATTTCTCTATTACAGGAAGGAGGGGTATTTATATGATAAAGAGGCCATCATAAACTATATACTACAAAAGAAGAAAGAGATAGCAAGAAAACTCAAAGAATATGAAAAACAGAAAAATAAACAAAAGGTAGGTCTGACAAAACCTCGGTGTTTAGAGCATTGTCACACTTGATAAAATATATTGACCCTTTTCCAAACAAGACCTAATTTTGACATTAGTAATGAAACAGTTGAAGAAAATATTGAGGCAAAAGAAGAAAATTATGATGACCAACACTTTCTTATTTTGCCGCAGTATTTCCTGCACAGTTTTGTACACATACACTATCTTTATCAATGCCCTTTTTGGCTTCTATAGCATCTTAGAATTTGGACCTCCTTAAAATTTCTATTGAGAAGGAGTTATTTTGCTTGATAACATGAAACTTAGCAAAGACTGGCTGTATGCTCATTCAAGATAACTAACCCTTTGTAAACAAGACCTCACCTTAATTCGATGTTTTTGATAGGAACACCTGTAAAACATTGAGGCAAAGGAAGAAAATGCTGATAATCAATACTTTCTGTGCTTTATTGTGCACAGTGAATATTTTTATTGAATCTGGTTTTGTGATCTACAGCAGCTTTCAAATCAGAGGGGTCAAAATTTATACCATTTTGGAAAGGATTAAGTCATAATGTTACCAAAACATAAACAATCAAACAGGGTAAGCGTATCAATGAAAGTACCAGTAACTATTTCTGGTTGATTTATGGTCAATTTTAACCTATTACCAAACAGTGACTCCTTTTGACTTCTCACAAGAAAGAACTTTGGAAAAGGTAGAATATGAAGAAATTTTCCACAATGTTTTCTACCAAAAAGACCAAAACATGTAAGATTCCATTCACTTGAAATTATCGTCTGCAACATCTTTGAATTTGGACCTGTTTAAAATTTTGCTGTCTGGTAATTGGTGAACACAAATAGTAAATATAAGTGCAGAAAAATACTTATGATAAAAGAGTTATCTCAAAGCAATAGTGGCAGTACTGATTAAAAAAATCAAAATCTGTAAACTATTTACATGTATATGCTCAACTTTTCCCAAATGTCAATATTAGAATTTAATGCTTTTGTAGAAGACTAACAAACGTGACTGCAATTGCCTAGAGATCCTCAAGAGAAAAGGAAAAACACTTACCTAAAGAAACATTAGTACAAGCATTAGCTTGAACTTTGAATGTTTATGTATGCCTAACAAACAAGTGAAGTTCAATGTTTGACCGCAGTAGGCTTTTGATTTGAGCAACAGATAAGAGGGGGGTGAAGACATTCTAGATTTGTTACTTCTAATCCAAACCCTATGTTGTAGGTACTCATTTGAATCGTCTCAATGAGATGATTCAAATGAGTACCCACAACATTGGGTTGACAAGGAACAGTAAATGTAATATTGCAAACCTGTAACTTCCTTTAATCTGAAGGTGTGTTTGATTGTAGGCGGAGGAGGAAGAAATCAGAAAGTTGGAAGAAGAACAGAGAGTGAAGGCATTCTCTAGTAGAACACTAGAGGCCCCGTCCCTCCCTACATCATCACAGAATGGTGAGTCATTTATAGTAGAACACTAGAGGCCCCGTCCCTCCCTTCATCATCACAGAATGGTGAGTCATTTATAGTAGAACACTGGAGGCCCCGTCCCTCCCTTCATCATCACAGAATGGTGAGTCATTTATAGTAGAACACTGGAGGCCCCGTCCCTCCCTTCATCATCACAAAATGGTGAGTCATTTATAGTAGAACACTGGAGGCCCCGTCCCTCCCTACATCATCACAGAATGGTGAGTCATTTATAGTAGAACACTGGAGGCCCCGTCCCTCCCTACATCATCACAGAATGGTGAGTCATTTATAGTAGAACACTAGAGGCCCCATCCCTCCCTACATCATCACAGAATGGTGAGTCATTTATAGTAGAACACTGGAGGCCCCGTCCCTCCCTTCATCATCACAGAATGGTGAGTCATTTAAAGTAGAACACTGGAGGCCCCGTCCCTCCCTACATCATCACAGAATGGTGAGTCATTTATAGTAGAACACTGGAGGCCCCGTCCCTCCCTACATCATCACAGAATGGTGAGTCATTTATAGTAGAACACTAGAGGCCCCGTCCCTCCCTACATCATCACAGAATGGTGAGTCATTTATAGTAGAACACTAGAGGCCCCGTCCCTCCCTACATCATCACAGAATGGTGAGTCATTTATAGCAGATCACTAGAGGCCCCGTCCCTCCCTACAGCATCACAAAATGGTGAGTCATTTATAGTAGAACACTGGAGGCCCCGTCCCTCCCTACATCATCACAGAATGGTGAGTCATTTATAGTAGAACACTAGAGGCCCCGTCCCTCCCTACATCATCACAGAATGGTGAGTCATTTATAGTAGAACACTAGAGGCCCCGTCCCTCCCTACATCATCACAGAATGGTGAGTCATTTATAGTAGAACACTGGAGGCCCCGTCCCTCCCTACATCATCACAGAATGGTGAGTCATTTATAGTAGAACACTGGAGGCCCCGTCCCTCCCTACAGCATCACAGAATGGTGAGTCATTTATAGTAGAACACTAGAGGCCCCGTCCCTCCCTACATCATCACAGAATGGTGAGTCATTTATAGTAGAACACTGGAGGCCCCGTCCCTCCCTACATCATCACAGAATGGTGAGTCATTTATAGTAGAACACTAGAGGCCCCGTCCCTCCCTACATCATCACAGAATGGTGAGTCATTTATAGTAGAACACTAGAGGCCCCGTCCCTCCCTACATCATCACAGAATGGTGAGTCATTTATAGTAGAACACTGGAGGACCAGTCCCTCCCTACATCATCACAGAATGGTGAGTCATTTATAGTAGAACACTGGAGGCCCCGTCCCTCCCTACATCATCACAGAATGGTGAGTCATTTATAGTAGAACACTGGAGGCCCCGTCCCTCCCTACATCATCACAGAATGGTGAGTCATTTATAGTAGAACACTAGAGGCCCCGTCCCTCCCTACATCATCACAGAATGGTGAGTCATTTATAGTAGAACACTAGAGGCCCCGTCCCTCCCTACATCATCACAGAATGGTGAGTCATTTATAGTAGAACACTAGAGGCCCCGTCCCTCCCTACATCATCACAGAATGGTGAGTCATTTATAGTAGAACACTGGAGGCCCCGTCCCTCCCTACATCATCACAGAATGGTGAGTCATTTATAGTAGAACACTGGAGGCCCCGTCCCTCCCTACATCATCACAGAATGGTGAGTCATTTATAGTAGAACACTAGAGGCCCCGTCCCTCCCTACATCATCACAGAATGGTGAGTCATTTATAGTAGAACACTAGAGGCCCCGTCCCTCCCTACATCATCACAGAATGGTGAGTCATTTATAGTAGAACACTAGAGGCCCCGTCCCTCCCTTCATCATCACAGAATGGTGAGTCATTTATAGTAGAACACTGGAGGCCCCATCCCTCCCTTCATCATCACAGAATGGTGAGTCATTTATAGTAGAACACTAGAGGCCCCGTCCCTCCCTACATCATCACAGAATGGTGAGTCATTTATAGTAGAACACTGGAGGCCCCGTCCCTCCCTACATCATCACAGAATGGTGAGTCATTTATAGTAGAACACTGGAGGCCCCGTCCCTCCCTACATCATCACAGAATGGTGAGTCATTTATAGTAGAACACTGGAGGCCCCGTCCCTCCCTACATCATCACAGAATGGTGAGTCATTTATAGTAGAACACTGGAGGCCCCGTCCCTCCCTACATCATCACAGAATGGTGAGTCATTTATAGTAGAACACTAGAGGCCCCGTCCCTCCCTACATCATCACAGAATGGTGAGTCATTTATAGTAGAACACTAGAGGCCCGTCCCTCCCTACATCATCACAGAATGGTGAGTCATTTATAGTAGAACACTAGAGGCCCCGTCCCTCCCTACATCATCACAGAATGGTGAGTCATTTAAAGTAGAACACTGGAGGTCCCGTCCCTCCCTACATCATCACAGAATGGTGAGTCATTTATAGTAGAACACTAGAGGCCCCGTCCCTCCCTACATCATCACAGAATGGTGAGTCATTTATAGTAGAACACTAGAGGCCCCATCCCTCCCTACATCATCACAGAATGGTGAGTCATTTATAGTAGAACACTGGAGGCCCCGTCCCTCCCTACATCATCACAGAATGGTGAGTCATTTATAGTAGAACACTGGAGGCCCCGTCCCTCCCTACATCATCACAGAATGGTGAGTCATTTATAGTAGAACACTGGAGGCCCCATCCCTCCCTACATCATCACAGAATGGTGAGTCATTTATAGTAGAACACTGGAGGCCCCGTCCCTCCCTACATCATCACAGAATGGTGAGTCATTTATAGTAGAACACTGGAGGCCCCGTCCCTCCCTACATCATCACAGAATGGTGAGTCATTTATAGTAGAACACTAGAGGCCCCGTCCCTCCCTACAGCATCACAGAATGGTGAGTCATTTATAGTAGAACACTAGAGGCCCCGTCCCTCCCTACATCATCACAGAATGGTGAGTCATTTATAGTAGAACACTAGAGGCCCCGTCCCTCCCTACATCATCACAGAATGGTGAGTCATTAATAGTAGAACACTGGAGGCCCCGTCCCTCCCTACATCATCACAGAATGGTGAGTCATTTATAGTAGAACACTGGAGGCCCCGTCCCTCCCTACATCATCACAGAATGGTGAGTCATTTATAGTAGAACACTAGAGGCCCCGTCCCTCCCTACATCATCACAGAATGGTAAGTCATTTATAGTAGAACACTAGAGGCCCCGTCCCTCCCTACATCATCACAGAATGGTGAGTCATTTAAAGTAGAACACTAGAGGCCCCATCCCTCCCTACATCATCACAGAATGGTGAGTCATTTATAGTAGAACACTAGAGGACCAGTCCCTCCCTACATCATCACAGAATGGTGAGTCATTTATAGTAGAACACTAGAGGCCCCGTCCCTCCCTACATCATCACAGAATGGTGAGTCATTTATAGTAGAACACTAGAGGCCCCGTCCCTCCCTACATCATCACAGAATGGTGAGTCATTTATAGTAGAACACTGGAGGCCCCGTCCCTCCCTACATCATCACAGAATGGTGAGTCATTTAAAGTAGAACACTGGAGGCCCCGTCCCTCCCTTCATCATCACAGAATGGTGAGTCATTTATAGTAGAACACTAGAGGCCCCGTCCCTCCCTACATCATCACAGAATGGTGAGTCATTTATAGTAGAACACTGAGGCCCCGTCCCTCCCTACATCATCACAGAATGGTGAGTCATTTATAGTAGAACACTAGAGGCCCCGTCCCTCCCTACATCATCACAGAATGGTGAGTCATTTATAGTAGAACACTAGAGGCCCCGTCCCTCCCTACATCATCACAGAATGGTGAGTCATTTAAAGTAGAACACTGAGGCCCCGTCCCTCCCTACATCATCACAGAATGGTGAGTCATTTATAGTAGAACACTAGAGGCCCCGTCCCTCCCTACATCATCACAGAATGGTGAGTCATTTATAGTAGAACACTAGAGGCCCCGTCCCTCCCTACATCATCACAGAATGGTGAGTCATTTATAGTAGAACACTGGAGGCCCCGTCCCTCCCTACATCATCACAGAATGGTGAGTCATTTATAGTAGAACACTGGAGGCCCCGTCCCTCCCTACATCATCACAGAATGGTGAGTCATTTATAGTAGAACACTAGAGGCCCCGTCCCTCCCTACATCATCACAGAATGGTGAGTCATTTATAGTAGAACACTGGAGGCCCCGTCCCTCCCTACATCATCACAGAATGGTGAGTCATTTAAAGTAGAACACTGGAGGCCCCGTCCCTCCCTACATCATCACAGAATGGTGAGTCATTTATAGTAGAACACTGGAGGCCCCGTCCCTCCCTTCATCATCACAGAATGGTGAGTCATTTATAGTAGAACACTAGAGGCCCCGTCCCTCCCTACATCATCACAGAATGGTGAGTCATTTAAAGTAGAACACTGGAGGCCCCGTCCCTCCCTACATCATCACAGAATGGTTAGTCATTTATAGTAGAACACTGGAGGCCCCGTCCCTCCCTTCATCATCACAGAATGGTGAGTCATTTATAGTAGAACACTAGAGGCCCCATCCCTCCCTACATCATCACAGAATGGTGAGTCATTTAAAGTAGAACACTGGAGGCCCCGTCCCTCCCTACATCATCACAGAATGGTGAGTCATTTATAGTAGAACACTGGAGGCCCCGTCCCTCCCTTCATCATCACAGAATGGTGAGTCATTTATAGTAGAACACTAGAGGCCCCGTCCCTCCCTACATCATCACAGAATGGTGAGTCATTTATAGTAGAACACTGGAGGCCCCGTCCCTCCCTACATCATCACAGAATGGTGAGTCATTTATAGTAGAACACTAGAGGCCCCGTCCCTCCCTTCATCATCACAGAATGGTGAGTCATTTATAGTAGAACACTGGAGGCCCCGTCCCTCCCTACAGCATCACAGAATGGTGAGTCATTTATAGTAGAACACTGGAGGCCCCGTCCCTCCCTACATCATCACAGAATGGTGAGTCATTTATAGTAGAACACTAGAGGCCCCGTCCCTCCCTACATCATCACAGAATGGTGAGTCATTTATAGTAGAACACTAGAGGCCCCGTCCCTCCCTACATCATCACAGAATGGTGAGTCATTTATAGTAGAACACTAGAGGCCCCGTCCCTCCCTACATCATCACAGAATGGTGAGTCATTTATAGTAGAACACTGGAGGCCCGTCCCTCCCTACATCATCACAGAATGGTGAGTCATTTATAGTAGAACACTGGAGGCCCCGTCCCTCCCTTCATCATCACAGAATGGTGAGTCATTTATAGTAGAACACTAGAGGCCCCGTCCCTCCCTACATCATCACAGAATGGTGAGTCATTTATAGTAGAACACTGGAGGCCCCGTCCCTCCCTACATCATCACAGAATGGTGAGTCATTTATAGTAGAACACTGGAGGCCCCGTCCCTCCCTACATCATCACAGAATGGTGAGTCATTTATAGTAGAACACTGGAGGCCCCGTCCCTCCCTACATCATCACAGAATGGTGAGTCATTTATAGTAGAACACTGGAGGCCCCGTCCCTCCCTACATCATCACAGAATGGTGAGTCATTTATAGTAGAACACTAGAGGCCCCGTCCCTCCCTACATCATCACAGAATGGTGAGTCATTTATAGTAGAACACTAGAGGCCCCGTCCCTCCCTACATCATCACAGAATGGTGAGTCATTTATAGTAGAACACTAGAGGCCCCGTCCCTCCCTACATCATCACAGAATGGTGAGTCATTTATAGTAGAACACTAGAGGCCCCGTCCCTCCCTACATCATCACAGAATGGTGAGTCATTTATAGTAGAACACTGGAGGCCCCGTCCCTCCCTACATCATCACAGAATGGTGAGTCATTTATAGTAGAACACTGGAGGCCCCGTCCCTCCCTACATCATCACAGAATGGTGAGTCATTTATAGTAGAACACTAGAGGCCCCGTCCCTCCCTACATCATCACAGAATGGTGAGTCATTTATAGTAGAACACTAGAGGCCCCGTCCCTCCCTTCATCATCACAGAATGGTGAGTCATTTATAGTAGAACACTGGAGGCCCCGTCCCTCCCTACAGCATCACAGAATGGTGAGTCATTTATAGTAGAACACTAGAGGCCCCGTCCCTCCCTACATCATCACAGAATGGTGAGTCATTTATAGTAGAACACTAGAGGCCCCGTCCCTCCCTACATCATCACAGAATGGTGAGTCATTTATAGTAGAACACTAGAGGCCCCGTCCCTCCCTACATCATCACAGAATGGTGAGTCATTTATAGTAGAACACTGGAGGCCCCGTCCCTCCCTACATCATCACAGAATGGTGAGTCATTTATAGTAGAACACTGGAGGCCCCGTCCCTCCCTACATCATCACAGAATGGTGAGTCATTTATAGTAGAACACTAGAGGCCCCGTCCCTCCCTACATCATCACAGAATGGTGAGTCATTTATAGTAGAACACTAGAGGCCCCGTCCCTCCCTACATCATCACAGAATGGTGAGTCATTTATAGTAGAACACTAGAGGCCCCGTCCCTCCCTACATCATCACAGAATGGTGAGTCATTTATAGTAGAACACTAGATTCTCCGTCCCTCCCTCCATCATCACAGAATGGTGAGTCATTTATAGTAGAACACTAGAGGCCCCGTCCCTCCCTACATCATCACAGAATGGTGAGTCATTTATAGTAGAACACTAGAGGCCCCGTCCCTCCCTACATCATCACAGAATGGTGAGTCATTTATAGTAGAACACTAGAGGCTCCGTCCCTCCCTACATCATCACAGAATGGTGAGTCATTTATAGTAGAACACTAGAGGCCCCGTCCCTCCCTACATCATCACAGAATGGTGAGTCATTTATAGTAGAACACTGGAGGCCCCGTCCCTTCCTACATCATCACAGAATGGTGAGTCATTTATAGTAGAACACTAGAGGCCCCGTCCCTCCCTACATCATCACAGAATGGTGAGTCATTTATAGTAGAACACTAGAGGCCCCGTCCCTCCCTACATCATCACAGAATGGTGAGTCATTTATAGTAGAACACTGAGGCCCCGTCCCTCCCTACAGCATCACAGAATGGTGAGTCATTTATAGTAGAACACTAGAGGCCCCGTCCCTCCCTACATCATCACAGAATGGTGAGTCATTTAAAGTAGAACACTGGAGGCCCCGTCCCTCCTACATCATCACAGAATGGTGAGTCATTTATAGTAGAACACTAGAGGCCCCGTCCCTCCCTACATCATCACAGAATGGTGAGTCATTTATAGTAGAACACTAGAGGCCCCGTCCCTCCCTACATCATCACAGAATGGTGAGTCATTTATAGTAGAACACTGGAGGCCCCGTCCCTCCCTTCATCATCACAGAATGGTGAGTCATTTATAGTAGAACACTAGTGGCCCCGTCCCTCCCTACATCATCACAGAATGGTGAGTCATTTATAGTAGAACACTAGAGGCCCCGTCCCTCCCTACATCATCACAGAATGTTGAGTCATTGGTAGTAGAACACTAGAGGCCCCGTCCCTCCCTACATCATCACAGAATGGTGAGTCATTTATAGTAGAACACTGGAGGCCCCGTCCCTCCCTACATCATCACAGAATGGTGAGTCATTTATAGTAGAACACTGGAGGCCCCGTCCCTCCCTACATCATCACAGAATGGTGAGTCATTTATAGTAGAACACTAGAGGCCCCGTCCCTCCCTACATCATCACAGAATGGTGAGTCATTTATAGTAGAACACTAGAGGCCCCGTCCCTCCCTTCATCATCACAGAATGGTGAGTCATTTATAGTAGAACACTGGAGGCCCCGTCCCTCCCTACAGCATCACAGAATGGTGAGTCATTTATAGTAGAACACTAGAGGCCCCGTCCCTCCCTACATCATCACAGAATGGTGAGTCATTTATAGTAGAACACTAGAGGCCCCGTCCCTCCCTACATCATCACAGAATGGTGAGTCATTTATAGTAGAACACTAGAGGCCCCGTCCCTCCCTACATCATCACAGAATGGTGAGTCATTTATAGTAGAACACTGGAGGCCCCGTCCCTCCCTACATCATCACAGAATGGTGAGTCATTTATAGTAGAACACTGTAGAGGCCCCGTCCCTCCCTACATCATCACAGAATGGTGAGTCATTTATAGTAGAACACTGGAGGCCCCGTCCCTCCCTACATCATCACAGAATGGTGAGTCATTTATAGTAGAACACTAGAGGACCAGTCCCTCCCTACATCATCACAGAATGGTGAGTCATTTATAGTAGAACACTGGAGGCCCCGTCCCTCCCTACATCATCACAGAATGGTGAGTCATTTATAGTAGAACACTAGAGGCCCCGTCCCTCCCTACATCATCACAGAATGGTGAGTCATTTATAGTAGAACACTGGAGGCCCCGTCCCACCCTACATCATCACAGAATGGTGAGTCATTTATAGTAGAACACTGGAGGCCCCGTCCCTCCCTACATCATCACAGAATGGTGAGTCATTTATAGTAGAACACTGGAGGCCCCGTCCCTCCCTACATCATCACAGAATGGTGAGTCATTTATAGTAGAACACTAGAGGCCCCGTCCCTCCCTACATCATCACAGAATGGTGAGTCATTTATAGTAGAACACTAGAGGCCCCGTCCCTCCCTACATCATCACAGAATGGTGAGTCATTTATAGTAGAACACTAGAGGCCCCGTCCCTCCCTACATCATCACAGAATGGTGAGTCATTTATAGTAGAACACTAGAGGCCCCGTCCCTCCCTACATCATCACAGAATGGTGAGTCATTTATAGTAGAACACTGGAGGCCCCGTCCCTCCCTACATCATCACAGAATGGTGAGTCATTTATAGTAGAACACTAGAGGCCCCGTCCCTCCCTACATCATCACAGAATGGTGAGTCATTTATAGTAGAACACTAGAGGCCCCGTCCCTCCCTACATCATCACAGAATGGTGAGTCATTTATAGTAGAACACTGGAGGCCCCGTCCCTCCCTACATCATCACAGAATGGTGAGTGTGCTTACTTCTGTAATCTTTATTTCGAATATTTAGATCCACTACCAAATTTAATATTTAATCAGCAAAAAAAATTAATATAGGTCATTCTCAATTTGTCATTCACCATGCGAGGTGACTATATATTAATTCCTGCATTCATTACAATGTACATGTATATATCATGTCCATGTCTCGTCAACAAAACTTCTACATTCAAAGAAAGATTTTGATGAAATTTTCATATTATGTTTCGGGCCATATGACCTTTTACACATTGTCTGGGTCTTGCTATTTTATGCTGTGTCACTGAAAAAGGAGACTTGATGCAAAAAATGGGTGTATATTGTGACTGTGGCACTCTTCTTTCATTTTGGAAGGGTTCACCAACTTACATGTAACCCCTGCTCTATCGAATTAAAAAGGGTCAGCATTATAGAATATGGGTCAATATGTGTAAGGTAAAGGCCTGTTTATTATATTGTCACACCTATTGAAAGGGCCAGCCAGTTTCGGCTTATAAGGCACTGTTTTTGATTGTACAGCACCTCCTGATTCCCCACTCATGATTCCGGGCGTCTGGCTGAGATGGGTCCACGGTAACCATTAGTTTAATTAGCTGGTGGCTCATCATCCGGTTGCATCAGTTCTAACCCTGCAGGCCGGCTTCCGCTGGGAATCAAACCTTCGACCTTCCACTTCTGAGAAGGACTCCCTAACTATTAGGCCACTGTCCTCTGCTGCCTGACAACACTGTCAAACTATTTTACAGTCAGCATGATAGGAGAACAACTTATCCCTGTCTCAAACAAGACCTGGTGACGCTCAGGATATCATTGTGGCAAAAAAAGAAAATGTTGATATTATATAAATCAATCAGCATTTTCTCCCTTTGCCTCTATATTTTGAGCTATTGATCACAAATACTATCTGTATCTACTTCATTTACGTATCTGTAACAGTATCAAATGGTATACCCTAAAACTTTGTCACTTGGGAAAGGTTTAACATGTATCATTTTTGTACAGGTAAATCTGGTGAACCAACAGTCTCCAACATGAAAGATGGTAAAAACAAACAACTGCCAAGTTTCTGGATACCTTCACTCACTCCAGATGCTGGACCCAAAATAGAGGAAAAACCGGTAAGACTTTTACACTTTACCATCCAACACTTGGTTTTGACTTTCTTAATCAAGAAACGTTAGTAAAGCATCTGACTTATAATCATTTTGTTGTCTGCACTGTCTTTAGATTTGGACCAATCCAGAGATTTACGACTATCATGTGGAAAAAACTCAAAAAAATTTATTTGGAGAAGAAATAGTCATAGCTTTACTATTTGCATGTGATTTTGCTATGAAACTATTTTTACTGTTAGAGGAAGTAAGTGGCAATCTTCAACATGGCTTTTATTACTTCCTAGTCAGTGATGCAAGTTTATAATTGTGACTTATATTGATGGCAAAAGGGAGAGACTGTTCTTTCAGTATACAAGCCACTTATATAGCGCACTTGTGAGCCAGGTAAACACTGTAGTCTATAATGTATTAGGGAGTATTTCTGGAGAAGACTGGTTGTTCCCTTAGACTTCTTTATGGATGTGGTTGTTGTTTCCCTTTGCATGTATTTGGAAGATACAATGTAATGGTAGTTGTAAAGAATATTTTACACTTGTTTAACCCTTAACAAGTTATCATATTGATCTTGGAATATTCTTTGAGGTTTGACAATCAGTCTAGACCAAGACCAAACTGTACATGAAATGAGTATGACTCTGTTCTAATATACCTACTTGTTTTAGCCCTTTACTAAAGCTTTGTTGTTACTTCAGAGAAATTATTGAGGAAAGAGGAAAATGCTGAAAACAAGTTTTTTGTCGTGAAGAGTTCCCTGCCATATTTTACAATTTCAATGCATAAAGTACTGTTACATTTATTGTCATCTGCAGCTCCTTTCAATTATGATTGATCTGCTATTTTACGGTGTTACAGATAGGATGGGGTAAAGGCTTTTCGATATGCAATATTTCATATTTTGTTTATCAAACCGCATGTTTTGGTTACTCATTGGAATCATCTCTTTATGATTCAATTGAGTACCTACAAGTTACAACATAACAAATTTTGTAGACAGGGTTAATTCAGCATTACAGTGGTTCTGCAACAGATACAGGATTTCTGAATCAAATATACAAATAGGGGTGGGGGTAGGTTTTCCTATTATTGCACAATTTTGACTGAGTTTCTGCATGAAAATGAAATAACCCGGCTACAGAGGGAGGGTTGTTTGAACCCACCGAACCTCTTCTTGATTTGCCACTGTGGTTATATGCATGTGTTTATACTTGTATTCCCCATGATGTATTACACGATGAGAAAGTGAGATGTCCGATGAGTGGAAAACCCATCAAGTTGAAAGATATGACAGATGTACATTTTACACCCATCAAAGACAGAGACACAAAAACAGCGCTTATTAGTAAACAGGTATCTCTAACAAAGTGCTGTCTGATCTTAACCCGTTACCAGACAGTAACATTTTGGACTTTTCCAATTTGAAAGATGTTGCAGAAGACAATTTCAAATTTAAAAAGTCTTACAGTGTAACAAGCAATTTCTTCATTTTCCACAATGTTTTCCCAAGCCTTAAGGCCCTTTTCTTGTGAGGGAGTCAATAGGCGTCACTTGGTAGTTAACCTACACTTCCTGCTTTCTACTGAACTATTGTGGCAAACACTTGATATATATTTATTGAAATGTCTTTTAAAGCCAGTAGGACAATGGTTAAAATTGTACTAATATAGAGTTAATTCACGTTTTTGAGGTCGTTAACATAATAAAATAAGACGAATAAGTAAAAAACTTTGTGAAAATTTAGCCACATTTACACCGACAGATACCAGAGTTTTCCGGCATTCGACTCCACATATATCGAGTAAGTACGATATCCACTAGACGGGCCGTTAGATTTTCATCGTGTAGCTATGTAGTCAAGTTTCATCGCATTTTTACTGACATAATCTTCATTTGGGTTGGCGAAATCGTAACTATATTCGACTTAGTTTTCTTTTGGAAACATACTCTGGATATTCTAACGTTCATTTCAGTGCGAGTAATAAATTAAAAGGTCGGAATTTCCGAGGTAGATCTCTGGACTGTCTGGTTCGTTTCAGACATTCGTTCATTTCAATAAAAACAAAGTTGTAAAGGAAAAATTGCAGTAACTAAAAAAACAAGAAACACATAGGCTTACCACCACATTTGACCTAGACCACAACCACTCAATTCTAATTTCTATCCTTCCATGTCCACGAAATCCACTTTTAGTTTAAAATCTGTCAGCTGCCCGTTTGTTTACTTTTTCATTCCAAGAATTAAACCTACGTCACTATATTACGTCATCAGATATGGTTACACTGGGAGACCTAGTTTACTATTTATTGGGATGTAAACTGGAAATGGGGTCTTACAAGAATTTACATCGCGGAAAAGGGAAATGGCAAAATTTCGGCTTTATTTTCAATTATCTGAAGCACTCACAACAAATCCCCGATCGAGGATATTTGAGTGCAAAACCGGTCCGATATCGCACGTGAATCTGCCGATTAATGCACAATTTCTCTGAATATCCGCCCGGTTTCTGCCCGTTATACAATGCCAATAACAGACTGAAAACACACATTTTAGGCAATAATGGTTGTTTTGTTGATGTGGGTACACCTGTAATCTTGTCAAAGAGAGAAGTGTTGATGTTGTAATATGTATTGGTTTGAGTCCCACTGACAACACTTACAATACTGGTTATAGAGGTAGTCCTTGGGCTAGTACTGGTGATACTCTGGATAGAACAAAGACCAGGGCCTGTATTCACCAACAAATTCTAAATTTTAGAATTAGACTAAATTCAAAGAATTTGCTAAATTGGGAGTCTAATTCTAAAGTACGTATTCACCAACGCGTTCTAAATCTAAATCTTTAGAAAATTCTTTAGATTTCCAAGTCTACCACCTACCGTGCTAAAGTATGTTTCTTGGGTGAAAAAATGGCCACCGTTCACCGCTTCAAGGCTTGTTACATGCTTAAAATCGACAAAGGAATCCGAAAACAAAACAATAGTCCATCTAAAACTTATTCTTATACAAAAATTCGACGAGATAGCCCTTTTTTGAGATATTTGAATGCGCAAATCGTGTAACTCGACCTCAAAAGTTCAGCCGGTGAGAAAAGTGCCATTCTAGAACAAAATATTTCACTCATCATGGGCAAAACAAACTAGCTTATATTTCAATTCATTCATCAAATATTGTCATGGAAAAATCAGCTCAAACAACAAGGAATGCAATTCAACTCTACGAATAGCTTTGAACCTTGAACGGTGTGTTTTTGTACAAGTGCGAGTGTGGATTTGGATCGGAAGGGTCAAAGAACAAAGAACAGAGTTAACTTGAAACAGAGGGAAAACGTAGCAAATTTAACACGATCATGAGCACATACCATGGTATTCTTTGGTCTCTTGTTCCCTCTAACTGCAACTTCCCTAAGTCTGGATCTTAGCCCTGTTTAATGTTTATCGGGGTCGTCCATTTTCCGTGTTTTCAAACAGTCTCCAACAACTTGTTCTTGACGAGTGATTAAACTGATGATCGTGGCCAAATGGCAAATTTCAAACCAACGGTACCCTGACGTATCACTACCATTTTCTTGAAATAAGATGAATAACCACTTTCTGGATGATCTCTATCCCTTCAAAATCCACAGAATTAAAATCCTCCCGGTTTGTCGTTCTGTAAACATTCCATCTCCAGAGAAATCAAAACGTCATATATTGTGTGTAATACGTCACAAAAAGCTTTGAACTTGACCTTGGGTTTATATTTAGATCATTAATCGAGGGGCCTAAAGTGGGGAATTTTATGTCTACTAGATCTAGTAAGGAAGCGCTCTCAAAACAATTTTTAATGGGTTTCATGGCACGGTTTATTTCTCATTTTGTGATTCACAGACATTTGCCATATATTATGGGGGTAAATATCAAACTGAGTTGTTGCAAACATTAGTTAGGATGCAGAATTTTACTCAGGTAATAAATATTTAATCGATCTATTAAGATTTTGTTTGATATGCAATATAAAAAAAGATCAAAATTAATAGGCCTACAGTGCTTGTCGATTGTCAAACAGTCTGTCCTTTCATTCGTTCCATTTAGATCAACGCGATCCCGTCGCTTCGATTTTGATCCAACAGACCCTTATACAAGTTGAAGGGTGTCTACTACGTTTCGATCCTCAAAATAATACAGACCATGATGCTGGTTGCATAATTTGCGTACGCTCCATCAAAGTCCGGAAACCAGCGCAGGATTGTAGCCGCTTACATCGCGTACAAACTGTTCTAAATTAATTAAGACATTTTTAAATTGCGTTGGTGAATAAGGAATTTAGATTTTTCTTGGCTGAGTAAAGAATTTAGAATTTAGACAAAGTCTAATTCTAAAATTTAGAATTTGTTGGTGAATACGGGCCCTGAGCTTAAGATTATGAGATATGAGGGGGTAATAGGTTTTCAAAATGCAATATTTCCCTTTATTGTTTATCAAATCCTATGTAATGGGTACTAATTGGAAGCCTCTCATTTAGACAATTTAAATGAGTACACACAACATAGGGTGAGGATTTGAAATAACAAATTCAGAATGGTTTCATCCCTCTTGTCTGCTGCTCTGATGGACAATAAACCTTAATTTGATACAACTTAATTGTTATAGAAGACTCTCAAAATGCAGTTAATACTGGTTATGTTTACATCACATAATTCTAATTTCCAGTCAAGTCGAAGTTAAAGTCTTATCCTGTCCTCAACACCGAATATCAAAAATTCCAAGTGGAATGATTGCAAAATAAATGAAGGCATTGAAATATTGTAGGAAAAGGATAGAAATTGCTCTTTTTGAGCAATTTCTTTCCTTTTCCTACTATACTTCAATTATGAACGTACTTAATCACGGTGGGGATTGTGCATGATGGGATGGATAACGGATACGGAGTATACGGACAAATTTGCCTCGCTTCAGGTAAGAAATTGAGCAATAATTTTCTTATTTCTGCTCCAATTTTCAAGCGGTTTGTTGCATGTACCCCACATTAGTGAGCTCTTTCCTCGGATATATGACTTGTTTGTAGAATCTTTGTACTTTGTCCAAAAATTTATCCCAACCGACCAGAAAAACGACAAAAAATTCAGGCCCTTTTTCTAGTCGGTTGGGATCGGTTTTTGAGAAAAGTACAGGGAAGTTCCAGATAAATAATACATCTGAGAAAAGGGCTCAGTAAGAAGGAGTACATGCAACAAACCGCATGAAAATTGATGCAGAAATAAGAAAGTTATTGCACAAATTCTTACCTGAAGCGTGGTTAATTTGGCCGTAGTCGTTACCATTTCCCTTTCTGGTCAGTTGGGACAATATTTCGGAAAAAGTATCATGAGTTATCTAATATGTCATACATCCGATGAAAGAGCTCGATAAGGCGGGGTACATGTAGCAAACTGCTTGAAAATTGATACAGAAATAGAGTTATTGCAAAATGTCCTGCCTGAAGCGAGGCGAGTTGGCATCAAATTTTGTGCAAAAAATAGACTGAGTTTACTGTTATGTTTTGATAAACCGTCGGTGTTGTTATAACATCTCGTAACTACGGTTTGATTCAAGCCGTAGTTACGAGATTTTATAACAACACCAACGAAATACTATTTATTTGTCCGAAATTACGTCACGGTTTACTTGATAAAATCCCTCCCTATTGTTGGTAGCCGTTATCCATCCCATCCTGCACAATCCCCACCGTGTTAGTGAGTATCAAAAATGGTCAAATGTCATTTAAATCAAAACTGAACAAAATCAGATGAGTCGAACTCCAGATATGCTGAGGAATTTTGACAGTCCCGCTGACTTCAACACAGTGAGTTTTGACTGTATGTACACTGGTACAATGTGATTTCAGGCCAGATATGTATGTGCAGTAACCAATGATGTTCTTGGTAATTCTATACCTTGTGCTGTATTGAGAACCTCGTAAGTTTGAACAACTTTTATGGCAAGTTTTTTTTATCAGTCCTATTATCAGACAGCCTATGAAAGCAAAGGTGTTTCTCCACTAACGTGATCTTTTGAAGACACATTGAGATTTTGATAACATCATGATATTGCAAATTGATAATATTTACTTTCTCAAAAAAATAATGATATTTTTGAATGACATTAAGTTGGCATTTTCACTTGTTTCTTCCCAAACAATGAGTAGTTTTGACATGCCTATAGGATGTAAGTTTAGTAACTATTTATGAAAACAGAAGGAAAAGCTGGTAGCCAGGAACCTGTATTATCAATGCTCTTATGACCATGTTTTGGTGTAAACTATGTAAGAAAACATCTGATTGCATAAGAAATCGCAATGGCCAACCAGATTTGTTACAAATAATTAAGCAAAAAGTAATTGTATGACGGATGATAATAGGGGTCTCAGATTTTATCCTCTTATGTTTTCAAGGATTTTTACACTATAAGTTACAGATTTTTATGCCCCTGTATCCAAAGATCAGAGATGTATTGTTTTACTTTTGTCCGATTGCCCATCTGTCTGTCATTCCAAAAACTTAACTTGAAAACTTGAACATGAGCATTTTAGGGGGGCATTAGTGTTTCACAATTACATCTTGTTTGCAGTAACATTAACGTTTTCTTCTGCAATAGTATGCATTTTGAACTTTCAGAGAAGTCATGTAATTATGTTCCATAATTTGTTTACTTTCAGAGGGTGTGTAGTAACAATGGATTGTGTAGAAAAATTGATCCGTAAAGACATGCTGGACCCCATCAATAGTAAACTAATGACAGAAAAGGACATCATACCTTTACAAAGGGTGAGTTGTACAAATGTGACCCTTCATGCTAAAAGGGACCTTATCAGAAGTAAAAAATCCACATTTTGACAAACTTGTCAGACTCAGCACAGGTCAACCAGATCCCATATGTGAAAAAAGAACATATAGTAAGATAGGGGAAACATTCCAGATCTAGAAAATTACCATAAAAGTGAAAGGTGTCGGCCCTAGTCTGGCTGCGTGGACTGCCCAGACTGACTAGGGTCGATATTTTGCACACTTCCTATAAGGTCGCTTTTTATCATGACGGGGCACAAATAAATTTTTATATACCCAGCCCTGGCCCTTGTTTCTCGAAAAAACTTAAGTATGTTCTCATGCTCAAATCTGAGCACCGTGCTCAAATCGCACGAAATCCACGTAAACTTCAATTCAATACCCTTCAAGGTTGGAGAGTATTCCTTTGAAATTGAGCATGTTCTCATGAGTATTTACTTAAGTTTTTTCGAGAAACCGGGGCCTGGTTTTCTGTCCTTATGCAATTTCTTATATCCCCAACTCCTCCTACAGTTTCAATCAGAACTTGACCAATATTGCAACAGTGAATTTACATGTTGTCAGTTTTGCATGCCTCTTTTGAAATTCAGATAACAAAATGAAAGAAGACAAAACATAAAAATCAATTACGAAAAAAAATACAACAGAATAAAGCAAAAGAGTGGAAATTGCACTGAAATGTATATATAACGGTGATCAATATGACTGTTTGGTTTATTTGTCACAAGATCATTGACATTTTAATGATCATACAATTAAGTTGGGTTATGAAAAATATCCTGCCCATCACCATGATAGTTGTAAACTGCCATGAAGAAAGGGACCATCTGGGAAGTTGTGAAGTACAGTCTGTAGTCTGAGCTGACTTCATTCTTATATAATTTTCCTAATAAGGGATGTTTTCTTATTTCGAAATGCAATATCTTGTTTACCTCTTCACTACCCAAGGTTTAACCCAACTACATCCAGTGAATGAAAGCAGTTATGAGAGCAAAAAGAAAATTGGACTAAATGAGATGAGGGTGAATACAGTCATGATGCTATGTCTATGATGTACATTATAGCCTTGGCTAGCAAATGCTTAAATCTCTGCTGAGTGCAATTTTGCTATGCCCCTGTATTGAAAGATCGAGGACATATTGTTTTACTGTTGTCTGTCTGTACGTCACTCCAAAAATTAACGTGAAAACTTAATGTGAAAAATGAAAATTGGCCTTTTCGGGGGCATAAGTGTTTCACAAACACATTTTGTTTCATATGCTTGTTTAACAAACTCTTGGGTTAACAAGTCACAAATGTTTTCACTTTTCACAATTCTTGTTTGTCGATTCTGTGATTATTCTGTGTCTTTTTATTTTGTCAACGAACTTTTAGACTGTTTTCATTCCAGACAACTAGGAAATTAAGTTAAAAGATTATTTAGTTTGTAAATTCAGAAATTTGTTGTAAATGCGTTGTTGAAGAATGAATTATAAAGGAATGCTTCAATGCAAATTTATTGTATGTACAAGTTGATTTACACTTTCATCAGTCATGCACTACCTCCGGCACACAGTAAACAGGTTGTTTACATTGATCCTTAATAAATACTTCCATGTAAGGTAAAACACACTGATGACCACTATAATTGATCATGGATATTAATTATCAGTTATAATGACAACATGTATTACCCTTCTCGGAACAGTGACACATTTTAATTACACTAATAGAAACAGCTTGGAAAAAGATTGAGGCAAAAGAAGAAAATGCTGCTTACCAGCAAAACACTGCTAACCAGCATTTTTTCCTTTTGCATCAATATTTCCATTGTTATATCATAAACATGTCTTCTTTATCAAGTAAACATTCTGCCGTTTGTGAAGGGGTTAAATACTAGGGTGGTATTACACTGATATAGAGTCAAAGTTCCCATTACAGAATAAGTAACACATCACCCTGCTTCAAAACTGCTTGACTTTATAAATCATTCTTATTGACATGGTTGTGACCGATTTCTGAATTCACAAAACAAAGTAATTATGTGTCTTCAAGGGCCTTTCCAGGATATTTTTCCAGGGGGTCCAAGCCCAAATTATGGCTTAAAATATAGTAAATATGTAATGTTACACTAAATTTATATACAGTCAAAACTGTTAGCGGCCACCTGTGTATAGCAGCCAAACTGTCATATGCAGCCAGTCCAGGTCCTCCCATTCAATTTTACTCTTTAAAGTAACTGTGAATAACAATATACTGTCTAATGTGGTCAGTGACCAGCTTTAATTGTCCCAATTGCTCTTAAGCTATATCCCCTTAAGCAGCCATGCACAACTTATTGGTGACAAGTAATGTGTGAAATATTGATGATGCATCTGCCAATTTGCCTAATCATGTGCATAAAAACCATGAAAAGGTGTGATAAACAGTTAAATTTCATATAAAAGTGTACCCTTTTTACTTTTTCATAACACTTTTTTTTTACTTTACAACACTTGCCTTTACTTTATATGAATAGTGCCACTCATACAAGTAGACATTTGCCTCCAGCCTTCAGAATATTCTATTCTGTGTTAAGCAGCCAACTATTGTATGTGGCCAGTTTTGATGTGTCCCTTGGCTGGTTGCATACAACAGTTTCGACTGCAGTCAAAAATAAATTTACGGCCAATGCCAGGGGGGTCCTGACACTATTCCCCCACCCCCACCCCCCCGGACGACCCCTCTAGATCCACCCATGCTCTTACCTGAATATTTGAAGCATTGTCACATAATTCTGATGTTTATTTTCCTTAACCAGTTCTCAGATGATACTTAATGCCTTATCAAATGTACATAACATTAACAAACTGTTTAAATTATGGCTGCATTGTTTTTAAAGGTTTAATAAATTACAAAAAAAAAATTGGTGATCAAATCATTTTTTTTATTTGACTGTAGAATTTTTTAACCCTTTCCCAAACAGACTATTCTGATTCAAATGCTGCTGCAAACGGCAAAATAGATGTAGATGAACATGAAACTTATTTCCATCATAGCACAGAAAACATTGAGGCAAAAGGAGAAAATGCTGGTATTAACAGCATTTTCTTCTTTTGTCTCATTGTTTTCCAAAGCCTGAATATACAGATGTCAAAACCAGGTCTTGTTTTGGGAAAGGTTTAATCAGAGCAGAATTATTGTCAGTATGTAAAGTTGTCAGCTGTATATGATGTATTTTCAGGGAGCTTCAGGGTTTTCTGGGTCTGGCAATACTCTACACGCGAAGAAGGAAGGAGCAGCGATACAGGCATAACCCAGTACCAGACGACAGAATGTTAGGCTGGTATAAATTAAAAGATGTTGCAGAAGACAATTTAAAGAGGATGAAATTTAACGTTTTTTGGTCTTTTGTTTTACAGAAAGCATTTTGGGAAATGAAGAAATTGCTTGTCACAAGCAATTTCTTCATTTTCCACAATGTTTTGCAAAATATTTGCTTGTGGAGGTGTGAAATAGCGTCAATGTGTGGGAATGGGTTAAACTCTTCACAGCAGACTAATACCAGTCACAGTCAGCACTAGTACTGCTATCAGAGAACGAAAAATGCAGTAGAAAAAAGTTTGTTTTCGTCAAAGCATTGAAAACATTGAGGGAAAGGAGAAATGGTGAGCCATGTTTGCGAAATCTTAATATCAACTCATGGGGTCATTGATACCAGTTAATAGATTGAGAAATGAACAATCCTATAAAAGGCTACAAAACTATTGCCAAAAATACATCTTGTTTTGTACTGACTGTTACCCAGACAAGATTGTAAAGTTGTTGAAATTTTGAGGTGTTGTACTCAACAAAATATATTCTACTACAAATTGAAAGATATCAATAAGGTTGAAAGCATTCATGCAGAAAGACATTATGTTGACCATCTGCATGTAGATTCAGATCAGAATCAATTGTGTTCAGATTTTAAAACCTTTTCCAATGGCTGTTAGAAATATATTGCAGAGTCAATGAAAGAAGAGGGGAATTAGCCAGAATCTTGATATGTTTAATTTTCACAAACCTTTCTTACAAAATTTATATAGCTGTTTGTACAGGTGATGTAAAAATGTAAATAAAATACGGAGTTTAAAGTCAGTTTAATTCACTTTTTTTCTTCAGCCCTTGCTATCAGTTGGAATGCCAGTTTGATATATAGGTGGGAGGTCAAAACCTCGTTACTCCAATAAAGTATTGAGACAAAGGAAAAAATGCTCAGTTTAAGCATTTCTTTCTTCAGTCTTTTTCTATGAGGATAGTCGTTTTGAGGGAAAGAGTTAGGTCACCTGAATGGGAAAGCTTCAAAATGTAAATGAAAACGTCGAAATTTTTAGTAACAGACATTTTCTTCATTAAAAATGAAGATTTGCCATGTTCTGAGAAATGCTAGATGAATTGGTAATATTTTCACACTTGATAAAGGATTAAGAAATGGTTAGATTACGCACAGACTTGATAAGCTGTATACATGAACTCCGAATCTGCTTGTTGGTTAAACAGTAAATAATAGGGTTAATCCAGTAAGAGTTCGTCCCCGTATAGATCAGCACACTATGAACTATAGGGTCCACTTTAGTCATAGTCGGATCGTACATGTACAACAAAATGAATGGCAGACGACTCGCAGCGAACACCAGAATTACCGCCAGAATCGTGAATGCCATTTTAATCTCAGCCTTAGTCAGATGTAGCTCACAGCGGTGCCCGTTACTTGATATTCTGTTAGAGTTCTGTTTGGAGGCTGTTCTCTTTATAACTGTGGATTCTCTTGATCTATTTACTCTGTTCCGTATTTTGATGTAGACGTATATGATATGTAGATAACAGCAGACTATTATTGGAATGGTGGTTACTAGAGCCAACACAAACACAAACAAACAATATCCCGTACAGTCAATACCGTCACTCCTGAACGGATGGCAAACCAGCTTTTTAGGCGCGTACTGATATTCACTCCAGATCCCGAACAGAGGGGGCGCTAATATGGCTGGATATATCATCCACGTGATCACCCATTCAACGGCTACAATCTTTAGATTACCGTAAAAATAATCATATACTACTCGGTTCACTACAGAGAAATATCTATTTAATGTTATACACACGTATCCCCATAACTCAGTGCCTAGATTGGCGAATAGTCCGAATGATACGGCATTACATAGGGTAGTGTTATGTGTCCAAAATCCAGTGAACGCTTGAACCGCCATTAAAGGCAGGAATATTGAGCAATGAATCAAGTTACAAACATTCAAGTTGAGTATTTTGATGTAGGATGCCTGATGATGAAGTCTGCCTCGTATGATAGAGGCTATAGTCAGCGAGTTGGTTACAGTACCCAGTATGGCTATAATGATGGTGTACACTTTGATCACCAGTAGTTGAGCATCGGACACAAACACGTCGGTATCGCTCGTGTTTAACGTGTGGTTGACGCTTGATATGTTGGCGAGAGTCCTGTAAAGTAAAAGTGCATGTCGTCAGCGATATTCTAAAACCTCGTAACCACAGCTTAATTGAAGTTACACGATTTTAGAATAACACCGACGATACAAAGACAAATAAACCATTAACAATGAAATCATTTTTGAAAGATATATCGAGAACGAGACATTCGTCCCCCCAAAATATTAACCCATTACTACACAGTGACTCTTTTTGACTCCCAGCAAGATAATGGCTTTGGAAAACATGGTGGAAAATGAAATTTCTTCATTTCCCACAATGTTTTCTACACAAAATGACCAAAAAAGTTTAAAAATCATTGATTTAAAATTGTCGTTTGAAACATCTTTGAATTTGGACCAGACTAAAATTTAGTCGTTTTGGTAATGGGTTAATAGTCTTCTGAGCCCAAAGGAGCAGTTCTGGCCTGAAGTAGCATGTGCTGAATCGTGTGTACAATCGCACAACGACAAGTATATCCTATATCCATTGTATCATAGTTCACTCAACAGATTTCCGAGAAATTTACCCAATTAAGTTCACACCAATTTGGAAACCATATTCCAGTACAGGCGGAGACGAGAGAGCCATGCTCGATATTGTTCAATAAACAATTTAAAATGATTGAATATACGATCAAAGCAAAATTAAGACTGTGTAGACTACACAGACTGAGCGAACTGGCTATAGTATATTCAAAGACTCAAAAAGCCATTCTCGTATGTTGAATTGGCCCATTTTAGCTTAAAGGGACATAACATTCCAATTTCATTTTTATACGCCCGAAGGGTCGTATCACGTTATGGCCCCGGTCGTCCGTCTGTCCGTCCGTTAGCAATTTCTTGTGTGTGCAACTCATACAGTTTTGATTGGAATTTGATCAAACTTGCCACAATGAATCTCCATGGTGTCTAGTTGTGCACACTGCTTACGGAATTCAGATATTTTTTCGTTCTTGAATTATCTGCCCTTGAATTAAAAAAAAATGCCCATTTTCTTGTGTGCAACTCCCCCTAAAATTTTGATCAGAATTTTATCAAACTTGTCACAATAAATCTACATGGTGTCTAGTTTACGGAATTCAGTTAACTGCTTTCGTTCTTGAATTATCTGCCCTTGAATCTAAGGAAAAATGCCCACTTTCTCAAAAAATGCCCATTTTCTCGTGTACGCAACATCTAGTTCCAACCAGAATTTATTCAAACTATCCACAATGAATCTCTATGGTGCCCGGTTGTGCAAACAAAATTTTGATAACATTTCATGTTTGAATTATCTGCCCTTGAATTGATGAAATGGCCAATTTTACTCACAAGCCCCTCTCGGGTGTACATGAGCCGCTCTGCGAAGCTCTTGTTTAGAGTATGTCTTGGTGCCAAGATTAGTTATTCTAATGCGTATAAATGCTATCATTTTTTTGAAGTTGTTGCTTATAAGTGAAAAATACGCCTTTAAAGTTGAGACAGAAATGACAAATGCCATATGAATCTTGACTGATGTCCACATCGAATGGTTTAAATTTAACACAATCACATACATTTCTCGTAAACGGCGCAATAGTTTGGCTTGAAAAAATCAGAATACAGAATTATGTTCTATCAGACGAAAATAAAAGTAAAGTTTATGAAAAACACATGTGAAATGTCACTTTAACGTAACAAAATAATGACCCTAGATTATTCCTCACATTTTAGCTGTCCACCACACCGTGTATACTGGTCCAAATGGTACGAATATTGTTGACAACCATATGATATATGAACTTTTTATGACTAACAGTGGTTATCCTTTACTCATACTAATTAATGACAACATTGTTATACCGGTATAAATGTATTTCATTACAGTATTAAATTGAATGATGGCAAACAGTGGAAACAGTTTGAATACCATTTAGACAAGTGGAGCTGACCAAAAGCTTTAAGTCAATGAAACAACGCTTCAGTCCGGAACGTTGGATTGTGCGGCCTTTTTGAAAGTGAGACAAAACACATAGAGTGTGAGCTAGAAACACCGAGTCTATCTGTCTATCAACATCCACCGCAGTTATCTTACCTTAATCCGGATCTTAATCTGGCATATAAGTCCTTCTATCTGCTTTTTCTCGATGGAAGAATTTCAAGCTTGCAATAACACGACGGAGATCTATGTGACACAACAATTTACAATTCCAAACAACAACAAATCTTAAATACCGGTAATTATGTCAATATGTGACCGATTTGAAAATATTTTTCAGAAGTAGAGAAGTCGAGAATACATCAGGGAATAGATGGATATGTTAGATCTTCAAAACCAAAGTTGTCCACAGACGGGAACTCGCCTGTATACGGGAGCTTGTCAGTTATCTAAAAAACAAACAAACAAACAAAAACCAACAAAAAAAACACAACAACAACAACAACAACAAAAAGGCCAATTCCAAGGTCAATGTCAAGACGTCAAATGCCATGGTCCCGAATCAAAGGTCTTGGAAGGAGGTAGATCTATCTATAGGTGAAATTTCAAGGCTCTAACTCTAATAGGGCTTAAGATTAATGCCTAGTTAAAGTTTTTGCAAAGAAGGTTAAACTCCAAAGTCAAGGGTCATGGTCTCAAACGAAAGGTCTTGGCAGGAGGTGTGTGAATTATAATAGTGCACAAAATAAAGGCCAGGTTAAAGTTTATAAACTCCAAGGCCAAGGTCACCAGGTCGAAGTCCAAAATGCGAGGTCTTGGCGGGAAGTATCCATGTGTGGAATATCAAGGTTGTACCTCTAATAGTGTATGAGATATAGACCAGGGACCGGTTTCTCGAAAAAAAAAACTTCAGTACGTTCTCAGACTCAAATCTGAGCACCGTGCTTAAATCGCATGAAATCAACGTGAACTTCAATCGAATACCCTTCAACGTTGGGGATAATTCCTTTGAAGTTGAGCATGTGCTCATGAGTATGTACTTTTAAGTGTTGTTGTTTTTTTTTCTTTTTTCGAGTAAGGCTGTGACATTAGCTCAACAGACAAAGTCACGGGTCGCTAAAATCAGCGGACTAAAACTTAATGACGGCCAATCAAAATGTTGTTTATAAATAGCCCAACCTTTTAATCGGCGAATTTTAAAAGATGTTTCGCATTCAGCAAATCCTTGACGAGATCCCGCCTTCTCTGCTTCGAACTTTTTTCCCTAAATCTCTCATATACATGTTTTAAAAGAATTATTGAAAAAAAAAAATTACCGAAAATGTGTCTCATGAATCCCCGCCGCGAATAAGGTAGCAGCTGGTCACGGGTTTTGTTTTCAATTTACGAAATAGCAGTTGGTGGCGAATCGGACCCTCGCTCACTCTAGATGTCCCGGGTTCGATCCACAGCCACAGCAAACATGTTTTCTGACAATTGACTTCCACCAGTGGTTTGAAATTGAGATTAAAGTTTGGTCAACACATTTGGCTGTGAACAAATTCCTGCCTAAATCCTGTAAAAAATCAACCTAAGAAAATGAATAACTTCTACAACGCGTAGTCAAATAGTTTTGGGCGTGTAAGCCCCATTACTCGAGGTATTCGGTCAACGTTTTGTGAAAGTTGATTCCTAGCTGAAGCCTAGCTCCAGTTTTCTTCACTCCAAATTATGAAATCATGAACGTAACTCACGACAAATAGGAATGTTTTTTGCTAAAAATAGACTGGGTTTACGTTATGTTTTGAAAAACAGTCTGTGCTGTTTTAAAATGTCGTAACTAGACCTACGGCTTGGTCCAAGCCGTAGTTACGCGATTTTAAAATATCACGTAAGAAATACTTTTATTTGTCCGAAATTACGTCACGGCTTACTGGATAAAATCGTTCCCTTAATATTATCTACTGACCTTGGACCACTTGTATGGGTCATAATGTCAAGGTCACAATTTTACTTCGCACTGGTCAGTGTTCGTCAAACTAGTCAAATAATGCCCAAATCCGAATTTGGTGTTTATTGTTATGTAGCCCATTATCAAAGCTGGTGTTATAATAGGCACTGGTGGTGAACTCGGCCAAAGCGAGGGACGTTTTTCGCTACAACAAGGCATAGATATTTTGCATTTAAATTGAGTTTAAAGATTTTTTTTAACTCTAATTGCAATGAATTTGGTCTAAAAATAGACCGGGTTCATCGTTTTGTATTGACAAACCCTCGGTGTTGTTATAAAATCTCGAAACTACGGCTTAGATAAAGCCGTAGTTACGAGATTTTATAACAACACCGACGGAATACATTGTTCGCGAAAAAACGTCCTTCGCTTTGACCAATTCACCATCAGTGATAGGCCTACTGCTCAATAAACGGGGCATGGCGGCATTTGTTATTGGAGATGTCACCGAACTGTTTGTCATATGAAGATACGTTTAGTTTACGTCTAGTAATGAAAGTCACTTGTAATTGTTGAGCCTATTCGCTTTATTATGAGTATCGCCATAAAAATCACATTTTATGACAATAATTGACAGACCTTCACATCGTTCATATCCGATTGTCCAGAGTGTAAAGCCACCGTAATTACATTATACGTGATAAAAATGAGAACTAAAATGTTAACCATTTTAAACAGTTCTAAGACCCGAGGTGTGTTCTTTACAGCGAGATTGCGGGTTAAAGGAAATGCGTGGGAAAACATTGCGACAAAAGAAGAAATTGCTGGTAATAAAAAAATCTTCTTTTGCCTCAATATATACACAGTAAAAAAAGTTTAGCAACAAAAGGTAAATATCTGTAATAACCAAAATATTTTTGTTTTAACATAAAATCAAACGTTTACACGATAGATTATAGCTAGAGAACACAAACAGATGAATTTTATACCGCCATCGCGTGCGTCTCGCACTCCAGATGCGCATTTCCGGTTTTCATGTCTGCCATGGTATATATTCATGTGTATGGTGCATAATTCTAGAAAACATTTAGGTGTGAACATAATTGTCTTTGCCCAGCATGAAAAAGGCCACTAAAAAGAGTTTCCTGCAACGCTGTGGGACTACGCCAAGGACTTACGTTAGAAGGACGTTATATCGCTAATTAATGTGTTCCTACGTGGCAGAACCGGCGATTATGATGGTTTTTTTTTTTTGAATTTTGCGCATCTAAAGGCATAAGTAACAGTTTGAGGATGCCATGTGAGCCAACTTTTGTGGTTTGAGATAGTCCCGGTCAAGGACGTCGTAGAAAAATGCCACAAGAAGATGACCGTCATTATTTCGTAACGTCACGGCAAAAATGTTTCATATCAACACCAAAACTTCCGAGTGGCTTCCACATGAATTTCAACATAGAGTTTCCACACTTACCATCCGTGATCGTCTCAACAGATGAACGATTACTAGACGTTGACCATACGTTGTAATTTCCCTGACGCTACACCATGAACGCACCAGACTTGACTGTCGTACAGTTCTAAATGCTTTAAGCCAAATTAAGCGTATGCAACATTGATGTACTCCCATTATCATCCCTTTCTTTCTAATTTATCACCCATAGAGAACATACGATGCATTTAAGTAAGACGTGTGCGTGATCGTATTGACGCGAATGACGTTCAATCTCTTGATAAAATAGTGAATGTTGACACTGTGTACAAACAGTTGAAGTGGATCAGAAATCGTTTCATTGCTGTTCTTGCTCGAAAATGGCCTCATAATCGATACCGAATTCTATTGTAACTTTTTATTTTGACCCCCACACCTACGTCAAGACAATGTTTCTAACACAATATTTAACGTTACCACAAATCGACATTTGAATGTTGTGCGTAAATGCATATGCTTAAATGTAGCCTATATAACGGTTGTGGAATAAATATCACAGAAAATACATGTTTTCAATTAACAAAGTCAGTGTTGCTAAACTTTTTTTTTACATGGTATACTACGATATTGGAACAGACTATTAACGTTTAATGAAGTTAGGTAAACAAGACACGTTTCGAGCATGGCTATACAATTGGCACACATAATTGGTGTAACGAAGTTAAGTCTATAATGAACAAACTTGATTTGTCAACTCATTATGAAAACAAGAGCCGTCACAGACGGATTATGCTCCCCGAATAAGTGTTTGTCACAAAATAAAAACTATCATACATTAAGCCCCCTTTTCCCACGACAGCCTTTTTTTTGTACACACATTATTTATAAAATATGGTCTAGAACATCCTATTTATTACATAAGTACAAAATTTCATTAAATTCTGCCCATTAGATGAAGAGAAATTAGAGAAAAACTAATTTTTACACTAAGGCCCCTTTTTCCATGACGCAGCCTCAAATTAAGAAACGGAGAAAAAGGTCCCTAGGTATTATCCCAGGGAATTCACATGTGAAGTTTCATTGAATTTGGTCCAAGGGTTGCTGAGATCTGGCTGTGGACGGACGGACGGACGAACACACGGACAGCCGGACGGACAGCATGGCGACTATATGCTCCCCCGAATTTTTTTCGGGGAGCATAAAAAGACAAAGGTGAATATGACTATAGTTGAAGATAAAATCAGAAACTATTATAGTGAAATCTGGTCCAACTCAGTCGCAAATACAAGCAAACTCCAAACATACAGAAGCTATAAGTCAGAGTTTTCATGTGAACAATACATCAGATTAAATTTGGCTAGAAACGAACGTTCCATATTGGCACAATTCCGTTGTGAGATTCTGCCATTAAGGATAGAGACCGGCCACTACGTTGGTGAACTCCAGAACACCCGTCTATGCACGCACATTGTGTAATTCAGGAGAGGTTGAGAGCGAGGAACATTTCCTTATAGACTGCAATGTTTATGCAATTGAAAGAAATAACATACTAGTACTACATCGAAGTATTTTAACGACAACGTAACGTTCTAACTCGGCCAAAGCGAGGGACGTTTTTCGCTACAACAAGGTATAGATATTTTGCGTTTAAATGCGAGTTTAAAGATCAGTCTTTGTACTGACAATGAATTTGTTCTAAAAATAGACCGGGTTTACAGTTTTGTATCGACAAGCCGTCGGTGTTGTTATAAAATCTCGTAACTACGACTTTATTGAAGCCGTAGTTACTAGATTTTGTAACAACATCGGGAATACATTGTTCGCGAAAAAACGTCCCTCGCTTAATTAATTTGGCCGAGTTCACTACCAGTGTATTTGCTCGAGACCATGAAACCTTGACCTATCAGTAAAATATGGTGGCTGATTTATGCCATGTCGTGTTGTCGCCCAATCTCCGAGCAGAGTTGTCGTTCGTTACTCTCACATGAACCGCGTGCAAGAGAGTGGTTGTCGCCTTGCACCCCGCCATGTCGAAGGCGACATAACGGCCACCATAGTAAAACTAGTTGTCCGCAAACGCTGTCTTGCCAAGTCTATGCATCCAATGGTCAATTGCTCTCTATTAAAAGCGATGGCAGGGCGTCAAGACTTACAAACGACGTCTGTGCAAATCACTTGCGACTAAACGAACCCTTGCTGTTTGGGCGAGAATGCGGCTGTTAGTACCAGGGTAACAGTAGCTGTCGTTGTTAGAAAGCGATATAGCGGTTTTGGCTCCAGATGCCAGCGGGAGGGATAGGCCTACTTGGCATTGAAATTCCAATACAAAACTTAAAACAGAAGCGTTTTTTTTTTTCAATTCAAATATGCACATCCCTTACACATAGGCCTACATGGAATTGAATAAACATATCGGGTGTTGATACGGGAATTCGCTGACCGATTTTGCAAACAAAATAAGTTTCAAATGTTTTAATGTATACTAAGCAAAACAATTGAAGGATATTAAAATTCTATAGCTATTTTAGAAACTTAGATTACATATGATATAAAAATCTAATGCTTTTTATTATAGCATACATTCACTCTCATATTTTATGCTGCCATATCGAGCTATGCTTCACTAGTCATGCCAAAATGGGACAATTTAAAACACAGGGGTCAACTACCAAACTTACCGTGTTATTTAAGTGCAGTTTTTCACATAAATGCGTACTCTGAGTTGCTTCATTGAGTAAATTAAAACGCACTTGCCTATAATCAATTCATTAAAAAGGATTGAACGTTAATGGCTGGCATGTCTGCAGCGCTGGCAGGCAGTTGGTCAATTGAACGTATGGGAACGTCAGGTTGACGTCGCTCGTAGATTTTGAATTTTGCAATGTGTATTCAGTAGATTACACAAACGGTAGCACTGGGCAGTCGTTATTATGAAACGGCGTGACAGGGGACGTAAGTAAACGACGTCTTTGGCTGATGACAGTTACATTCTCTAGAACTCGTTGCGTTTTAGGACTCCAAAGCTTTCCAAAACTACTCCAGAATCTAACAGATGAGCGAGGGGTAAACCTTAGAATTCAATCTGTGAAAAACGGATTAAATAATCATGGGCATTAACGCCAGTAGGCCGTTGACAGCTAACGCCTTGACATGACGACACTGACGCATGGACCAGAACCCATTTGAGATGGAACCAGCAGCACCGGAGTACAGTGCTCATCACCAACCAAAGTTGGTTTCGGCGTCAAGTTTTGACAGAAGAATTCGTGTTTTTCTCGAAATAAGAACGAGAGATAACACGAATGCAATATACCAACATGTGAAGCATATGGTGACGTGAGCGTTATGGAGTTGACGGGAATCTTACGTTATCTAGAGACAAACCTTTTAGTGCTAAATGACACTAACCGACCAACATTACATTAAACACGTGATTGACTCACATCCTGTAACTTTTAAACCCGAAAATGGAGATGAATATGCGTTCATTGACGCCAACGTAAACTCATTCGGTGCCGTTGTTGTAAAACACCATCTTAAACAGATTTGGTTTCAATCCAAGAATTTGCCATCCTGCTCACAGAACTTTTATTCAATAGAGCATGATTTAAACACGTTGGGTAGACGTCTACGTCACCGACAACAACAACCGACCAACCCGGCTTATTCCAATATGGACGTATTCGGAAATGGAATACTGTACCGCAACATGTGGTAAGTCAATCTGTGGTGAATTTGAGAGGTATTTGTAAGGCTTGAGTCGACTTCCAGGGTGAAAATATCCGTTATTCATGACGTGTGAATTTTCGGTTGTAGGGTACCAGCGTTTAACCGGATATTGTAGGGAAACCGGAAACGATTGCTAAGCTTTATGTTTTTGATTTTCAAGATAAGAAATTGATATGAAGTTACTTGTAGATTTTTGTTCGAATATATACCTTTGTTAATTTTTACAAATAGTGCAATTTGAATATCCTTCAATTGTTTTGCCTAGTATATAAATGTGAGCACTTAGGCCTATTATGTGTCACCCTTGAATAATTGACTCATGCTATGCGGAAGTTTCTTTTTTGGTTCAGTGTAGGTCTTTGTCCGTGTCACGGTCTAAAATGGTCTGTCGTTTAGACACAGACCGCAAGCAGTCCTGAACATCGGATGTAAGAGTCGCTAAACCCTTTCCCAAACAAGATCTAGTTTAGATGTCCCCAACAAAAACTTGGCCTGGTGAACATCAAGGTAAGAGAAAATGCTGAACTATGTAACCAGTATTTTCAAAGTTTACCTCAATATTCATAAATATACCAGAGGAAAGAAGTAACGCAACAGCTATTTTTTGTCATTTCTCTTAATTCTTTTATGTTATTAAGTCAAACTTGTTACTGATTATTACAGGGTACTGTATCTTGATATTGATCCTTGTGTTTACGTTAGAACCGGTCTTACCTGCGAGATAACGTCAAAAAAGACGTTTACACGTTTAGCACGTGCAAACTTTTAAATACCCAAACTTAACATAAAACTCTTTTGATTTGTATAGATGCAAGTCGACTCGACAAAAGGCAATGATTTTCGTTTGGATTTAATCCCTCATATCATTTTGTGACTCAATCAAAGACGTCATCCAGTAGAAATTGTGATGTTTAAGAATGGAACATCTCAACCCCCAATTGCTGCTGACTTTGGTGTACATCGGTTGACAAAATATTGCTCGAGATAACGTCATAAAACGAACAGAACAACTAACAGTCGCCCGAAAAGCGATGGTGAACGTCTAACGTCATGACCCATAACGTTCGTTTATTTTACCTACCGAAACAAATTCTCTTATCGAAAAAAAAAAAAAAAAACTGTTGATGCTATTCATGGACAGTACAGCAATCAAATTTCAACCAGGAATCGTTGAGGTCTAATTGGATTGCGTGCAAGAACGCATTTAACATTGACGCCAGACCTTTCTCATTTAAACGTATATTTATGGCATGTACAACATGTGACCTTGATGAAATTTTGACTCTAGGAAGTCAAATGATGAAGTTTAACTATGCATTTAAAAAAGTACTCCAATGAAGGTGATTTTGAGAAAGACAAAAACAAAAGGTATGATCAAATTTATTTTTTGTTGCGTTTCTTTTTTCCTTTAGTATAAAATTTTGCCCATTTGGGAAAGGGTTAAGATTTCATGTCTCTGTGACATTTAGCGGATGTCAGACAGGATTATTTTACCGAGACAAGATTCGAACCCGCGTATATTGGCGATTTTACTAACAGAGGAGACCCCCCCCCCCGCCAAACAATTCACGATTTTGAAGTAGCCAGTCTGATCATCAGGAGGCTTCTGTAAATATAGTGGGCAAGTAATGAAATCGCGATTTTCGGCATTTTCTCCCTTTCCATATTACGGTATGGTGCGATCACGTTATGTCGGAATTTTTCGTGTGGTGTTTAACATTCGTAACGTATCCGATCTATACGGACATAATTTTACGAGCGAGAAAAAAAAATCGGCCTTTTCCACTGTCGAATGTTTACGACGTCGTCTGAATAATTACGAGGTCGCGTGAATCTCATTAGGCGTGGACTACCTTAATTACTTTGTTTCGGACATTTATTGTTTTGTTCAACAATTTTGAATATAGACTTTCGAGAATCAACAGACAAGAAAGGCCTTAGGGCAATGGCATTCTAAAATCGTTAGGTCAAAACATTTTTGCCAGCCCGAAGGAAGTTGGCCAAAAATGCCAAATTGTCCTTATTTTACACTAAAAATTTAGGGAAAATCCAAAATAGCCCCACCAATATTCAGACACAGGGGCTTAAGTTCACCCAATATGAAATTGCTTCCTACGGGCTAAAGTTTGAAAAGGCTGGATTTACGAGGTTTTGTTCTCCCAACGAGCAAAATGCATTAATTTCAAAAGACCAATCCAATTTTGTGGGAACACAATTTGAATCTTCCCGATGAAACATTTTCCAATTCTTTCATTCAACAAAAGGTTTTAATTTGAATATAAAAAGATGCAAATTGAAAGATCATATCCCCCTTTTATCTGTTGCTCTCTATAGATAGACAACGACCTGTGAATGATCAAAGATCAGCGAGTCTAAATTGACGGGGGAAGAGGGATTTCGAATTATAAAAATACGCGACTCGAACCCGTCTCCCTGTAATAAATCGACGAAGTACTATCTGGATACAGCTACTGAACTCACACGGCATCGCGGACAGCACGCAATACCTGTCATTGTTCGCTTTTATTCAGTGGAATAGGCACTCCTCCCTATTTACATGTATTGGAATATACCGTTACCTTTCGTCGAGGCTCACGACTCGATGTCCATTCATATTGTCTCTACGGGTAAACGCGGAGTAGTCTGGTTCCCTGCCTTCGGCAAAAATAGGGTCATTACCGTCGCTTTACTAATCTAACTTACGGACATTTTTGCGTAAATTTGAAAGCAAGCATTCTGAAAAGCATTAGGCATATTTCTCATTCAAAAAGAGCCGTCATAGACGGATAATGCTCCCCGAATAAGAGTCACGAAAAATATAATATACATTAAGCCCCCTTTTCCCATGACGGATTTTTCGTACACACATTTTCTACAGAATATGGTTTAGAACATTTAGTTTATCACTTACATGCAAAATTTCAATAAATTCTGCCAAGTAGATGAAGAGAAATTACAGAAAAGCTAATTTTACAATTAGGCCAATTTTCCGTGAGGCAGCATTTAATCAAGAAACAAAGAAAAAAGGTAGCTAGGGATTATCCGAGGGAATTCACACGTGAAGTTTCATTGAATTTGGTCCAAGGGCTGCTGAGACCCGGCTGTGGACTAACGGACGGACAGCGTGGCGACTAAATTTATGCTCCAACGAATTTTTTGGGGAGCATAATAAAATGTGTCGTTCCATAATTTACGCAAAATGTTTGTTCGTAAATCGCGATGCAAGAATCTGAAAAAGGGCCATTTCTTGGCATTTTAGATCAACAATTGGTCAATATCAGTGTGTAAGTTAACCCTATCCACGGTCCTTGATTCTCTCCCAAAGCTGATATGCACAGATTATCAAGAGGCATGGACCTTCATGCGTGCATATTGACCGACCCAGCCTCGCCTGAATCTTTGTTGGTTTCAAATGCCATTATGACTCTTTTCAAGATCCTGTTTCAACAGACAATCGCAAACTCACTGGTAGTGAACTCGGCCAAAGCGAGGGGCGTTTTTTCGCGAACAATGTATTCCGTTGGTGTTGTTATAAAATCTTGTAAGTAAGGCTTAGATAAAGCCGTAGTTACGGGATTTTATAACAACACCGACGGTTTGTCAATACATAACGTTGAACCCGGTCTATTTTTATCTTTAAACTCACATTTAAACGCAAAATATCTATACCTTGTAGCGAAAAACGTCCCTCGCTTTGGCCGAGTTCACCACCAGTGAAACTATTGTAAGTGTATATTATCTGAAAATGTCTACACTACGGTGTACCGATAGGGTCAAATCTATACTCCTCACAAAAAGTTAAGCAACAAAAGTAATTCTCTCAATATTCTTTTTATACACGCGGGAATTTTTGCACAGATTTGTTATTCGGACAGCCATATCTATGCTTAAATACACTTAAAGGAATACTGAATGTTATCGTCTCCAAAAACAGCTATCACGTGATTAGAACACACTCACCCCCAAAACATGCATGCAAAATGTGTCGCATATACTGATTTCAAACATGGCATTAGCTCCGTATGTGCTTAAAACGCGTCGATTTGACAACTTTGATGTCATCAACATTTGAATCATGCCAATACGTCACTTGGCTCCAATTGAAGTGGCTCAAATTGTTGGAATGCTACAGGGTGGGGCAACCAAGACTGCTGCTGCCATTCACTTTAAATTTCATCGCACTATTGACTGAAGAGCAATAACCCGATACAATCAAACTGGACAGATGTCAGAGAGACCACGTTCAGGTCGTCTAAGAGTAACAACACCTTGTGAAGACCGTTATGTTGCAACCTTAGTCCGTAGGAACTGGTTTACAACGGCCAGATCGCTGGAAATGACCTTCAGATGGTGTCAGGAAACAGACTTTCCATCCAAACCGTGAGGAACATGTTTCACACAGAATGTCTAAGGTCCAGGATACCACTTCAACGGATCCAGCTTCCCCTAAAACATCGACGGCAAAGATTAATATTGGAACATCGACATCAAAACTGAGGGTCACTCGTTGGCGTCACCAACTCTTAATTGACTCGTCAAGATTCTGCCTTGGTTCTAATGACGGTATGACAGGTGTATGGAGAAACGGTAATGAACGGTTTGCCGACTGTAACATCGCTGAACACGGCCAATATGAACGTGGGAGTTTGGTGGTCTGGAGAGGTATCAGTGTTTTCCAGAGAACAGAGCTGGTTGTCATCAGGTGAGGTTCAATGACTGGTGTAAGGTGCATTTACGAGATCATCACGCCTGTTATCATCCTTCTGGCACAGTAAACAGATCCAACTGTTTTGTTAATGGGTGGTAATGCCCGTCCCTATCGTTCTGGAATTGTGACTGAAGTTCTGTGGACCAACAACATCAGACATATGGACTAGCCTGCTACGTCTCTAGACCTTAATTCGATAGAACATACGTAGGACATTCTTTGGGGGGCGTATCTATGGTCAGCATGTTCGCCCACAGACTCTGGATGAACTGCAACAGGTATTGCAGACAGAATGGAGGATCAATCCACAACGGACATTAGACATACAAATCTGCTTGATACCAAGGTGTGTTCGGGCGTGTGTTGAACATCGTAGGGGTCATACCAGGTACTTGATGCTCGATCATGGCCTGAAGCGGCCGGAAAACAACTTTTTACAAATTCTGAAGTGCTGGCGAGTGACGTTTTGCACCATTGTTTCGTCGGGACGGTTTTCGAGGATCTGTAACTTTGTTATTGGTTGATGATTTTCCCAATCATTTAACGTAATTTGTGTAATAAGACCCCAACTTTGTATTGTATAAAACATAGATCATTAGATGTGATAAAACACATTTGAGAAAGAAAAGCATCTTTGTTGCTTAACTTTTTGTGAGGAGTATATTTTTAAAATTTTCGTGGGGCGAAAACAGAGTCAAATGTTTTTTTTCGTCACAAGAAACACTAATAGTCTATTGGTCCCACGAAAGACACTTTCGACCCTGACAGAGAACTACAATATAAACCAACCCAATTTAATTTGTTAAAGCTTATGAGCTAGTTGTCAATGCATTCGTAAAGGGTCAAAAGTATCTATCTGTGGGACGAATATTATTTTTGTGAGACGAATTTTATTTTTCGCGGGACGAAAATCAAATACTTTTGATCCTAATGGTACACTATAGATCTACTAAACATTATTTGGCACTGAATTACCAAAAGTACATGCTTAGTGAAGCCATTGATCGTCGCTTCTATAGGTAATTCAGTGCCAAATCGTCGGTGTAAATGCAAAACCTCGTATGTCGATTCTTGCGATTTTCAAAGTACAAACTTACGTGTCCAGTTTAGAAAATTCTTGCAGGTTTTGAGATATTTTTATCAATCAGGATTAATGACAAATTATCTGTGAACAATACGTCAAAATTTCATGTAAGACATTTCTGTTTCGGAAAAGTTATTACTCTTTTTCCCCTCCCCTTTAAAATTTTCAAAAAACGAGATACGAGGTTTTGCATTTACAACGACGAAATAATGTTTAGTAAACGCTGAATTGAGCCTCTCTTAAAGGGTGAGGGTAACAGATGGTCTAATTGCATAAAATGAAATTTTTTGAAAAAATATGCAAAACTTTTGTGTTGGCCACCTCAAAATGGTTAATAATATGCGATTCAGACAGAGATTGAGCCGAAATTATAAGAGAGATAGCCGAATTTAGGGAGAATCCAAACCCTAATTCAACCCCATCACAGATGGGGTTGAATTTATTTTTTAACTGTCACGCATGCGCATACAGCGCGGACCAAGGTTCAAACGAGATTCATACTTGAATTTCAATATGACGTCATCATGTATGTTGTGACGTCATTAAAGAAAGTCGCATGTCCTACTGCTTTTGACCTACTTTTGACATCGCTTCATGAATTTGGTATCAAATTGCGAAAAAATGAGTCGTTGCTTCAATAGTTTGTCGTAATCAGGTCATGTAAAGCTTAAAAAGTGTACACTTCGTTTGTTTTTGGTAAATTTTGGGTCCAAATCTGGGAAATAGTAGCTTTAAAACCCGTCGTGCGTCTTTATAAATCGTACGTTTTCAAACGTACGATTTATAAAGACGCACGACGGGTTGTAAGAGAGGCTCAAAGAATTGTACAGTCAATTCTTTGCTACGTGTTGTCTGCGTCGTGGTTGCGTCCACCAAAAACGTACGTTGCACGTGCGTGCATCGCACGACAGTGCCTAAGTTTTAGACGCAGACCGCACGCAGGAGCACGTACGACCGGTTGTAAGAGAGGATTTACCAATACAAGCGACGATCAATGGCTTCACTAAGCATGTGCGATTATGAGGGGCTTGTCAGTGAAATTTATAAATGCATTTTTTCATGGGAACATAATTCAAGAACGACAAGTTACCGGTATCTAAATTTTCGAAACTGTCGTGCTCAAGTATAGACACCATGGAAAAAGATCTTTTTTGTGGAAAGTTTGGTCAAATTCCGGATGAAACCAGATGCGCGTTCTTTAGAGCGATATTTCTTGAGATGTTTTGAGATAAAGCGTTCTTTAGAGCAAGATTTTTAAGCCGCTCAATATTGGGGGTGGGGTTCTACTAGTATACTTCAGAATTTACGTCTTAAAAACGCTTTATCTAAACATCTCAAGAAAAAAAAGATTAATTTCGCTCTAAAGAACGCGCCTCTGGTTCGCTCAAAAAATTACTAATGGACAGAGACATGCGGACGACCAGGTCCATAACATGACAGTACGGCCCATACGGCGTAGCCAAAATAAAGCAACACTACAAAACCAAACACATTTCTTTTTCCACGTTTAATTTTGATATGTACACTATTTACAGTTACGTGCAAAAAAATCTGTTCATCCTGTAGGTGTGCTGTAGACGTGCGTGCGTACAGACAGACAGAAAATACGATACCAATATACATATACGACGTCTTGTCAAGATGCCGCAGACGAAAGTCATTGTTACAAAGCCAAGTGCTGAGATCACAGAATAACTTGCTGATTATCAGCATTTTCCCCTTTCAACGATTGTCAAACCTTCCTCTGATATAAACGTCAACATTATGCATTGTTTTGGGAAGGAATTAACCTGCATATCGTTGGTGGGGAGTCAAAACCTCGTAACTACAGCTTGAAAAAGCTGGAGTTACGAGGTTTTGACTCCCCACCGACGATATGACTATTTCAGATGTAGACAATAAACTAAAAGCATTGACACAGTCTGTAAATTTCCACAATGCAATTGTTGGGAAGATTTCTTGTCATCTTTTTCCAAATGAAACAAATTCAAAATGGCTAAATTTGAATGAGGTTGCAGACGACCAAATACAAATGTATGTAATTTCAATCTAAATCAAAATGCAATCTGTGTACAATACATCACATAAAATATTGAGACAAAAGGACAACATGTATTACTTTGTTTTTCCCTCTCAATTTCTTCCTGTGTTTTTTCTATAATGGACCAAAGCATGGCTATTTCATTAAATGGGGAAAGGGGGAGGACCTGGCATTTAATCTCGCCAGTACTTCTACAATATACAATCCGAACTGTAAGCTGCTCTCTCGCTTAGATGATTTACATCGGTTGGAAAAACAAATGGCTTGTAAATGTTAGAAATGATAGGCTTTTGGCCGTGACAGGGTTCGAACCCATGATCCCTTCGAATCCCACAACTCCTGGATAGATTAACGTTTAGTTTGAGTTTATTGGGGTTTTACGCCGTTTTCAACTACCAGGGTCATATCGCGGCGGCTGGAGCACCTAACCGTGGGTTCCTGGTATTTCTCGCACCAGTACAACTACAATATCCAAACCGAGCCTCCAGCTGCTCTCTCACATAGATGATTCACACCCATTGGTGAGAGACAAATGACTTTTGTCAAATGTCAGAATGGATACTGGCCGAGCCGGGGTTCGAACTCGAGATCCCTGGATTGACAGACTCCGACGTAACCGACTGAGCTATCCGGGCTCGGCGGATAGATTAACGCATGGGTTACCAAGTGAGGTAGCCTTTCTCCGCAGGGCTTGTTTAAGAAAAGGATTTCTAGAAGTTGCCGTCGCAGGACAGTCCGACTGATGATAATAACTAACTTTTGAATACTATGTCTAAAGGAATATTGAAAGGAAAGATGCAAGTCATGCTTCTTACAAATGACAATTTGCCATAACTTGATCTACGGGTGTATGAAATGTAAATTTACTAGCATGTGTGATCAAAGATACACGGCCTGATCAAGGGTTCTAGGTAAAATATTACAAGGAGCAATTACTCAAAAGGTAAGAGTGCAACAGTTCCGGTTCTTGCATATAGCACTTCTATACAATGTGATCTATTACTGTATATCCTTATCAAGTAAAGTTGCTCGATTTGATTTTATTGGGGTTTTACGCCGTTTTCAGCTTCTATGGTCATATCGCGGCGGCTGGAGCACTAACCGTGGGTTCCTGGTATTTCTCGCACCAGTACAACCACAATATCCAAACCGAGCCTCCAGCTGCTCTCTCAAATAGATGATTCACACCCATTTTAAGTTGCTTGAATTTATGGATTAGAACCCCGACAAAAATCAGGACTAACGCACACACTAACACCAAAGCGAAATCATGATGGGCCTGTGTCTCTCATCGCATGGCGGGCTCGACTAGGACGAGAAAAAAAGAAACATGGCATAAGCCATGAAGATAATTAAATAATACAATTTAACCTAGCAAGTAGCAATATGTAAGAATACAATTTCTATCTTGAGAAAAGAACTTCTAAAAAGGAGATGCTAAATCTTAGATTGTTTTTCTTTAAATCTTGTCAACACCATATCTTGTTTTGACAACTCTAATCATTTTTAGAAAACAGAGAGAAAAGAACGAAATGCTGATTTTCTCTTTATTCTTTCTTTTCCCATCGATCCTAAACTGTCAGATGTCACATCCTACAATTTGCTTTTCATGTCCATTTCTCCATTATGTGCATCATCTCCCAAATTGACCTAGTCTAAAAAGATTTAATGACAAAAAATTTAAAGCGGCAGGCTTGAAAAATGCCAATTTGTGCATCTTAACCTAAGTACACACTGCTGACTTGATGTCTAGATCAACTGACATTTTAGTTTAACATTACTTCTTATTCCCTCCCTCTTTCATGATATGCTGAAGGACCTCATCAATGCTATGGCTAGAGAATTGTGGAGTAACAGACTTTTGACCTTGATCATAGCTCTGGCCTTGATTTGAGGTTTTATTTTGACCTTGATTAAAACCTTGGTTGTAAGTTTGACCTTGCGAAACTTGCATGTTAGCAGATGATTGAGGTCCTTTAGTCATATCTTTACTGTCGTCAGTTTTAACTACTTCATCTTCAGAGTCTTCATCGTCGCCTATCATGGGTAACTCCGTTAATGCATTCCTGGTTTCGTTCAATGTATCAAGGATCTCCTGCTCCGATAGCCTAGAGAGGTCAATCCCGTATCTCGTGATTAGAGCAGCCGCTTCTCCAGAGAAGAAGGTGTGTGGCCTTTTACACTTTTCCCCTACGTCGCACTGACCGTTCACATACTTTTGACACACATGAAGGAACAGACAAAACCCAGCCGCACCCCAGTCTTTTTTCTTACATCCTTTGGGATTGTTGAAGAACTTACACACTGCTGGAAATTTGACACTGGGTTTGCCACTTGGCTTACTTTTTTTCACATTTTTATTTCCAACTTCAGATTTACTAACATTCTGTTCAACTTTATTTTGGATTTCAAAACTCTTCTTAAACTCGTCCCGACTAATTTGCCTTGTATTTTGAAATACCTCAGCCTTTTCCTCTTTCCTTTTTTTCACGTCCACCGTTTTCAATCTTATCAAGTTCATAATCTTTTCTTCCCCAATTTCATCCGGATCTAGTCCAAACTTTAGAAGTAGGCTTAAAGGTTGTTTATCCCTGATGTTATGTGATCTCTGACAGTCCTGTACCATACAATTACCCTTAACATAGAAGAAGCAGAGATGAAGATTGTGACAAATGTCCTGATAGTCAGTCACATCACCTTTATAACATCCAGGCTCCCTACTCTTACTACTGTTGTAGAACTTACACACTCCTGGAACTGACTCAATATTTCTACAGTCAATATCACGAAGGAACTCCATGATCTCCTCACCAGTCATTCTGTGTAAACGATGATGCTTAAATGTATTCAAATTATGTTCAGTTCTTAATTTATGTCCAAATTTACAGTTCATGTTTGGGCAGTGACTGAGAAAGTAGAATTTACACAGATGGAGTTGTTTACAATCGCACTTCCCCAGATAGAATGGCAAGTATCCGTGTTTGGAGCAGAAGCCGAGTTTAACCCTCGATTTTATTTGCACATTTTTCTTCACTTCACCATCGTCTGAATCATCATCGGAATCAACAGTCTCTACGATTTGAAAGTTTTCAGGATAAAGTTCTAGGATTTTGCGCATGTCAATTGGTGTTTTAATGTTAATCTGAATGTTTTCTTTTATCACTGACATCAGTTTTTTCAATGTCACATAGGGTAGACTAATCTTGATCAACAACTTCACAATTTCGGCTATCATTTCATCTTTGTATGCCTCCGTTTCAGTAACAAACTCAATGATACCCATATTTATCATAGCCCTATGGGGAAACTGCCACAAACTTTTCAATGGTTCTTTCAAGTCTGGATCAACTCTTTTTGTCTCCTTTTTCTTACTTTCCTTTGCTGTAACAGTAGCTTTCTTTCCTTCTTTAGATTTTGCCTTCGACTCTTTTTTGGCATTCTCGGATTTTTCAGAAAGTGTTTGGACAACTTCTTTCATAAGATCTGGAGAGGGCAAATGATTTATTGGGAGTAAGGGTGGGGGAACATTAGGAACAAACATTCCTTGTTGAGGCAACAAAGGAGGAGGAGGCACTGTATGTCTTAAGTTTGGAGTCATTAGGTTCTGATTTGGAAAACTTTGGGCTATATTTTGGACTGGAAAGGTTTGTTGGGACTGTGAAGCAGCTTGAGGATTCATAATAGGAAATAGAGGTCTTACGGGTGGTTGTGTGTTTGTTGCCATGAAAGGTGACCTTGGAGGAAGCATTGGCGGTGGAACATTGAAATTTACTGGTGGAAATAATGGAGGTTGCATGTTTTGTACTGTCTGGTTTATATTGGTTGTGTGTTGAGCACTAGCATTTTGTGTTTCAGAGTTGTTATCACTACCACTTTTTGATTTATTAAACACCAATGGATCATTCATTCCAATAGGTACTGCAACTTTATTTTCCATTTCTGGACCTAGATTTAATGCTTTTTCACGATCACCATCAGATTCTTTTGAACTTACACTTTCTAAATCCTCATCATCTATATTGATATCAACTTTTTCACCATCTGACATGCCTCCATCAGAAATCCTCTCATACTTATCTAAAGTATCCCAATCTTCTATGATTTCAACCGACACGGGGCTTAATGAACCTTCTTTATCAGAATTTTTGTCCTTCACATCCTTTTGCTCATCTAATTTCTTAACACTTTCAGATTCTGATTTTACTTTTACATTCTTTTCAATATTTTCCTTTGCATTATTTTTGTCAATACTTTTTTTACTTTCAGAATTTCCCTTTGACTTTTCATCCTGTGATTGTTCATGCTTTTCAGTAAGTTCATCATTTTCTATTTCAATCTTAATTTCACAAATAAGCTCCTTGTCCTTTTCATTTGTATCTACACCACTACCTATTTCTGCTTTTACACTCAAATGTTCAACCTTTGTTTTATTTTCTAGTTTATCCACACTTTTACAGTCTTCGCTTTCTTTCAATTTCTTATCCACATCTGGCCTTGACTTATTTTCACTTTTATCATTCGGTTCACTCGTATCATCAGTCTTATTTTTAGATTCATTCTTTAATTTCTTTTCAGAATGTTCTGTTTCTCCCTCGGTTTTCTCTTTCTTTTTTGTTTTTAAGTTTTCAGCATCAGCAGTGTAATATCTAGCATCAAAACTATCAATACTTGCAATAGTTCCAATACTCTCGACACTGACAATACTTTCAACACTAGGACTCCGCCTGATGTCCACTGGATTCATGTCAGGTACAGGCACAGGCTGCTTCACATCTTTCTTATTCCTTTTAAATCTTGCAAATAGAATTTCCAGCACTCTCTCATGCACAGCTTTGGATCTGTCTAAATTACGATTTTGCTTTCTTAATAAATTCCATGGTTGTGGGGCAAAAACAACATGGTTCTTTTTGCATTTGTCGCCATATTTACATATTCCAAGGACGAAAAACCTGCATAAATGTAGATAGGGACATTGCATTCCACAACTCTGTTTATCTAAATTATAATCTATACAGATATTCGGTACATTTAGTTTGTTCATAGGTTGAGTAACTACTCTACGGTGATCAAACAGTGTTGTATCTTTAAAATCAACACCATGATCTCCAATGAAACGTCCGCTTCCTCGAGCATAACCGCCAGCAACATGATGCTGACTTGCACGTCTTACACTTCTAGCATTCTTAAACTCTTTCTGACTATCATAACTATCCGAATCTGACACATCTTCCATACCTAACGAATGGTCATATGACCTCCTTGTTCTTGTTTCGTCACCATAATACACCTCTACACCATCTTCAATATACCTAGCACTACTGGATTGTCTGGTGTAATTTGTGTCCGATTTTCTTTCAAAATTGTCTCTTTGAGTCTCAATCATAATTCCATTCTCCATTAACATTGTTTTTCTAGAAGAACTAGTCACTGACTTATTTTCATTCTCAATCCACCGTCCACGATTGCTCACATGTATTTTTAGTCTTATTCCATCGCTCATATGTGTATCATCAGATAATGGACTAAAGCTTTGTCTACTATGTTTTTTAGGTTGCTCATATTGAAATTCATCACTTATCACAGATTGTCTGTCATATTCAAACTGTTCATTTGTTTCATCGTATTCATAGGAAGGTTCTATTTTATTAGTCTCTTGATAATAGTCATCTTTATATCTATCCCTCGAAGAAATAAGAGATAAACCATCATCTAAATGGCTATAACTTTCACTTGAAATTCTTGATTCAGCTCGCGAGACCCTTTCAGTATATGGACTGTGTTTAGTTCGTGATCTGTCTCTTTCATGTTCAGTATATTGTCTCCTTTTGTTGCCAGAATCAACAACTTTTCTTCTATCTCTGCTCTCCGATTGTCTATAGTCTCTTCTACTTGTTCTATTACTTGATGATCGAGACTCTGGTGGACTGTCTCGTTTTCTGTGTCTTTTTGAGGATCTATCTCTTGAATCATGCCTTCGCTTTCTGAATCGATTCTCAGAAGACCTTTCGTGTGATCTAGATCTTTGTCGACTCTTTCTATTCTTAAAATCTGGCTGTCTCCTAGGGGAAGGTGATTTTGATTTTCCTTTTCGAAATGGGTTTTTGGGTCTTGTATCAGTAGGTTCTTGATTAGTCCTGTCCTTTCTGAATGGGTTACTTGGAATTTTTCCAACTGACTTTGACCGTGATCTATGACTTCTTTTTGAAATGTCCAGTAAAGTACCATCTGAAATCTCTCCAGCTGATCTAGATCGTGATCTAGACCTGTACCTACGTTCTTTAGGTTTTCTATCTCTACTCAAGAAGTAATCTAAATCTGTAGACTCCCTTTTGTTTCTCCGTGGTTCCTGGTTATGAACCTGATGGATCTGGTCTTGACCAACAATGATTGGTATAGGTACCATCACTTGGGGAGCAAACTGATAATCCACACCACCCTGGTTTGTGGCCACAGGGAAAGATTGGTATATTGGATACTGTGGGTTACCTTGAACGTAAGCCACAGGCTGAGCCGTTGTATTTTCATAGTTTGTGGCACCCCCTCTCTGAGGATACACATGGATAATATCATGTCCTGTATCATCAAAATGTTTATGGGACATTTTATAATGTTCAAAGTCTTCCTATTAAACACTGAATAAAGTCAGAAAATCCACCCACATCACTTTTTACAGGGTAGCTATGTTTCACATATTTTATTAGAATGTCAAAAATCTTCCAAATATTTCAATGAAAACTTTTACACTTTCTCCATACTTCAGAGTAAGATACCAAGCACACTTCACAACAGACAGCACTCAATAAGATGCATGCAAATGGAGCACTCCATAAACCACATTAATGATGAGTAGATATTGTCACTGTAAAAATGAAATGCAGGTAGCTTGAAAGTGGATATAACATCAATCTGAAAAATAGAGAATACAAGATTAATCCATTACCAAAAGACAGAATTTTAGACAAGTCCTAATTCAGAGATATCGCAGACAACAATCTTTAGTTTAAGGAATTTTATAATTTTGCTCTTTCTGGGTAGAAAAACATTGCGGGAAATGAAAATACTGGGAAATGAAAATATTGTCCGTCACAAACAAGCAATTTCTTCCATTGTGGCAATTGCTTGTTTGTGACAATGTTTTTCGATATTTCAATCTAGTGGAGCATCAAAAAGCATCATAATAAGGGAATGGGTATGACAACTGTATACAATACCCTTGTGACACTCACAAGAGGCCCAGAAGGCTTTATTGGTCACTTGAATCTAACAAGCAGATTGTACATGCCCATGATGGATTTAATTTTACAAACAGAGGACAATGACTGTCCTAAATCGCTCACCTGAACCAAAGTCGTTTTTTTAAGTGACAAGAGTGACAATGACAATTTTGTCAAATTCAAAATGTAAAACTAATGACTTTCTGTTCCGAAACAATCTAGTAACAATTTGTTCAAACTGTTCCTGTAAAGTTGGCTATAAATTAAGACGATGCGATGACTCAGCGCAAAACAGTTGTATAACAAGAGCTGTCACTGTAAGATGACAATGCCCCCGACACCGCTTTTATTTTAAATTATGGCCAATCTATGTTCAAGGTCAAGGTCATCCAGGGGTCAAGGTCACCAAAGTATGTGCCTACAGAAAGGTAATGTACCAAGGAATGTTGTGGTAAAGTATGAAGCGAATATGTTAAGTAATAAGGAAGTTATGGCCAATGTTAAAGTTTTTGGACGGAATGACGGACAGACGGACAGACAGACAGACGGACGGACGGACGGACAAGTCAAATTTATGATGCCTCCCTATCTATCGGGGGCATAAAAATATATAGGCAGTTACAACTGTTTTGCGCTGAGCCATCAAATTATGGTTGTTTTTCTTAAAAGAATTCTCATGAATTCCTCAAGTCAAAAATGCCTCAACTCTACCATGCCCAATTTTTTTTTTTTGAAATAAGAAAATCATAAAGCAAGACTGAAGAGGGTCAAGATGGCCCTGCATCCCTCGCCTGAGTACTTTGAGGTATACAGCATGCAAAAATTTGAAGTTTTAAGGGTTCTTAGAAGAATGAAGATAAGCATGATACCAAAACAATTTCGAAAATGATTGAGCCAAAATTGGACCTCCAAATCAAACGGAAGGAATTTGTATAAGAGACAAAAGTCCAATCTGTAATTTGTTTCTGCAATACTTTTTAAACAAACGGAGATAAAAAAAAAACCCTTGAATTCTTAATCCCTAGATATCACAATGATCAAAGTTAACAATCAATGATCAAAGTTAACAATCTGAACAATTTTCCCAATGTTCAAGATATCATCATGGTTCTAAAAGCAACTAGAAAGCCCTGAAGGGCTTGAGCCGCTCCACAGGCCTGGATTTCATATAATAACAAATACAAGTTTTGACTAGGTTTTTCAATACTTGTGGTTATTAGAGCATAAACAAAGTAAAAAGCAGCAATCATGTGGTCAAAGCAAAAAGAAAGTAAATGATTGACTAATATTTTGGGGATGTTAAAGTGATGATAAAGTTGAAAACTGTATTTTGCCAATTCAAGGGCTCATAATTCAGTATGTGAGATTATAATCAAGCTGAAAATTACACTAATTAATGCAAGATCTTATCAGGGCAAGCGCTTGGTCAAAAAAAAGGTTGAGCCACCCTTTGAGCCACTTTGAAAATTCCTAAGCCCTCCCCCCCCCCCCCCCCCCCAATAAAGTTAAAGTTACTACAGTTTGTTTACAAAATTTGCGTGTGTCAGAAAAGACGGGAAAAGGGATGATGCAACGAAAACAAAACGTTATCAACTGACGTTAGGTGGTTTTAAGGTAGAATACCCATAATGAAAAACACCACTTTCTAGCCATACGAAATGCATTAAATTACACACACTTGCAAATACACTTCACATAAGTTGATTCACTGTGCCAGATTTCAAGATTATGCTTCAAGAATAAAATAATTTACAAATATCATTTTACTCTATATTCATATACAAGGGAGGTAATTTTGAACATTTTTGTCAAATATTTCACAAGTATGCATAAATTAAAAATCCTAAACCGTACAAAATGCTCATGTTTATACTTGGAATGGAAATGTTTAGGAATTACTGGCATTTTTCAAATTTCGCCTCTGGCTCTTTGGTGCTCATTATGGGTCTTCTACCTTAAACTGACGGGTCTTCTCTTTCTGTAGGCCTAAATGCTGCCAGGTGATTACATTTTAAAAGTTTACAGTTAATTGTAACATGTGTGCTTACTCGACCGTTTAGGCGAAGCCAATTACGGATTATCGATTTTTCATGTTATACAATAAGAAAGTGTCGACACTCGTGTTATATTGGCGATTGATTTACGGTTAAAAGTTGGAGTCAAGCCTTTGAGCCACATTAGATTTTTTTGAGGCACATTTTCGAAATTGTCGCCAATGGCTCAAGTGGCGATCGCCAGTGCGAGCCCTGTCTTATGGTCACCATCATTTTGTCCAAATTTTGTCTATATTAGTCTATATTTGTGGCCGAAAGAGTGAAACAAGAGCTTTGCAGAGTGGCGCATATACGCCCGAGAGGGGCTTGTCCGTAAAATTGGCCATTTTTTTTCAAATCAAGGGGAGATAATTCAAACATGAAAAGTTATCAAAATTTTGTTTGCACAACCAGAGACCATAGTTTCATTGCACTGACAATGAAACTATGGTCTCTGGTTGTGCAAATGCTTGTGGCTAGTTTGATTAAATTTTGGTTGAAACTGTGGTAGTTGTGCACACAAGAAAACTGACATTTTTGAGAAAATGGGCATTTTTTTTTTTAAATTCAAGGGCAGATAATTCAAGAATGAAAACAGTTATCTGAATTTCGTAAGTGGTGTGCACAACTAGACACCATGAAGATTCATTGTGGCTAGTTTGATAAAATTCTGATCAAAACTGTAGGAGTTGCGCACACAAGAAATGGGCATTTTTAATTCAAGGGCAGATAATTCAAAATCACCGAGTATCAGTCATTGACAACTATTTCTGAGCAGGCCCGTAGGAAGCAATTTCATATGGGGAGGGGGGGGGCTAAAGCCCTGGTCCTGAATATTGGGGGGGGGGGTTATTTTGGATTTTCCCAAAATTTTCAGTGTAAAATTAAGAAAATTCAGCATTTTTGGCCAATTTTTGGGGGAGCTAAGCCCCCCTGTTCCTACAAGCCTGCTGAGTTAAGTATTACTATCATAGAATGAATTCCTATGCAAATTTTTACCTGTAGCTTTGTCATTAGACAGAAATCCGATTCAGATCAGACAACAAAATGACAATACAACTAGGTCACTGCAAAGCATTTCAGTTGAGAACATCAAAAACAGGTCTTGTTTTCAGACAGGATTAGTCTTATTGACATAGAATGGTAAAATTTGTATGTTGCTGCGCATTTTAAGCAAATTCATAGGACATCCTCCAAAACTGCAATGCATGTAGACGTTCTATTTAAGCAAGTTGTAACAAGAGGACCATGATGGTCCTATATCGCTCACCTGAACCAAACTGATATGAGCAACACTTTTATTCAATTCAATTGATATTTATGATTTTAAGACTGAAAACTAACTTATGGTCAATAACAATATGAAAATCAAATCCATCAGAGATCTTATGGTCCCCAACATTGTGTCCAAGATTTGTCCAATAATTGTAGATTCTAGAGAGTAAACAAAGTCGAAAACGGCAATTTTGTCAAATTCAAGGGCACATAACACTCACCTTTCTGCTCAGATCAGACTGAAAATCCTACTCATCCATGATCTTATGGTCCGCAATATTGTGTATAAGTTTTGTCTTGATTGATTGATAATTGTAGATTCTAGAGTGTAAACAAGATCAAACAAGAGTGCCATCGTCACAATATACGCCGCCACTTATAAAACTTGAGACAAAAAAATGACATTGACAAGGATTTATAAATATTCACTGAAAAACCTTTAAAAAATTGTGTTCACAAAAAGGTTTTTATAAATATCCAGTGAAAAACCTGGAAGGAATTGCATTCACGAGGCTGAAATATCATTAAGCCCCAGAGACTAAGATTGAAGGGGGCATAATTCTGGCAAAAATCAATGAACCATGAAATCCTTCCTTCATGCACATCTACCAATTGAGGTGATAACATCCACCAAGTTTCATTAAGATCCAGCCAGAAACTTAGGAGGAGTTGTGTTGACAAGCCTGCAATTTCAATAAGCCCCAGAGACTAAGTTTTTAAGGGGCGTAACTCAGGCAAAAATCGACGAACCATAAAATCCTTCCTTCATGCACATCTACCAATTGAGGTGATAACATTGACCAAGTTTCAAGAAGATCCAGCCAGAAACTTAGGAGGAGTTGTGTTGACAAGCCTGCAATTTCAATAAGCCCCAGAGACTAAGTTTTTAAGGGGCGTAACTCAGGCAAAAATCGACGAACCATAAAATCCTTCCTTCATGCACATCTACCAATTGAGGTGATAACATTGACCAAGTTTCAAGAAGATCCAGCCAGAAACTTAGGAGGAGTTGCGTTGACAAGGCTGCAATTTCAATAAGCCCCAGAGACTAAGTTTTTAAGGGGCATAACTCAGGCAAAAATCAACGAACCATAAAATCCTTCCTTCATGCACATCTACCAATTGAGGTGATAACATTGACCAAGTGTCAAGAAGATCCAGCCAGAAACTTAGGAGGAGTTGCGTTGACAAGAAAAGTGGACGTACGTACGGACGGACGGATGGACGGATGGACGGATGGACGGACGGACAGACGGAGAAGATGACGCCAATATACGTCCGCCTCCGGCGGCGTATAAAAAGCCAAAAATGGCAATTTTGTCAAATTAAAGGGCATATAACTCTCAACTTTCTGATCGTATCAAACTGAAATCGCAAAAATCTATGATCTTATAGTCCCCAATTCCAATGTCCAAGATTTGTCTTGATTGATTAATATTTGTAGATTCTAGAGCGTAAACAAGGTGAAAAACAGCCGAAAATGATTATTTTGTCGAATTCAAGGGCACATAACTCTCGACTTTCTGATAAGATCAGACTGAAAATCGAACTCATCTGAGATCTTATGGTCCCCAACATTGTGTCCCAGTTTTGTTTGATTAATCATTGTAAATTCTAGAGTGTAAACAAGGTCCAAAACAGCTTAAAATGGCAATTTTGTCAAATTCAAGGGCACGTAACTCTCAACTTTATGATCAGATCAGACTGAAAATCTAACTACAGTGTTGAATCTAGCTGTGTAAATTAGGGGGCCCAAATGGGCCCACGGGTCTTGGTCAAGGGGGTCATCCAATACAAATACATAGCTAATTTGACACATGCCTCATTCTCAGTGGGGTCATTTGAGATTTTAGGGGGTCATTTTGGCCATGACCCCCTCTAGATTCAACACTGTAACTAATCTGAGATCTAATGGTCCCCTACATTGTGTCCAAGTTTTGTCTTGATTGATTGATATTTGTAGATTCTAGAGTGTAAACAAGGTGGAAAACAGCCGAAAATGGCAATTTTGTCAAATTCAAGGGCACACAACTCTCGTCTTTCTAATAAGATCAGACTGAAAATCGAACACATCCAAGATCTTATGGTCCTCAACATTGTGTCCAGGTTTTGTCTAGATTGAATAATAATTGTAGATTCTAGAGTGTAAACAAGGTCGAAAACAGCCGAAAATAGCAATTTTGTCGAATTCAAGGGCACATAACTCATGACTTTCTGGTCTGATCATGACCCAAATCAAACTCGTCCAAGATCTAATTGTTATATACATTGTGTCCAAGTTTAATCTTGATTCGTAAATATTTGTAGATGCTAGAGTGTTAACAAAGTCAAAAGTAGCTATTTTTTTCGCATTCAAGGGCAGATAACTCCAGACTTTCTGGTCCGATCAGACCAAAAATCGAACTCATCCGAGAACTTATGGTCAAACATATTTTGGCCAAGTTATGTCAAGATTGGCTTATATTTGTGGATGCTAGAGTGTTAACACTAAATTGTTAACAGACAGAAGGACAGACGACGGACACAAAGTGACCACAATAGCTCACCTTGAGCACTTCGTGCTCAGGTGAGCTAAAAATAAGCACTTGCTAAAATTAGCAAGTGGCAAAAAAGGTGAAAATTGATCCCTGATGCAGGGCTCTCAATAAGGACCAATTTCTGGAAGTCTTGGACTTCCATGTCCAAATTTCAGGAATTTTTCCAGAAAATCAGGAATTTTTCTGCGCGTTTTTCGCAATTTCGAAATTTTATGAAGTACACGTAATGAAGGAAAAGAAGAAAATTTTAATAGTTAAATGCAAACATATCTCTTTCTTTTTTCAATATGAGTAAGATCTATATTGTATGCTCCAAGTTGCAGCTCTTCTCCTTGTGGCAATCCGGTTCAAGCTTGACCAGTCTTAAATTTTCATCTTGGCAGTCTGATTTTAACCCTTTTTTGTAGTTATTTCATAATATTATATCTGCAAGATAAGACGTTAAGATAACCATATGCAGGGTGTCCACAGTTTGAGCAAAGCAAAATTCCATGACTTTTCCCTGACTTTTCCATGACAAAAATCAAATTTCCCTGACTTATGTTTACCGTATTTTGCACGTTAATTTATGAAAATGTTGGCCTCCTCCACCCCTACAGCCAACTCTTTCCACCTCTAACTGGGGAGGCAAGGGGCGCTAGTCCCTTCAGTTTCTTCTCAAGAACAATTTGGAATAATGAATACTACTTATCACATTATTATTAATGTTATTGTTATTATCAGTATTATCATTATAGCCTATCATGAAGAAACTGCACTAGACCTTTATTTTTTTTTTAACTTTTATCAATTATACACCAATTACTTCAAAATTCCCTGACTTTTCCTGACTTTTGCTTAAACTGTAAAATTCCCTGACCAATTCCAAAATTCCCTGACAATTCCCTGACCGTGGACACCCTGATATGAAAGCCAGGGCGGATCCAGGATTTTTTTCCAGGGGGGGGGGGGGGTGTAAAGCCCAAATGATGGCATTTAATAAGAAGTTATAGTCAAAATTCAATTTTTGGTCAATTCCAGGGGGGGTTATGACCCCCTGACCCCATCCCTAGATCCGCCCTTGGAAAGGGTTAAACATTCATGATTCTCAGGATATTTGTGCTTTTTTATTTTTTTAGGTTTTTTTGTTTTTTAGTTGAAACAAAAGCAGGGCTAGCGCTGGCTCAAAAAAAGTTTCAGCCACACATTGAGCCACTTTGAAAATTCCTGAGCCATTTCGGCGCCAAAATCAAAATTTTTCAAATGACTTTCGAGTTTCGACCCAAAAACCCAGAACCCCCCCCCTGGAAACACCGCCAACACAGTCGTCATTTGAGTTGATAGAAATTGTGTTGAAAATACTCTCCTAACAGCGCAAAATACCAGTCTCAATATAATCACGTGACTTTTTCAAGCGGGCGCAGGTCATCCAAATAAGGCAATGTTTACTACGGTTTGTTGACAAAATTGCATGTGCGAGTAAACGCGGGAAAAAAGGGATGACGTCATGAAAGCGTTCTCAATTTTTACAACCAAAACTTTGTAACTGCAGCTGAACACAACCTGCAGCTACAGGGATAATCCGAGTCTTCTCTGATGTAAATACGCTTTTTGATATTTTAATTTTTCGCTTTTTACATCAGAGAGCGTTGCTCTTTGAAAATATCAAGAAGTTCGCAACTCGATGTTGCGCATCGTTCACCGTCCGATCTTAAGCGATATCCTTAAAACGCCTGATGGTATCGATGAATGAACCATTTGTTGTTATGGCTGCTGAAAAAATTACGACCAAAAAGTATTTCCAAAAGGTTTATAGGCAATGTTTTGCAACAACCCTCACCTGACCAGCCTTTATTTATCTTGACCTTCCATTCAAAACCAAAGGTTATACTCTTCCAGCAGGCCGATTTGAAATGAAATTTTTGGTCAGGCATGACAAAAAATGATTAATTGATCTATATACCCTACAGTGTTTTACCGAGTGATTCGATATGATACACAAAAACAAAGCTTCATTACTTGTACCGTTACCGAACTTTCCGCTGTTTTCAAAGAGCAACGCTCTCTGATGTAAATAGCGAAAAATCAAAATATCAAAGAGCGTATTTACATCAGAGAAGACTCGGATTACTACGGGGATATCAGGGTTTTTTCTCCTTCTTTGGACGGGTCCGTAAAAAGGACCCGTTCCCAATGCCAAATAGGATAATTTTTTCCCAAAATCTGGAAAGAAAATTCCCAATGCAAAATTTATTCCTTCTTTTTGAATGAAAATTCACTCATTCCCTGTCATATGTTGAGACAAAAGTATCCAGATACAATCTGAAAGTCCCTTTAGTTAATTTCATATAGTTATCTATACACAGGACTCAATTTGTGTTTGAGTCTGTGATGACAATGTTTTCCCAATTTTTGACAAAACAACACATTTTCCCAATTTTCCTGGTTTCGGACCCATTCCCAAAACTACGAGAAAAAACGCGGGATATTGTTGAAAAGTAACGATATGCTGGAAAAGCAAAACGCTAACTAGAAAGTAAATACACTGGCGTTACATGGTTTTAACACCGACGCGTCCCCTCTTTCCGCCGCGTGATTACACAAAGGAATTTGGTCACTCGCGTGCCTTCTAGATCATTTTGACGATGTCAATCAAGGATTATCGATTTTTTCACGTTAAACAATAAGTAAGTGTTGACACGCTTGTAAATTGGCGATTGGTAGGGTCTACTGGGTAAATATCGATTTTTACCCTGTACAATTCTTTTTACAGACGTCCGGGTTTGAATTTAAGGAAGTCAGCAAAAAAATCAAGACGTCTGACGGCTGTCCAACTTAAAATTTCCGGACGTTTTTTTGCGAAAATTGGACGTATTACGATTACCAATTGACCTTGCGCAGCTTAACCTCTATTTGCGTAAATTATACATGTCACAAGTTGGATAAAAATAGCTTCGGGTATATCCGTTTATGACAGACGAAAAAAGTATTTAGGCCTATCAAAAGAGTTTAATTATGCTGACATCATTGCAGATTGGTTTCATGTTTTCAAGTTAAGCGTCTTCCTACAAAGCTGGAGATCTTGGGTTCGAGACACACATAGATTTTTTTTTTTTTTCATTTTGAATTAGTTACACTTGATTATTACCTAGACATATTCTTTTATTAACATGTATTTGATTTTATTTTAAAATATTTTATTGCAATAATGAGGCTTTTTAGGTTTTTTCCCTAAAAATTCTGGTAATTTATTCTCATTTCATATTTACAAAAATCAATTTAAAAAATAGCATTCAGTCCCTGTTATCTTCGGGGTCTGTGTCATCTCTCGGATCTATTGGAAAGCTGTCGATATGCTGGTCCATATAAAATTGTCTCTCTCTAAATACACTTCTATGTGCGCGTGAGTTTGTCATTTTATTTGCAATAATTAATGGCCAAATCAAATACGCGGACCCCTAACATAAACAATGTAATATTGCACAAGACCAACGTGATATCACGATGCAAAAAAAAAGGAAAAAGGGAAAAAAAAGAAAGAAAATGAAAAAGAAAAAGAGGCTACAGATGGATTTGAACTCGGATCGCCAGATTCAAAGACAACGACCTTCTCCAATCACGCATTATTGCATTTAGGTAAAAGAGCAAAAATTAATGTTATATAGGATTGTTTAATTCCGGGAACAACCGAAATACCTCGTAAATGAACGAATGTGAACGAAGAATTATTTTATTCAACGTTAATTTATGCTTTGCATAAGGTCAGTGCCGGGTCATTTGGTAATCTTAATAATATACGTCGACGTCCGCTTATTGAGAGCACTGCTGATGACATTATTTATGGTAACAACCCATTGTTTTATTCCCATTTCAGTGTTTTTACTCCTTCTTTGTGCATGGGTCCGTAAAACGGACCTGTTCTCAATGCCAACAAGGGTAATTTTTTCCCAAAATATGGAAAGAAAATTCCCTATTCAAAAGTTCAACACTGCTTTTTATAAAAGAAAATTTGCTCTAAAATACTTTTGTATGTAGAACCAGACTATCCAAGAATTACTGGAATACACCCTGATACAGTTCCAAATTTTTAACCGTGACCTGCGCATGATGTGAGCAAACAAAAGGTCACGTGGTCTTTTTACTATATAATTCATTGTGCGAGTCGTTATTTTCGCGCGAGCATTTTTCATTTATTCTGCCTAAGTATTAAGAATATTTTATACAGTCATTTGCGTTAATTATTAGAGTTTTCAGTTATAGGAATATTTTTGCAACTTTGATTGAAAAAAAGAGATTTTTTGGCTTGTAATCATTCGTACCCTGTCTCCATCGCCCATTACCACCATGCAAGTTCAGGATGAGCTACTGCTTTTGAAAACCATATAAAAAGAATTCTGCAGGAGCAAGTGAGCTCCTTAGTACTGTCCAAGTGTGAGCGGTAATATTTTGCATGTGTTTGTGCTCTAGATTAGAGCCAATAATGGACAGGTCACAGGATGGATTCCCAGCCGCGGAGCGTGGACAATTATAAATTAACTTATTGCTGAAATATTGTTGAGAGGCGTTAAATTAAAAAAAGAAATGAAAAGAAAAATGTTTTAAACTTTTACCAAACAAGAAATGTTAATGTTTTGACTGTCAAGGGCGGATCCAGGATTTTTTTTCAAGGGGTGGGGGTGGGGTCTAGCCTATCAGATGGCTTTAAATTTGTGAATTTTGTAATGTTAGATACCATACTGACGCTGTGTAGTCAAAATTCGATTCTCGACCTATTCAAGGCGGGGTCCGGACCCCCGACCCCCTTTTAGATCCGTCTTTGACTGTCTTACAGAGATTGTTTCAAAAATCATTTCAAGGGGCAAAATAATGAAATACTTTTAATCAGCATTTTCTCCTTTTGCCTCTTGAAAGGTTTTCGTTACTATATTACTATATTTTTCATGGGGGTCCAAGACCAATTGCAAGGGCGGGGGGGGGGGGGGGGGGGGGGGGGGTTCCACGCCCAAATGATGACTTAAATGAGTTAAATTATATATAACGTTAGGCCTATATTGACGCTTTAATTATATAGTCAACATTCAATTTTCGGCTGATTCCAGGGGGGGGGGGAGTGCGGATATTCCGACCCCCCACTCTAGATCCGCCCTTGCACTAAAAAAACCTACTTTCATGATACCCATTCTGTTATCTGCAAGAGCTTCCAAATTGAATCAGGTGCCGTTTAGGAAAGGGTTAAGCCGCTGTCAAACTTGAAAAGTCTAAATAATTTGTCGTTTGGGAAATGGGCTTTAACAGCTTTGTTTTTATTATCAAATTGATCTACCATAATGAATTATCTTTCTTCATAAACCTTTCGGTACTGACATAATCATCTTCACACTGAAAATGGCATGTTTCGTACTTTTTTTTTTTTTTTTTTTTTTTGTTGTTGGGGAAGGGGGTTTACGTGAATATGACAGTTTAACCTTGCGGCTAGGTCCTCAAAAGATCCGAGGATACTACTTTTTTGGAGGGTCAAAAATGACTTAAAAGCCGATAAAAGCCATAAATGGAAGTCAGTCAATGATTTCCCGTCGAGATTCACAGAGGAATCATCACTAAACGGAGTGTGAAGCCTCTTAAACTTCTTCTTTCCTCCGTTCATTTCCATTGCACGTTGGGTGCTTTACTCACATTTGGGTCAGAGCCTCGATCTGGCATCAAAAAGTGTTACTATTTTTAGTAACAAATTGGAAGTGTATTTTGGTGTATTGCATTCAGTTCATTTTGAATTTGCTAATCTATCTAATAAATCGCTTGACAATAATTTTTGGTTTTAAAATAATGCAGAGTAGATCATTTTGTTGAGAAAAGCGTTAGCACATTGAACACAGCAATCAAAGACCTTAAGTAACGATTTTTTTGGTGACAAAAAAATCTCCCAAAACAGCATTTTTTCTCCTTCTTTGGGCGGGTCCGTACAAAGGACCCGTTCCCAATGCCAAATAGGGTAATTTTTTCCCAAAATCTGGAAAGAAAATTCCCAATGCAAAAGTTATTCTCTATACAATCAGTCGGCATGACGTCATAGCCTCACTTTCATTTTTTCATCGAGGGTACAGGGTATTTTTAACAACCAGGCTTAATCGTCGAGATATTAACATGGGTGAAAGTACAAAATTTTCAAAAACCTGAAAACCTGGAAAAGTCTGTATTTATATAGTAAAAATCGAGAAAATTGGGCATTTTGGAATACTCAAAAACCTGAACTTCAGGCATATGCCTGAAAACTTTCACCCGTGTATTAATGCTGAAAGTTGGTAATGCTTTAACACAGGACCGAAGCTTTCACCTCCACCGAATGAGTGCAGGTCCGCACTTTGTGACTGACGACGTTTTTGATTGGCTGAAGGGATTGTGCCGACCGCATCAATACCCGAATAAAATTACCGTCCGAAGACATGTCATATGAATAAAATATTCAAAAGGAACGTTGCCAGCATAAATTACAAAAGAATATGCAATCAATAGTTAACAACTATGGATTTTTCGTTACCTTTCCAGTTTATGAGTTGATATTTAGCTATAAGAGAACGATGGAACACGTTGTTCAGATTTTTCACTTTCCAACTCGGACCGGAAGGAGTTTTGTTACCGACGGTAAGAATTTGTTTTGATATTTTAGCCTGTGTTTTGAATTTAACACACGAACACGAATAAAGAGTCTCTTTCAATTGAGAAAGCTCTCAATTTAAATCAGATATTTTTTAAACAAATAATATATGTTTCAGTCACTTCGGCTTCGTAGTTCGGTATTTTCCGTGACACAAATCCAGCATGGCGGCGATTGAGATTCCGCTGAGGGACACCGATGAGGTATTTGGGGTTTTCTTCTTCACTCTCCTACCGTTTTCTCCAAGTTACCGTTAATTATTGTTTTTAAAATTTCCGGTGCACTTTTTGAACAGAGGGGAATTTTCTCGGACCATCAATTCACGGTTTACCATCATTAAATTGTCATTTCTTTCGGTTTTACAGTCAAAAGTGAGGTTTCCTGTTTAAATGAATTTGAACAGTTAGATAGCCTATATAGGGAGGTTTTGGAGTAATTAGAATAAATGAATGACGCGATTCATTTGCTATTATATAGATATATTTATTATTACCTGCCAGTAATACCCGAAAGGGGAGTTAGGCAGTATATATAGATAGATAGATAGATTATTATTTAACCGCGGCTTTCCCAAACTTTGCGGCCTTCTAAGCGCAATTTCAGCCTATCTTACAGTTACAACCTGTCGTCGCGTCTTTTTTAAATCGTACATTTTTAAACGCTGCAAAATCAAACAATTTATGATGACGCACGACAGGTTGTAAGAGCGCCTCATAAGAATTGTCCGGTCAATTCTTTGCTGCGTGCAGTCTGCTTTGTGGTTGCGTCCAGAAAAATTGTATGTTGCATGTGTCACACGCATCACACTACTAAAGGTACATTTAGACGCAGACCGCATGCAGGAGCACGCACGACCGGTTGTAAGAGAGGCTTTCTGCCTCTAATTCGAAGGGTCCTGGGTTGCCCTGCGGTGGCAAATACCCATTTCTAACAAAATGTCACCCATCAATGGTTTTAATATCCTGAACCTATGTGGGGGAGCAGCTGGAGGCTCGGTAAGGATGTTGTGGTAATACTGGTTTGAGAAACAACAGGAATCCATGGTTAGGTGCCAGGGGTCTCGTTTGCCAAAATCTGGGGCCGTTATTGGGCCCCATTCCCAATGGCAAAAAGTATCTTTTTTTCCCAATTCTCTGGTGAAAATTCTCAATGAGGACCCAGAATGCCCCATGTTGATACCTCATCTTTACTTACAAACAGTTTGAAGACAGTTTTAGAGAAGATTCTTAAACAAGAGTATGTACAAATGCATTTTACATGACTACAGTCTAATTTGCAGATGAAACTGAGTGACAGTATGAATACAAACTTGTTTTATTTTTTCCCAATTTAGGTAAAAATGTCGCTATTTTTCCCAATTTCACTGGCCCCTGGCCCCAAACAAAAATTGGTAGCAAGACCCCTGGGTGCTCCAGCCGCTGAGATATGACCTTAGTAGTTGAAAACGGCGTAAAACCCCAATAAACTCGAACCCTTTCCCAAACTGCCCAAAGTGTGACTGTATCAATTTGAAAGCTGTTGCTGATGCTGTAAGAAAAGTCAAAACCAGGTTTTGTTTGGGAAACGGTTGAAGAAATAAGTCTCTTATTATTGATAAGGTTCTTATGGTTATTTTTTACACTTGGATGATTTTCACAGGTGATTGAGCTGGATTTAGATCAGCTGCCGGAGGGAGATGAAGTTCTGGGAATCCTGCGACAGGAAGTGGCCCCTCTTCACATCTGGTATACACTTGCTGTAAGTACGGGTAATTCACCAGCCTGCTTTATTGAATTAATTTCTTCAATTCCCACAATGTTTTCTACCAGACTTCCCGAAACTCCGTCGGATCTACGGACCTGACCGGCAAATATTGGCTAGGTCTGATTGAATTTTTCACCTCGTCGGCCCTAAATGTCCGGCATAAAATACAGAGTACAAGGTCTGATTGAAAATCGTAATTCGTAGGCCCAGAAAACTCCTCTAAATATGATAAGATCGGGTTTTTTCCATCACTAATATCAAGCGTAATTATGAAGAGAAGAGTAAAACTTATCTTGCATTTAACAATAATCCGATAATCAGCAACAGTTACTGTTAATTGTTTATAAGCTATGTTAGCGTTACCGGTCGCCAAAATCGCCATTGGCGATTATAATCGTCAAATGGCGATCATTATTTACAAAATCATCCATTCTGGCGATCGCCAAAAAAGTCGCCTATCATACCTGAAATTAAGGATTATCATAACAATTCTGATAAGATATCCTGCCACGGACCCATAATTACATACATACGATCCGATTAACACATCATTTACAATAAACACATGCACTTTATGGTATTTATGATTATCGATCTAATTACACACACAGCATGTGTCTATTGACCAGCTGTGTTAATCCGCTTGATTGACGATAGAGCGTGATTGATGGGTAGATAATGTTTCTGATTGGTTGTTTGGCGTTATTCAAGAAAATAGGCGGGGCGATATAAGTTACTCTGTTATCGACGCGGCAAATATAAAATCGTGATAGAATTTGTCAAAACGCATGATTTCATTTTGTTTTGTCAAATTGATAAGTTGCATAAATTTTAATAATATAAATCATTAAGGATATTAGTTAAATATAAGTAAATTGCTCATTGTCAAAATTAAACCAGAAGCCCGAGCTTGACTGTCAACCGTCGGTGTTTGCGTTTTCATGAAACCCGAATATGGACATCTGGCTGTGACAAATTCAAAGTAAATTTCTCGCCACCGTATATTACATACTTGGTTTAATCCTTCGTTTCTTCTTAAAATATCTTTTCATTTGCTGAACATAAATATCAATATATTTGAATTACAAAATTTAAAATAATCCAAATACGATTTACACGAGGGGGTTAACTGGAAGAGTAGCTGATCAGTTTGACCTATATCGGGTCACATGATATCTTATTGTCGGGGAGCATCTCAAGCGTTCCGTGTACATGCAAAACTCTTGGAAAATACGGCAGATGTCACCTTTCGACGATTTCATTATTCGGCGTAGGAGTGATTGATTTTTCATTCTTAAGATTGAACCACGTTCTTGAAATAGCTTAGACGATTTTGAATTACCAAAACTGTCGAAAGTGCCTAGTCATGCCGTTTTAACAAAGTGAAAGTAGAAATTTGTAAATAGTTTTCGCGTATCTTTCACTCGTTACAAATCACAATTCATTTCATCGTCGGAAATTGAAATATAGAAACGAAAGTAACACAAACTGTTATTTGAATGGGAAAGATGACAAATGATGTGTATGTCGCGGGGATAGGTGAGGCCTGTTGACCGATTCAGATTTCAGAAATTCCGGAGCCCTGCTTTCTATAGTATCAAAGAACTATGAGTATTGTAAATAAAAAGAAGAAAAATTCAATTCCATGTTTATTTGTTTTTATTTTAGAAAACAATGTCAGTGCCTAACAGCGGCGGATCCAGGATTTCTGTGAAGGGGGTTCGAACATTCTAAAGGGGGTTCGGACATACAAAAGGGGGGTTCGTTTTCCTAGTTTTATGCAATTTTGACTGAATTTCTGCATGAAAATGAAATAATCAGGCTACGGAGGGGGGTTCGTTCGAACCCCCCGAACCCCCTCTGGATCCGCCACTGCCTAACAAGCTAACCATTTTTCTTACATTAAGCTGTATGTTTTTCTTTTCTATTCTATTGAAAGATCTGAAAAGGGGGGGTTGACTTGTGATAAACATTTTGTAATTTTAATTTTGTGTTTCATTTTTCATTTCTTACTAAAATGTGCCTTTCCTTTTGCTGCAATGCATCCATTCTGGCCAGTTCAAAAATTCATGCAAACTCATCACAATGGACATCCTAAGTAATCATGCGAAACATGTTTTTGAAATGTTTAGACCTACAGCAAAAGGAAGGGTACCCATACCCTTATAGCCGCTTTTCTTATTCACTAAATTAACACAATCATCTCGGTCAGATTTTGGCTACTAAGATTTTTTCCTTAGCGCCAACCTAGTTTATAAGTATCAATTAAAACCTTCCAGGCAGACATCATAAAACACGCGACCTGTGTAATCTTTCAGCATAACAATTAGACTTTGCAAGGTCAGTGTTAAAACCCTGTAAGGTAATGTATATTTACGAGGTAGATAAAGCTGTTTTACAAACTGGCATTATTGATTTTCTCAGTCTCGGCAGGGTTACGTAACGGTTCAGCTTTTGATTACTCCAACCTTTTTAACCCTTTACTAATATTTCACAACTATTCTTTCTTTTTGTTCTCATAATATATTTACTATTATTTAGAGTTGATTTGTTTAACCGGTCCAAAATTTACAGATTTCGTTCTGGAAAAAAATATGCAATTCTTTTTTTGATAGCAAAGCTAATATGAAAATGGATGTTTTTTTTTTATAAACAATAATTCGTCTATATAGCTTTCCAAGCTACACATGGGAAATTGTGAAACTGAAAGTAGGATTAAGAACCCAGACCCCACAATTTCAAATGTTGGAACAGTCTTATTTCAAATATTATCTATTAATAGGATGATATAATTAGGTTAAAGACTTGAATTCTCTCCCAAATGCGTCTTAGAAAAAATAGAAAAATTAAAGACATAAAAAATTAAATCAAGTAAAAACTAGAACTGTCGCAAAGCGGACAAATACCCCCCACTAGCGCATTGTCACTGAAAAAGTGCTAAAGTTCAAAGTGGCATAACTCTGAAACTACTGCCTGGATCAAGATGAAAATTGCAGGTGCACAACTTCATATGATAGGGAACAACCTGCTAAAATTTCAGCAAAATCGGTCAAAAACTGTGGGAGGAGAAGAGGACACAAAATTATGTCCACGGACGGACGGACGGACGGACAGACGGACGGACAGACAGACGGACAGACAGATGGACGGACGGACGGACAACCTGAATCCAGTATACCCCTCATAACTTTGTTGTGGGGGGTATAAAAATTTAATTATTTTTCTTTTTAGCTCACCTGAGCACGAAGTGCTCAAGGTGAGCTATTGTGGTCACTTTTTGTCCGTCGTCCGTCTGTCTGTCTGTCCGTCCGTCCGTCCGTCCGTCCACAATTTCATGTTTACACTCTAGCATCTACAAATATAAGCCAATCTTGACCAAACTTGGTCAAAACATGTATGGCCATAAGATCTCGGATGAGTTCGATTTTGGGTCAGATCGAACTAGAAAGTCAGGAGTTATCTGCCCTTGAACGCGAAAAATACTTAGTTTTAACATTGTTTACACTCTAGCATCTACAATTATTGATCAATCAAGACAAATCTCGGACATAACATTGCAGACCATAAGATCTTGGATGAGTTCGATTTTCAGTCTGATCTGACCAGAAAGACGAGAGTTATGTGCCCTTGAATTTGACAAAATTGCCATTTTCGGCTGTTTTTTACCTTGTTTACACTCTAGAATCTACAATTATTCATCAATCAAGACAAAACTTTGACACAATGTTTGGGACCATGAGATCTCGGATGAGTATGATTTTCAGTCTGATCTGATCAGAAAGTCGAGAGTTACTTGCCCTTGAATTTGACAAAATTGTCATTTTTGGCCGTTTTCGACAATGTTTACACTCTAGAATCTACAATTATTGATCAATCAATCCAAATCTTGGACACAATATTGGGGATCATAAGATCTGGGATGAGTTTGATTTTCAGTCTTATCTGATCAGAAAGTAGAGAGTTATGATCCCTTGAATTTGACAAAATTGCCATTTTTTACTGTTTTCGACCTTATTTACACTCTAGAATCTACAATTTTTGACCAATCAAGACAAATCTTGGACACAAGGCTGGAGACCATAAGATCTCAGATGAGATTGATTGTCAGTCTGATCTGACCAGAAAGATGAGAGTTATGTGCCCTTGAATTTGATTTAATTGCCATTTTCGGCTGTTTTTGACATTGTTTACGCTCTATAATCTACTATTATTTATCAATTAACCCTTTCCCAAACGACAAAATTTTAGGTGATCCACTTCAAAAACTGCCAAAAATGACAAAATGGATGTTATTAAAGATAGGATTTGTGTAAGATATGGCACAGAAAATATTGAGACAAAAGGAGAAACTGCTGGTTATCAGCAGTTTCTTCTTTTGTTTCAATGTTTTCCCAAGCCTTGTCTATTAGGGACGTCAAAACCAGGTCTTGTTTGGGAAAGGGTTAAGAGACAAAACTTGAACACAATGTTTGAGACCATAAGATCTTGGATAATTTTGATTTTCAGTCCGATCTGATCAAAAAGTGGAGAGTTATATGCCCTTGAATTTGATCAAATTACCGTTTTCGGCTGCTTTAGACCTTGTTTACACTCTAGAATCTACAATTATTGACCAATCAAGACAAATCTTGGACACAATGTTGGATATCATAAGATCTCGGATGCTTTGATTTTCAGCCTGATCTGAATAGAAAGTCGAGAGTTATGTGCCCTTGAATTTGACAAAATTGCTGTTTTCGGCTGTTTTCGACCTTGTTTATACTCCAGAATCTACAGTTATTTATCAAACAAGACAAATCTTGGACACAATGTTGGGCACGATGAAATCTTGGATGAGTTCGATTTTCACAATGCAATTGACCATAAGTTCGTTTTCAGTCTTAAAGTCACAAATATTTTTTGAATGGAAGAAAAGTGTTGCTTATATCATTTTGGTTCAGGTGAGCGATATAGGACCATCATGGTCCTCTTGTTGGGAAAAAAATAAACTGTTCCAAATTCAGAGATTCTGGAGAGCCCTGTAATTATCAAATAGGAAAAAAATCAGGTAAACTTTTTGGTCTGACTGAATGACCTGAGGTCTGACAGAAAATTCTGTCCAGTCAGACCAAATGTCTGACAGAAGGGTGTTGAGTTTCAGGAAGTCTGTTCTACCCCGGAAAGACCCCCCAAAATTAAATTTCATTTGCTTGAAATTGTCGTCTGCAATTTAAAAAAAAAAAAAAGATTTTAGTTGTCTGGTAATGGTTAAAAATTCAACATAAATTGTTCATGAGCCAGGATCTGGAAAAAGGGCCTTTATAGCTCATTTCAGATAACTGAGTTTACAGATCAGACTGTGGTCAAATGTAACTTAAGATTAAAAGATAAAAATGTTGAGAGATAGCTTTCAAAGATTTCACTATCTCCTGGAAGTCTCATATGTGTTTTAAATCTAATTTCAGCTTGAGTATTACAAACAGAATTTGATTGATGATTTTGTCAAGATTCTGGATGGATCTCGCTCCGATGCGGGTCTGGACTATCCTAACAGTGAGCGAGATCAGATGAAGTCCCTGGACACGCTGGCTGCCCACTATGTACAGAAGGCCCATAAAGAGAAGAATAAAGAGATGAAGCGTGAACTGTTTACACAGGCTACACTCCTCTATACTACAGCAGATAAAATAATCATGTACGACCAGGTATGTGTAGCAGATTTTCCAAAATTGTTTGATCTCACACCTTGATCAAAAACTTATTATGCCCCCTTTCGAAGAAAATGGGGGTATATTGTTTTGCAAGTGTCGGTCGGAAGGTCGGTCGGTCGGTCGGTCGGTCGGTCGGTCGGTCTGTCCGTAGACCAAACCTTGTCCGGAGCATAACTCGAAAAGTATTAACGATCTGGAACCATAATGGGTTTCGGTTATTATCGCCGATGATCGGGTATTTACGGCACTCGGTTATTTCCGTGAAACGCACTTCGGAAAGATTCGATTTTGTTCTCACCTCGGTTTACTTTCTCGTAAATAATAATATGTATCGGCCGTGTAAGCTATCTAAAGTGTATTTTTCTGCATAGATAGAGATAATTCTCGTATTTCTCGTTGTTAGTAGCATGAAAAATGCTTAAATATTTTCGTTCTGAACACTCTGGCGATTAAACGTATATTAAACGTACATTCATTCCATTGGAATAGGAAATACATGAAAAATACTTTTTCATGTTGTATTCTATAAATAGCAACAAAAGAGAAAGTGAAAGTACAGCGAAATAGGGAACGATTTTATTCAGTTAATCGTGACATTATTTCGGACATACAATAGTTATTCGTTGGAGCTGTTATGAAATCTTGTAGCTACGGCTTAAATCAGGCCGTAGTTACGATATTTTATGACAACATTGACGGTTTATCAAAACATAACATTAAACCCAGTCTATTGTTAGCACAACATCCATTGCTATTCACATGAATTTGTGGTTTGTTCAATTTCAACATTTCCTTTCATAGATATTTTGATATTTTCAGTAATTTGGGGGTTATCAAGTCTTTAAACGGTAAATTTAGGCATCGACAGTGGTGACGAACAGATTTACGTCAACTATTTTTTATCGTAAAGTTACGGAAAAAAACTTATGAAATTCTAATCATAGCTGCGAACATGTTTTGTAAAACGCACTTACGCAAAAAATTTGAACTTCCATTCAAATCTACGAAAATAATGTGCGTAATTTCGTTGATAAAACGGGGCCCAGATCACTGATAGAAATAACAGAAAAACACTAAGAGAAATGAAGAAATAACTGTTTCAATAGGCCTACAATTGTTATGAATTTACTGATTTGGTTATAAAGAGCAAAGCACTGATATATCCTTCTCTTAACAAGTCTGGTTTTGACGTCCATTGTAGAAATAATTTGAGAAAACATTGAAAGAAAAGAAGAGGTTGTTGATTATGTTGTTGAATATGTCCCTTTTCCTCAGCGTTTTCTGTTCTTTTGGACTGGTACATTTTTTTTTGGGGGGGGGGGGGGGTGGGTTATGTATGCACCAATACTCTTGATTGATTTAAGATCTGTACGAATAAATGCTTAAGACCAGGATTTGATATAGTATCAATATTGCGTCTTCTGCCTTGATTTTTTTATTATTATAGTCCAGTCACAATATAATGACTCATGTTTACAAATTTTAGAGTAAAAAACAAAAGGTAATCCTTGTTAATTTTCAGTCCAACGTTGCATATCTTGGTTCAAATCTTGAAGGTGAAAGGGACCTGCAAGATTCGAACCATCACATGCAAATTTACTGTAGTTATGACTTTGCTATTTCGTTTTTTGCAATGGTAAATTTTGTAAACATGTGCCATGATATCGTTGATTAAAGGACTATATGTATGTAAAGACCCGGTAATCAAAGATACATGTTCATGTAAGATTAGCTTAATTTGATTAAAAAAGGCGTTATTATACAAAAGTACATGGCACAAATTTCAACCCTCTTCCACCCCACGAGTCTTATATCACGGCGGGGAATCACCTGACATCATATTTTCGATATTTTCCAACAATTCTGTCAAAAGATGACCTATTTGAAAAGAAGAATTTAAGCAGAGATAGCGGGAACACTCCATGACTTTGCTGAATGCCAAGGATAATCTTTGAAAAATCAGCTAATATGAAAGTTATTGACGACCAACCAAAACTTAATCTGGTCGTCAATAACGTTTTTATCACTTGATTTGTAAAAGAGTTACCACCTATCCGATATCGGGCGTTTAACACTTTTTTCTGTTTCAAGCCGATTTCAAATTGATCAAGTATTTACTAAATTATTGACAATTTTCTGAAATTTAGTGTCACATGATTCCCCACCGATGTATATAATGCCCTTGTTTTGTTAACAATAGTTTATGTAGTAACTACAGGAAAATCTGGCAATGAATATTTGATAAAAATAAGTTCTTTATATAAGTTACTATAAAAAATAATGTGTTGTTACATTTGACCTTACAATGAATATTTGATGGAATTGAATGACCTATTTTGGATAATTTTGTCCTTGTTTTATGCGCCCCTACTAAGTTTGAATTCATGAAAAAACAAAATTTAACGGTAACTTTTTCCCATTCTTGTTTTATTTGCACAAGTATAAATTAGAGATAATTTTGGTGTAGGTCTTATACCCTGCCAGTCAATATTACAAAAATTACAGATCAAAGAAAACTGTTCATTTTTCTTAAACATGGAAAAAATTCAGTCGCAAAATCATAAACCTTATGTATAATCAAGTGTTTTTTTCTCAATTTTGTTTTTCATAGTTTTGTATTTAGCTTATTTATGTTACATACATATCTGTTGTAGCATTCAAGCTGAAAAATGTCAGATATTATCATCTTCTGGGAAAAAAATATGAGATTTACGGAGTTGGTGCTTCCCCTTTTCCCGCCTTTTTTTTGTAAAAGGGGGTCAATAACTAAAAAAATATATAAAATTCCAACATATCGGTAAAAATTGTTTTAAGTTTCATTTTACCTCCGTCTTATATCATAGAAATAATATATAACAATACTTTTTGTATTTTCGAAAGTGTCTATTATGGTTCCAGATCGTTAAAGGTAGAATCATGAAACTTCATAGGTGGATAGATCTCATTATGGAGAGGTGCAGTGCTAAAGGAAAACCGTAACTCTGCCGATCAAATTTTTTGAGTTATTGCCCTTTGTTGATTTTATAACTTGATTCTTGTCCGGAGCATAACTCAAAAAGTATGTAAGGTACAATCATGAAACTTTACAGGTGGATAGATATCATTATGGAGAGGTGCAGTGCACAAGAACCGTAACTCTGCTGATCAAACTTTTTGAGTTATTGCCCTTTGTTGATTTTATAACTTGATTCTTGTCCGGAGCATAACTCAAATACTATGTTAGGTAGAATCATGAAACTTTACAGGTGGATAGATCTCATTATGGAGAGGTGCAGTGCACAAGAACAGTAACTCTGCTGATCATATTTTTAGCTCACCTGAGCACAAAGTGCTCAAGGTGAGCTATTGTGGTCGCTCACCGTCTGTCGTCCGTCCGTCCGTCCGTCTGTCCGTCCGTCCGTCCGTCCGTCCGTCCGTCCGTCCACAATTTCTTTAAACATCTTCTCCTCCAGAACCATTTGGCCAATTGTGACCAAACTTGGCAGGAATGTTCGTGAGGTGACCCTTTTCAAAACTTGTTCGCAAATTTTTGATTCGTCAAAGAATGTGGGCGTGGCAGGGTGGGGCTTATAAATCGTAAGAAAATTCTTTAAAAATCAACCATTGGGCCAATTTGAACCAAACTTGGCAGGAATGTTCTTTTAGTGACTCTTTTGGTAATTTGTCCACAAATTTTAAGATTTGTCAAAAAATGTGGGTGTGGCAGTGTCAAACTTTAGAAATCCTAAGAAAATTCTTTAAAAAATCAAACAGGTAACATATGGTTAGTGGGAGTCAAAACCTCGTAACTACAGCTTGACAAAGCTGGAGTTATGAGGTTTTGATCCCCCACTGGGGAAATGTCTAATCCTATTAAATAAACAAAAGACCGGAATTGTTTACACAAACTCGGCCAGTATGGGGAACTGCATGTAAAAGGGGGTAAATACATTCTATTTGTTATTTAAGCTATCCTTTGTTGTTGGTACTCATTTAAATAGTTTTGATTAGATCATTCAAATGAATACCCACATCACAGGGTTTGACAAACATTGAAAGATATTTTGCAATTTAGAAATCCCTGAACCTCTCCTATTTGAATCTCTAGTCTTTGGATTTATAATCAGACTTGCTTCTATTTTGCAACTAATATATTCTCTTTTACTCTTTACCAAATCATTATAAAATTCATTATTTTGCATTGAAAAAAGGGCCCTGTGTTGTTGATTCTTGGGGTTTATATAGGGGTTAAAAGTTAGATCTCTAACATTTTGATCTTTGACTTGGAAAAACTTTTCATCTGAAAACGGTATTTTTTCATAGGGCCCTATGTTGTTGGTTCTTGGGGTTTATATGGGGTGAACTCTGTTGATAATTGAAACCTTCTCATCGATATCATGGGAAAAGGGGCCTAAAAGGCAAAATTCTCGTTAGCATTGTACAGGCTACAATTTTGGCCCAATGTTCATAAAATTTGATCAGAATGTTTGTGTAGTCACAGAGAATTGGAATATTGAATATTCCTGTGGATACCACGGGAAAAGGGGCCATAATGACAAAATCGGTGTTGGCACTTTAGAGGCCATAATTTTGGCCTAATCTTTGTTAAAATTGATCAGAATATTTGTCTTATCACAAGGCTAAAAGCCTATCAACAATCTGAATGTTCCATTTTGATATCATGGGAAAAGGGGCCTTTATGACAAAATCTTGTTAACACTCTAGAAGTAACAGTTTTGGCCTAGTCTTCATGAAACTAAAAGAATGTTTGTTTTAGTCACAAGGATAAACCCTATAAGAAATTGGAATAGTCCAGTCGTTATCATGGGAAAAGGGGCCTTAATGACAAAATCCTTGTTAGCACTCTAGAGGCAAAAATTTTGGTCCAATCTTCATGAAACTTGTGTTTGTCTAGTCACACCAATGAACTCTGAGGAAAATAGGAATGTTCTATGGGATAGCATGGGAAAAGGGGCCTTAATGACAAAATCCTTGTTAGCGCTATAGAGACAATAATTTTGGCTCAATATTCATGAAATTTAGTCAGATTATTTCTCTAGTCACAAGGATTAAGCCCATTGACAGTGGGAATGTTCTGTTGGATGTCATGGAAATGGGGCCTTAAAGACAAAATCCTTGTTGCTAATGTAGATGCTACAATTTTTGTCCTATCTTCATGAAACATGTTCAGAATGTTTGTCTAGTCACAAGGATGAAGATTATTGAAAAATATAATGTTCTTTTGGATATCATGGGACAGGATGCTATCATTTCTCACCTTGTGAACCTCAGTTCAGGTGAGCGATTAAGGACCATCATGGTCCTCTTGTTTGGGTTATTGCCCTTTGTTGATTTTCAAACTTGATTATTGTCGGGTGCATAACTCAAAAAGTATGTAAGGTAGAATCATGAAACTCTACAGGTGGATAGATCTCATTATGGAGAGGTGCAGTGCACAAGAACCGTAACTCTGCCGATCAAATTTTGTGAGTTATTGCCCTTTGTTGATTTTATAACTTGATTCTTGTCCGGAGCACAACTCAAAAAATATGTAAGGTAGAATCATGAAACTTTACAGGTGAATAGATTTCATTATGGAGAGGTGCAGTGCACAAGGACTGTAACTCTGCCAATCAAATTCTTGGAGTTATTGCCCTTTGTTGATTTTTACACTTAATTCTTAACCTTGCCTATATCTCGTGTCCTTTTACACATACAGCCTTGATATCTCACACATAGATACCTCCTATCAACATCGTTCACATTTAACCATGACCTTGGACCTTGTGACCTTGACCTTGGAGTTTGACCTACTTTAAAAAAAATTAAACCCGGCATATATCTCATGACCTTTTACAAATACAGCCTTGATATTTCACACATGGACACATCTTACCAAGACCTTTCACAATTGACCATGACCTTGGACTTTGTGACCTTGACCTTGGAGTTTGACCTACTTTTAAAAAACTTTAACCTGGCCGATATATCATGTCCATTTACACATACAGCTTTGATATTTGACTCATGGAAACCTCCGACTTAGACCTATCACATACGAATGATACGACTATGACCTTGGACCATGTGGCCTTGACCTTGGAGTTTGACCTACTTTTAAAAAAAATAAACTGGGCCTATATCTTATGTGCTATTACACATACAGCCTTGGTATTTCACACATGGACACATCTTACCAAGACCTTTCACATTTGACCATGACCTTGGACCTTGTGACCTTGACCTTGGACTTTGACCTACTTTAAAAAGAACTTTAACCTAGCCGATATATCATGTCCTTTTACACATACAGCCTTGATATTTGACACATGGACACCTACGACCAAGACCTTTCACATTTGACCATGACCTTGACCTTGGTGTTTGACCTACTTTTATAATACATTAACCTGGCCTATATTTCATGTCATTTTACATATACAGCCTTGATATTTCACACATGGTCACTTCCAACTAAGATATTTCACTTTGACCATGACCTTGGACCTTGACCTTGGAGTTTGACCTACTTTTAGAAATATCTTACCTAGCCTTTATCTTATGTCCTATTACACCTACAGCCTTGATATTTCACACATAGACACCTCCTACCAAGACCTTTCACATTTGACCATGACCTTGAATATTGCAACCTTGACATTGGAGTTTGACCTACTTTTAAAAAGACTGAAACCAGGCATATATATCATGTCCTTTTACACCTACAGCCTTGATATTTCACAAATGGACACCTCCAACCAAGACCTTTCACATTTGACCATGACCTTGACCTTGGCATTTGGCCTACTTTTAAAAACTTTAACCTGGCCTATGTTTCATTTTACTTTTACATATACAGCTTTAATATTTCACACATAGACACCTCCTACCAAGACCTTTCATATTTGACCATGACCTTGGACCTTGTTAACTTGACCTTGGACTTTGACCTACATCAAATGTAGGCCCTTGAGGGGGGCATATATGTTTTACAAACATCTCTTGTTCTGCTTTGAAATAAGTTCAGTTCTAGCTTGTGTTTTTGCGTTGCATAAGTGGAAAATGTAAGAAGATGGTCTTCATAAAACATCAAAAGATATCAGTAACAAAATTGTTACAGTACAATTAATAATAGATTAAGAGTGAGAAGCATTCTCACCCCATCAGATAAAAGCTTTAGAAAACATTTTGGAAAATGAAGAAATTGCTTATGACAAGCAATTTCTTCATTTTCCGCAAGGTTTTCTAGAAAGAAAACCACGCTGGTAAATATATAATTTCATTCACTAGAAAATTTAGTCTGCAACATCTTTGAATTTGTATGGTACCAGTCTAAAATTTTGTTGTTTGGCAATGGGTTAAAAAGAAATGAAACCTTGAATGAAGTCTTCCTGTGTAAATTTCTTCATTTGCAACATTGTTTTCCTAAGTCTTTATCTTACAGGGTGTCAATATGTGAGAATGGGTTAAACTCTTATTCTAATTACCGTAATTATTCTAATAAACGCCCGGGCGATATTAGAAAAGTGCTGGATAGAAAAGTTGGGGGTGGGCATTTATTAGAGGTATTCTAATTTTGTTCGTCAAAACAAGCGAATCAAATGTCAATTCATGGACTCGAAATTAATCAAGTAAAGGTTTGCAAAGTTTCGTTTCAAGGACTGTGAAATCTGATCTTTAGTTGAAATTCCTTCATTGTTAACAGATTTGGGGACAGGAAATACTTTCTTTCATTGCTTTTGGAAGTGATTTTTATTTATGACTTACACTATTTTAATCCCGAATCGGGGGATGGGCGTTTATTAGAATCACCCTTTCCTGCTTAAATTGTGCTTGAAATATGCATACCTTCAGCAGAGATTTGGGGGATGGCGTTTATTAGAATATGGGCGTTTATTAGAATAATTACGGTACCCATGATTGTATTACAGAACCATTTACTTGGGCGAGCATATTTCTGTTTGCTGGAGGGGGACAAGATGGAACAGGCAGATGCACAGTTTAACTTTGTACTGGGAACCGTAAGTTACTTAATCAATAGATTTTCCTTTTGTTAAGGCTGCTGTCAAGCTTCAAGCACATTATAATTATAAAAGTTAGTTTAGTTTTGGAATTGAAGTGTTTGTAACAATTTTTTTCTAGTGGGTACTTTGTCTTGAAAATTATATTATTAGCAACCAGGATTTACTTAATCTTTACTCAAAATTCATGTTTTAATTTTGTTTAATCTGATTTGTCCCATCAACCGAGGATTTCTATATTCTCTGAAGAAGTTTGGAGTTACCCAGTATACAAAATATGGTTCAGCTATTCTTTCTGTGTCTAAACTTGAAATAGATTTATAGCAAAAGTAAAGTAATGGTCTGCAAAGCATTTGAATTAAGACTTTTTAACTTTGGTCATGTGATTGTTTGAAATTCTTAATAGGTTAGAAAATCGAATGAAATAAAGTGTTTGAATAACTTGTTTTGATAATATCTGCAGCTAAGCAACAACATCCCATCTCTGCTGGGTAAAGCGTGTATTGCGTTCAACAAGAAGGAGTACAGAGGAGCGTTGGCTTACTACAAGAGAGCCTTGAGGACAAACCCTAACTGTCCGGCGTCAGTCAGACTGGGTATGGGACACTGTTTTGTCAAACTCAATAAGCTGGATAAAGCCAGGTATGAATGTTTATGTTCAAGTGTTTTAATCCTTTCCCAAACAAGATATGGTTTTGATATCCCTAATAGGAAAGGCTAGAGAAAATACTGAGGTAAAAGAAGAAAATGCTGATAACCAGCATTTTCTGCTTTTGCCTCAATATTTTTAGCTCACCTGAGCACGAAGTGCTCAAGGTGAGCTATTGTGGTCACTTTTTGTCCGTCGTCCGTCTGTCTGTCTGTCTGTCTGTCTGTCCGTCTGTCTGTCCGTCCGTCCACAATTTCGTGTTTACACTCTAGCATCCACAAATGTTAGTCAATCTTGACCAAACTTTGTCAAAACAAGTATGGTCATAAGTTCTCGGATGAGTTCGATTATGGGCCAGATCGGACCTGAAAGTGCAGTTATCTGCCCCTGAATGACGAAAAATGCTGTTTTTAACTTTGTTTACTCTCTAGCATCTACAATTATTGCCCAATCAATACAAAACTGGATATATTGTTGGAGACTATAAGATCCTGGATGAGTTCAATTTTCAGTCAGATCAGACAAAAATGTCAAGAGTTATGTGCCCGTGAATTTTACAAAAATTGCCGTTTTCGACCATTTTCGACCTTGTTTACACTCTAGAATCTACAATTATTGACCAATTAAGACAAAACTTAGAGGTAATGTTGGAGACCATAAGATCTCGGACGATTTAAATTTTCAATCTGATTAGTCAAGATTGTCGAGAGTTATGTGCCCTTGAATTTGACAAAATTGCCAGTTTTGACTGTTTTCGACCTTGTTTACATTCTAGAATCTACAATTATTGACCAATCAAGACAAATCTTAGACCCAATGTTGGAGACCGTAAGATCTCGGATGAGTTAAAATTTCAGTGTGATCTGACCAGACAGACAAGAGTTGTGTGCCCTTGAATTTGATAAAATTGCCGTTTTCAGCTATTTTTGACCTTGTTTACTCTCTAGAATCTACAATCATTAATCAATCAAGACAAAACTTGGACACAATGTTGGGGACCATAAGATCTTGGATGAGACTAATTTTCAGTCTGATTTGATCAGAAAGTTTAGAGTTATGTGCCCTTGAATTTGATGAAATTGTTGTTTCTGGCTGTTTTCGACCTTATTTATACTCTAGAATCTACAATTATTAATCAATCAAGACAAGACTTGGACTCAATGTTTGGGATCATAAGATCTCATATAAGTTAGATTTTCAGTCTAATCTGAGCAAGAAGTCCAGAGTTATGTGCCCCTGAATTTGACAAAATTGCTGTTTCCAGCTGTTTTTCGATCTTGTTTACACTCTAGAATCTACGATTATTGACCAATCAAGACAAATCTTGGACACAATGTTGGAGACCATAAGATCTCGGATGACTTTGATTTTCAGTCTGATCTGATCAGAAAGTCCAAAGTTATGTGCCCTTGAATTTGATAAAATTGCCGTTTTGGGATGTTTTCGACCTTGTTGATACTCTAAAATCTGTAATTATTTATCAATCATGACAAAACTTTGACACATGGTTGGGCACCATAAGATTCGGATGAGATTCGATTTTCACGTAATTTACCATAAGTTCGTTTTTAGTTGTAAAGTCATAAATATTAATTGAATTGAATAAACGTGTTGCTCATATTGAATAAACATGTTGCTCATATCATCTTGGTTCAGGTGAGCGATATAGGACCATCATGGTCCTCTTGTCTGTGCTATATTGCACTCAAATCTCACCAACATCCATGTTGTGATCTGTACAGTTGCAGCTTTTGAATTTGACCACCCTTAAATTTTGTTATTTTTGGAAAGAGTTAAATTGTTCTGAAATTTAAGTTTGAATAATTTCAGCTAAATCTCACATGTATAAATAATTGTCATATAGGAATGTTTATACATAAATTCCTGGCAAAACACATGTCTGTACATATGCCTATGCTTCAAGCCAAGGTTATGTAGTATATATAATATTCAAAATGGCATCTGATAAAGAGGTATGATGTCATTATACGCTAACCTCAATACTGCAAATATGTGATTTACATGTGCATGATTATGTGTAGTCAAGTAGCAGTAAGTCTCTGTGCCTTGTAAAGTTAGAGTATTCTATCTGTTTTTGAGTGATGTTTCCTTCATTTCAGAATGGCGTTTGAGCGAGCCCTTCAGTTAGACCAGCAATGTGTTGGAGCGTTGGTGGGGCTGGCTATATTAGAGCTGAACAGTAAAACACAAGAGTCCATCAAGAACGGTGTACAGCTTCTCTCCAAGGCCTACTCTATAGATTCAACCAACCCCATGGTGCTCAACCATCTAGCTAACCATTTCTTCTATAAAAAAGTAGGTTTGCTTATTCAAATCCTAAATAAAACTTTTGTCACAAATAGCATTGGAATTATTTCGATCTTTTTTAAATACAATGCATTTGTGTTTACTGTTATGTTTTAAATTTCCACATAGTGCATATTTAGCAAATTCATACACATAACTCGGTTCTAAGTTCATCTGCTTTCTATAGCATTCATTTATGGTAAAGATATTTCAGCCAATTGGTTTGAATTATGCCTGCACTACTGTAGTGAATTTCATAGACTGGGCCTATTAATGGCAATCCCTAGGAAAGCACATAGGTAAATGATCGTTGTTGTAATCAAACAGATCATGATGTGTTGTTGAAAGTGTTGTTAAAAAGACAGAAATTTTTATGCAAATAAACAAAATGATACAATATCCAAATGGCTGTTAAAGTTCAGAATAAAGAATTATTATTCTCAATTATTTGAATGAGCTAGTATTTCACTGTAGAATTAACCCATTCCCACACATTGACACTTTTTGACACCTTACAAGAAAAAGGCTCAAGAAAACATTGTGAAAAATGAAGAAATTGCTTGCCACAAGCAATTTCTTCATTTCCCATAATGTTTTCTAACAAAAAATGCCAAAAAAATGTAGAATTTCATTCATTTGAACTTATTTTCTGCAACATCTTTGAATTATGACCAGCCAAAAATTTTGCCGTCTGGTAATGGGTTAACCAGTTGAATAAGCTAGTATTCCACTGTGTAATTGAGTAATGGTATGGAGTAATACAGAACATTATTGATGACTTCAGGACTACCAGAAAGTACAACATCTCGCCCTACATGCATTCCACAACACAGAAAATGAGACAATGAGAGCTGAAAGTTGTTACCAGCTAGCCAGGGCATTCCATGTACAGGTCAGCAAAATCTGAAACAGGATGTAGGATTCAATAGCAATGAATTGTGTGTTAAAATAGACTGGGACTTTAATTTACTCTAATTTATTCAAGAACAATGTCATAGTACATAACAAATATTTTAGAGTATGATCCTCAATATTAAATTTAGATTGATTACTTCTTAAAATGAATATTTTATACTAACTAACCATGCTATCAGCTTTTTCATGTAATGTTGGTTAGAGAATTATTCAGTAAAATAACTTTTATATACTGAGAGGCACAATTAAGTATACACCCTAGTTCTTTCACGTTTTCGGAGAAACTGATTAATAGATTATGTATGATTTTTTTTAAACGTCGCCGAAGGTATTTATCTATTGATGTAACCTTCTCAGCCTATCCGCCCATTTATCTTTTCTTTCGGTGCGACGGTTTTTTATAGCATACAGCGTCATCGAAAAAGGGGACTTAATCGCTAAATTAATGTAAGCATATACGTTGACACATCCCCTACATTTATGAATGATTTAGATTGAATTTTCGCAGAAAAATTCTAGTTGCCTAGGACTATGCGTACATTGTCAGTGCTTTTCCACATTATGGTGCGTCATGGCAAAATGGGACTTGGTGCAAACGGGTTATCTGACGTAACTCTTTTAAATTCATTGACAGATTTTGATAAAATTTGCGTACAATGTTCCTAGTCACCTGACTAAATTCATATAGAGTCGTGTCTCTTTCATTATTATGCTGTGTCATAGAAAAATGGGCCTTAATGCAAAAAGTGGCATATTGGACTATTTCTACCAGCCACAGAGAATTGGGTATGAATGTTAGAGGAAATTTAACGTTGTGATTTGTTGTGATAAAGATTAAAGACACCAACTACGAATTAACGGCAATATTTGATGTTTCGCTAAGTTGCACGTGCAAAGTTTGCTAAATCGGCATGTAGCAGGAGTATGGGTAGTCAAAGCAATTTCAGGTGAAATATCAAAACTGTATTATTGGTGTCGAGATAGAAATAAAAAGTACAAACTTTTGAGTCGATATGATGGAAATTAAGAGATATTTAAAGACAAAAAATATATACTTTCTTTTGCCTCTCAGTATATTTGTAAATCTACTTGTGGCACCAGTAGATTATGTACTATCATTATTATGTATAGAGCTGCAACGATTCACTACGATGCATCGAAAACCGGTTTTAATCCCGCCGATTCGATTTCGATACTAACATGACGAATTTCGATTCGATCCGCATTTTAAAACTTGGTAGCGTTTTAGCCCCATCCACATGCCACCATTTGTTATACGGCGTTTGATTGGTCCGCTGTAATTCAGGTATCCAATCAGAAACAATTTTACGATATCGGCTTGTCACCATGGAAAACATGGCGTCGCCCACGCTGAAAGCTGCTCCTGCAAAACTGAAATCAAAAGTTTGGCAATATTTCGGTTTTAGGGACGCGGATAACGGGTCTAATGGCAAGGCAACTTGTAAACTCTGTTTTATTGATGTGAGCTATCCGAAATCGGGAAGCACCACTAATAATAAGACATGGAAAAAATTAAATTTAACAGCTAGAAATAAAACCTGAATCGAATCGAATTTAGTCGATTTGAAGAATCTGATATCGAAATCGAATCGAATCGAGCTATCAGTGAATCGTTGCAGCTCTAATTATGTAATATCATTTGTGAGCCGTTACACTGAAAGTGACCTTCTAGGAAATTCCAAAACCCAATTTTTGAGAAACTGATCAGATTTTGCAGAGGTCAACTAGGTGTCGCATTTGGTATATGATAACTTATAGTAAGAATGGAAAAATAAAGATTCAGAAAATGTTGGAGGGAAAAGTTTTGATCCTAGTCAGTCTGCACAATTAGTGCAGACTGACAAGGATCCATACTTTTCATGCTTCCCAGAAAGTCCCTTTTATCATGATGGTTGTGTACTATGAAGATTTGTTTGTGACATTATACAGGAGGACTATGACCAGGCCTTCCAATATTACTATCAAGCCACACAGTTCTCCACAGTCAATTTTGTACTGCCTTTCTTTGGTCTCGGACAGATGTACATCTATAGAGGCGACAATGAAAATGTGAGTACACAGCATGTGATGGTTATGCAAGATAGTGTGACTCTTTCTGAAACAATAAAATTTATTAACTTGCTTTAATTCCAAAGTTTTCAGCCTCATCTGATAATGTGGTTCAAATGGTGAATGTAAAGTAGAAATGCTGTTCATTGTTAATAACAAATTTATAAGGTGCCTTGGTGTTTAACTTTCATTTGTTTGATTCATAGTGATTAGTGTAACACATTCTATTTCAGTCAATCCCAAACAATGACTCCTTTTAATGACCCCACTGCATATGGGTTTGAAAATCCTTTGCAGCAAAAGAAGAAAATTCTTATAATCAGCATTTTCTCATTTTCCTTAAAGCCGCCAGGTTTTCTATACTTTTTCATGGAGATATCTATAACATGAGTCGATGTTTATTTTGCCATCTGCATCTTTGGTATTGACCAACCTAAATTATTGATGTTTGGGTTTGGATTATGTGGCACTTTTGATTCACAGGCAGCTCAGTGTTTTGAGAAAGTGTTAAAGATCCAGCCCAATAATTATGAGACAATGAAGATTCTGGGATCACTCTATTCTAACTCTACAGAATCAAACAAAAAGGAGACTGCCAAGGTAGGAGATCTTACTTAAAATTGTATGTACTTCAAGTGTAATCACAGTTGTGGCTTAACACATTCCCGCAGAGTGACGCTTTTTGACACCCAGTAAGATGAAGGCGTTCGAAAACATTTTGGATAATGAAGAAATTGCTTGTGACAAGCAATTTCTTCATTTCTCACAATGTTTTCTATCCATAAAAGCCAAAAAAGTAAAGTTTAATTCACTTGAAATTTTTGCCTAGAACATCTTTGAATTTGACACAGTTTTAAATCGTGCTATTTTATAATGGATTAATTTTAGCACAGTTATTCTACATCCATATCTTATTTGATGTACAGAATAAAAACGCTTCTTAACCCTTTCGTTTGCAAGCGCGCTTTAAAGCGCAGTCAGGAATGCTTATACTGTTTAGGGGGGCATGGGCTTTTAAAAGCAATTTTTACACCGTTAAAGTTATTATGACACCGGATACATGCTGAAATATTGCACAATAATGTTTTGTTCTCGTAAAATGTGAAGAAAAGCGCAGTTTTTGGGGTTTTATGAGCTGTAACGATGGCCAGGAGGGTTCAATATTCTGCAGAAGAGGTCGGGCGAATCATCATGTCAGTGCCGGACGATAATGATAGCGATTACACTGATTTTTTGGGTGTAAAAAGGTAATTTGAACATTAGAAATGTTTTGGAGACTTCGAATAGTGACCCCGATAGTGATTCTGATAACCCTAAACCGAATCCAGTCCCAAATCGTAGGGGTGGGGGTGGTCGGGGGTCATGGCAGGGGCCTGACAGGGGTCATGGGGCTAGAGGTCGAGATTTTGATGAGATGCAAATTTTCTATCAGTTATCCATCATATTGTTAAAGGAAATTGAATAACCTTTCCAATGATATATAGGTTTATGGGTTTTCTGCCAGTAAAATCTATCTATTATGCATTTGTATACATGAAGTGCTTTGAAATAGGGAAAAAGTCATTTCTGGGAAATAATTCTGCAAACGAAAGGGTTAATCATGACTGAGGCATCAAGGTTTTAGTTGCTCTTGGACAGACTGGTATGTGTCATGAATTAAATTTTGCTGTTGGTCATGCTGTAAGTTTTTAGCAAGCTATAAGTATGTCTTGGGAGCCCTTGTGTCATCGGCAATGATGTTGGAGTCATTGGCAAATACTTTAACCTGGTCTTTTATATCATTATGTACTTTTAGAGACTTGGCAGGGGCTTAACATTTCATGCATAGATATCTCTTGTAGAAGCCTTACATCTGGATCTTTAGTCTAATGTCCTTGACCTTGGAGTTTGACTGTTTTATTTGACAAGCCTAACAAGAGCTACAATGTCTGTACATGAGTCTCATTTCAGGTTTGAATAATTGTCAAATTACACATTAACCAATCTAATGAGACAAGGTATTTGTCAGATTGTTAGTAATTTAGAATAAGAAGTTAGTTGCTGACTATAGACCCTGTTTTCTCTGACAGGTCCATCTAAAGAAGGTGACGGAGCAGTTCCCGGATGACGTAGAGGCCTGGATCGAGCTGGCCCAGATTCTGGAGCAGACAGATGTACAGGGAGCGCTGTCCGCGTACGGAACAGCAACACGAATCCTGAAGGAGAAAGTTGAGGCAGATGTACCACCCGAGATATTGAATAATGTAGCGGCTTTACACTTCAGGCTGGGTAATCTCCAGGATGCAAAGGTGATTAGTTATATAAATGTGTGACCATAAGTCAGAGTTACAGATAAGAGGGGGGGTATGCTCTTTTCAAATTGCAATATATCATTAATATTTCATCGAACCCTTTGTTGTGGGGCATCCATTGGAATGGTCTCAGACAATTCTAATGAGTAGCCACAACATAGTGTTTGGATTTAAATTTACAGAGTAAGAATGTCTTCACTCCCTCTTATCTGTGGCTCTGATATCAAGTTTTAACAAAGATTGAATCTGACTGCTGTCTGCATAGTTAAAGTCAGGTCTCAAGCATTTGTTTTATCTAATTATGCCCCCTTTCGAAGAAAATGGGGGTATATTGTTTTGCAAGTGTCGGTCGGTCGGTCGGTCGGTCGGAAGGTCGGTCGGTCGGTCGGTCGGTCGGTCGGTCTGTCCGTAGACCAAATCTTGTCCGGAGCATAACTCGAAAAGTATGTAAGGTAGAATCATGAAACTTCACAGGTGGATAGATCTCATTATGGAGAGGTGCAGTGCACAAGAACCGTAACTCTGCCGATCAAATTTTTTGAGTTATTGCCCTTTGTTGATTTTATAACTTGATTCTTGTCCGGAGCATAACTCAAAAAGTATGTAAGGTAGAATCATGAAACTTCACAGGTAAATAGATCTCATTATGGAGAGGTGCAGTGCACAAGAACCGTAACTCTGCCGATCAAATTTTTTGAGTTATTGCCCTTTGTTGATTTTATAACTTGATTCTTGTCCGGAGCATAACTCAAAAAGTATGTAAGGTAGAATCATGAAACTTCACAGGTAAATAGATCTCATTATGGAGAGGTGCAGTGCACAAGAACCGTAACTCTGCCGATCAAATTTTTTGAGTTATTGCCCTTTGTTGATTTTATAACTTGATTCTTGTCCGGAGCATAACTCAAAAAGTATGTAAGGTAGAATCATGAAACTTCACAGGTGGATAGATCTCATTATGGAGAGGTGCAGTGCACAAGAACCGTAACTCTGCCGATCAATTTTTTTGAGTTATTGCCCTTTGTTGATTTTATAACTTGATTCTTGTCCGGAGCATAACTCAAAAAGTATGTAAGGTAGAATCATGAAACTTCACAGGTGGATAGATCTCATTATGGAGAGGTGCAGTGCACAAGAACCGTAACTCTGCCGATCAAATTTTTTGAGTTATTGCCCTTTGTTGATTTTATAAATTGATTCTTGTCCGGAGCATAACTCAAAAAGTATGTAAGGTAGAATCATGAAACTTTATAGGTAGATAGATCTCATTATGGAGAGGTGCAGTGCACAAGAACTGTAACTCTGCCGATCAAATTTTTGGAGTTATTGCCCTTTGTTCATTTTATAAATTGATTCTTGTCTGGGGCATAACTCGAAAAGTATTAAAGGTAGAATCATGAAACTTCACAGGTGGATAGCTCTCATTATGAAGAGGTGCAGTGCACAAAAACTGTAACTCTGCTGATCATATTTTTGGGGTTATTTCCCTTTGTTGATTTTCAAACTAGATTCTTGTCCGGAGCATAACTCAAAAAATATGTAAGGTAGAATCATGAAACTTTACAGGTGGATATATCTCATTATGGAGAGGTGCAGTGCACAAGAACCATAACCTTGCTGATCAACTTTTGTGAGTTATTGCCCTTTGTTGATTTTTTCACTTAATTCTTAACAATGCCTATATCTCATGTATTTTAACACATACAGCCTTGATATCTCACACATAGATACCTCCTATCAACATCATTCACAATTGACCATGATCTTGGACCATGTGACCTTGACCTTGGAGTTTGACCTACTTTAAAAAAAATAAACCTGGCATATATCTCATGACCTATTACACATACAGCCTTGATATTCCACACATGGACACCTCCTACCAAGACCTTTCACAATTGACCATGACCTTGGACCTTGTGAACTTGACATTGGAGTTTGACCTACTTTTTAAAAACTAACCTGGCTGATATATCATGTCCTTTTACACATACAGCCTTGATATCTGACACATGGAAACCTCAGACCAAGACCTATCACATGTGACTATGACCTTGGATCTTGTGACCCTGACCTTGGAGTTTGACCTACTTTTAAAAAAAATAAACTGCGCCTATATCTCATGTGCTATTACACATGCAGCCTTGATATTTCACAAGTGGACACATCCTACCAAGACCTTTCACATTTGACAATGACCCTGGACCTTGTGACCTTGACCTTGGACTTTAACCTACTTTTATAAAAACTTTATCCTAGCTGATATATCATGTCCTTTTACACATACAGCCTTGATATTTGACACATGGACACCTACGACCAATACCTTTCACATTTGACCATGACCTTGGACCTTGTGACCTTGACCTTGGTGTTTGACCTACTTTTATAATACATTAACCTGGCCTGTATTTAATGTCATTTTACACATACAGCATTGATATTTCGCACATGGTCACTTCCAACCAAGACATTTCACTTTTGACCATGATCTTGGACCTTGACCTTGAAGTTTGACCTACTTTTAAAAAACTTAAACTAGGCCTATATCTCATGTCCTGTTACCTATACAGTCTCGATATTTTACACATGGACACCTCCTGCCAAGACCTTTCACATTTGACCATGACCTTGAATATTGCAACCTTGACCTTGGAGTTTGACCTACTTTTAAAAAGACTTTAACCAGGCATATATATCATGTCCTTTTACACCTACAGCCTTGATATTTCACACATGGACACCTCCAACCAAGACCTTTCACATTTGACCATGACCTTGACCTTGGCATTTGGCCTACTTTTAAAAACTTTAACCTGGCCTATATTTCATTTTACTTTTACATATACAGCCTTGATATTTCACACATAGACACCTCCTACCAAGACCTTTCATATTTGACCATGACCTTGGACCTTGTTAACTTGACCTTGGACTTTGACCTACATAAAATGTAGGCCCTTGAGGGGGCATATATGTTTTACAAACATCTCTTGTTACAATTTGGATCTAGCAAGAAAAGGAGACAAAAAGGACAGAGAACATTTTAAGGAAAGAAGGAAATTTAGGTTATTAAACAGTTCTTTATGTCTTTGGTTTGTGTAATTTTACTATAAAAAATGTCTTGGATTGGTTTGGATATAACCTTTTGAAATTACAATAGGCAGGGTTCGACACTAAGGGGAGTCCGCGAGTCCGAGACTCCCTAAAAATTGGCAGGACTCCCTGATTTTCAACCTAGGGAGTCCGTCTGACTCTTCAAAAATTCTGAAGAAAAATTATAAGCAAAATGATAAATAAGCTGTTAGCTCTACATAACAGGATTTATTTTCCTGCATTTATTCTTTAGTATGCATCCAGCATAAATACTGGGTATTTGCTTCTTTTTCGGACTCCTTTATTTTCCACCGGACTCCCCAAGCTCTCTTGATGGGAGTCCGGTGGACTCCTTGGTTGGGAAAGTTAATGTCTAACTCTGATAGGCAAGACAGAGATTTTCTTACAAAAGCCTTGATATATACAGAACATCACTTTGCAGAGATATTACTAGACTGATACTCTCAGTAAATTTGATGTGTGGATGTAAAATCTATTCAGGAATAATGGAATATTTTGTTTCTCTTCAGAAATATTACGAGGCGTCTTTAAAGCGTTCACAGGATGAAGCTGAGCACGACGAGACCTACTATAGTGCAATATCTGTCACAACTACCTACAACCTTGCCAGACTACACGAAGCTACGCACGAGTACGATGAGGCGGAGAGACTCTATAAAACCATTCTACGTGAACATCCAAACTACGTGGATTGTATGTTGTATTTGTTAATTTAATGAAAATTTTAAAAGAAGTATAGGCTGTGGCCATAGCGCAGTTGGTAGAACAACTCCCACTCATGAGGTCCTGGGTTTAATTGTTGGTTCGATCCCCGGTTGCGGCAAATATCCTTTCAGACAAGATTGTATCCCACCAATGGTTTTATATCATTAACCTATGTGGAGGAGGCTCGGTTAGGATGTTGTGGTAGTACTGAGAAACGACAGGAATCCATGGTTAGGTGCTTCAGCTGCCCTGATATGACCATGGCAGTTGAAAAACAGTGTTAAAGCCCATTAAATCAAATCTGAAAAAAGAAATGTACAGAAAGCCAGGAGATTATTCAGGGAACATAAAGAGAACTCTTCTCCAATGCTTAAGTTGTAGTATACAAAAATCAATTGTATAGTATGCTTTCATACTTATCCTATGTATTCCTTGTATACGAGCCTTTCGTGCAATAACATTGGTCATGGTAAGGATTAAATATGACAATATTTTAGAAGAATACCTTTTCAAGGAAGATTTTGTTCTTCAGGTTCTTTACGACTAGGATGTATGGCGAGAGATAGAGGTCAGATTTATGAGGCGTCAGATTGGTTTAAAGAAGCTTTACAGATTAATCAGGTAAAAAGGAATCAATTTGTTTGTTATATAGAACAATCCAATTTTTAAATTGCCCCAATTAAAAGCTTATGAAGTTGAACAAAAATTATAATGAAAAAAATAATTATACTGAAAACTTGCAGTTTGTGTGTACTTTGTGACTGGATAAGTTAAAAGTTTTATAGCTGATAGTGATTTGTAACTGTTTTTATCTAGACACTGATTTTCACAAACACAAGTGTTTTGTATACGAGTGTATAAGTCACACTGAATATATTCAATTATACCAATGTTTAAGTTTCCTCTAGAATTGTGCTCAGGATTTTCTGTATTTCAACCCATTACTAAACAGTGAACGCCTTTTGACACAAAGTCTTAAATAAATATTTCGGCAACTAAATTGTAGATGATAATCGTTTTCTCTTTTTGCTTCAATTTTTCTTGTGTAGACAAATCCTATTTTGATCCTTTTCTATTTTGTCATCTACAGCAGCTTTTGAATTTGAACGATGTAAGATTTGTCACCTGATAAAGGTTTAACAGAGTTATTTTTCTGCAAGGATCATCCTGATGCCTGGTCACTGATTGGTAACCTCCATCTTGCTAAACAAGAGTGGGGTCCCGGACAGAAGAAGTTTGAGCGTATTCTGGCCCGTCCGTCCACCAAGGATGATGCCTACTCACTGATAGCTCTGGGTAATGTGTGGTTACAGACGCTGCATCAACCCATGAAGGATAAAGATAAGGTATGCGGGTCTGCACAGTTAGAGTTCAAGTAGGGATTAACCTTTACCAAACTGTGAAGCCTTCTGATGCCTAACAAGATAAACACATCGGAAAACAGTAAAAAATATGACAAGCAATTTCTTCATTTCCCACAATATTATTTCATTTACTTGAAAGTTGAAATTATTATCTGCAACTCGTTTGAGTTTGAGTTTATTGGGGTTTTACGCCGTTTTCAACTTCTATGGTCATATCGCGGTGGCTGGAGCACCTAACCGTGGGTTCCTGGTATTTCTCGCACCAGTACAACCACAATATCCAAACCGAGCCTCCAGCTGCTCTCTCACATAGATGATTCACACCCATTGGTGAGAGACAAATGACTTTTGTCAAAAGTCAGAATGGATACTGGCCGAGCCGGGGTTCGAACTCAAAACCCCTGGATTGACAGACTCCGACGCAACCGACTGAGCTATTCGGGCTCGGCGCAACTCCCTTGAATTTGGACCACCAAAAATTTTGCTGTCTGGTAATGATTTGAAGTAAGTAACTATGTAGATGTCACATACACAATTCTGTGACTAATTCACGGTCAGAGCATGTCCAAAGATGGTCAATTTTACAGCATAATTTGGGATGCAATATGGAAGTGATGTGGATGTGAAATTGTACTGAATTTCATTGAATTTCTTAATGGTGCAGTTTTATCATTTAGACTGTACAGAAGCACTGAGAAGGTGTAATTGAATTTGTATTTCATCTATAACTTTAAGAATTAGAATCTCCAGAAAAAGCTCTGACTTTCAAATCATAATCCATTATTGTTTGTAAGCATGTGATATGACTATTTCAGCAAAAGAGACATCAAGACCGAGCGTTAGCGATGTACAAACAGGTGTTGAGGAATGATGACAGAAATATGTGGGCTGCTAACGGCATTGGTGAGATACCTCTCTCTGACATAGTACTTAACACTTTTACAGCAGCCCAAATTAATGGAGTTGCAGACAATGAAATAAATCAATAAAAGGAAATGTCTAGTATATCACAGAAAATATTGAAAAAAAGAGATAATGCTGTGCTGGTTATCAGCATTTTATTTTTTTGTTTCAATACTTACCCCAAACTGTTCTACCAGCTGATGTCAAAACAAGGTCTTGTTTTGGAGAAGAGTTAAAAAGTTATGAATTCTAATGACGTAAGGAAAGTTAACTTTTATTGATATTGGATATTCTCAGTTCCCGGGTTAATCCTTTGTTAGGGATATCAACAATAGGAATTGGAATTGTTTTGGAATATTGAAGCAGTTATAGCTGGTATTTCACACAGTGAATCGACTAGTTTGTATTGACATTGTAAACATCAGTAGAGCATACTTGGTCATTATTCCGCCCTCTCCCCTGTCGTGCCCAGTTATCTCCCTGGACTTGTGTTTATTTATGTTGGATGGTCAGGTGGGGAGGTGGACTTGTTAACCTGCAGTTGTAGGGTTGCTACATTTGCCCAGAACCTGTAAGTTTGATTTATTCCATGAATTATTTCTGATAATAAATTGGATGACAAAAATTCTCAAATGCTTTCACTGCAGTTCTATTGGAAAATTGAGTCATTCTAAGTACATGCTGTATAGAAAGCCCTTAGAGGAGCCATGCCCCTATACCCAGATTAGTAATCAGTCATGGCGAAAACTGTCAGTCCATCAGACATGTCTGATGGAATTTCCCTCGATAGTTTCGCACTTCTGTCAATCCCACTGTCTGACACTAATTTTGATCTGCAAGATAGTAAATGATATTTTCGTCTGACAGATTATTCAGAACTGTCAGACCAAACATCAAAGATATCTTGTATTTTGCCATGTCTTAATTAGTGCATACTCTCACAACATTTAGATATTTCTTCCACAGGTTGTGTGTTGGCCCACAAGGGATGTATCAACGAAGCTAGAGATGTGTTTGCCCAGGTTCGTGAAGCGACGGCCGATTTCTGTGATGTGTGGTTAAACATCGCTCATATTTATGTAGAACAGAAACAGTTTGTTGCTGCAGTACAAATGGTAAGCAGTTCAGCAGAGCAACAGATAATAGGGGTCAAAGTATTGTAAATTTATCTTAAATCTAAACCCTATATTGTTGGTACTTATTGAACTAATTCCAATGGGTACCTATCAAATAGGGTTTGATGAACGATTAATGAAATAGTGCATTTGAAAAGCTATTAACCCTCTTATCTGAAGCTTCTGTTCAGTTGTTTCATTTTTATCCCCCCCTTCATTCATTATCTGTGCATGTAGTTATCGTGGGTTGTTAATCTGTCTGTTTATCTGTTTGTTGGTATAAAAATTGGTCATATAATTTGATGTATTTGTGATTAGGCTTTCAAGATTCATGGGAGTATTCTTTTCTGTACGAGGGGCGTTCAATTAAAAGTGGTACTAATGGTCCACCATACCTCATGGTTCTATAAAACTAGTGGTGCTTGTGGCTATTTGACGGGAAAATTAATGTCTATACTTGGTCAAAATTTGAGACAAATTCGTTGACTCTTTCAAAAGTTACTGAACTTTTAAGTTGGTTCAGTCGTATACACTGGCTATTTCACTGTGCGCAAAATGGAAAACGAACTGAAGTAGGATGTACGGGTCAACATTAAAGGTCGCATAGGCTTTAAAATATCTACATCACATGTATATAATGAACTATATCAGATTCGTAGTCATTCGAACATTGAATATGCGTCAGATTTTAGGAAGATAATGAAAATTAAATTTGGTAAAACTGGCTTGAATGATGCCCCCCTCTCAGGCAACCCGGGTAGAGCTAGTACCAAAGCAAATGTTGCTGTAGATTCCGACATGACCGAACAAGAGGCATGGTTCAATGTGCAAAAAATAGCAGATAAAGTTGGTTTTTCATCGGGGACATGTTATACGATTTTGACGAAAGGGTTGAAACACAGAAAGGTTTATGTCCATTGGGTCCCCCACCTGCTGGCTATGGACAGAGAGCCACCCGTGCAAAATATATTTTGAAATAATGCAATAAATGCAACAAATGTGAGCTTTCTTGGCTTTATACATATGATTGAACAATAATCTATTATTATGAGCACCAATGACGTGTCATAAGCAAACAATGGCTGCGAAAATATCTGGTAAGGTCCGTAATAGCCCAAAAATTAAAAGCGTGTCAAAAGTTTTGTAAGCGGTAATTTTTCAAATGTAACGGGTGTATAGTTCATATTACTGTTTCAAATAGTACAACTATCGCCGGTCATTCATACAAGAAATGTATGTCGGCCAAAGTAAAGAAATATCACGAAAAGAGCAGGTCTAGAACCGGCTAAAGAGGCATGTGCCAAATCCATGACAGCGGAGCTGTCCACAGGTGTCATCTTGTCCAAGACTTCCTGAAAGAGACACATGCTGCGCAGCGTCATCATCCACCCTTATAGCCAGACTTAAGCCCGTGTGACTTTTTTGTGTTCCCCATGATGACGAAAAAAGCCTGTGGTCGTCGGTATAGGCCTTCATATTCCATATGAAGTGCAATTTTCCAGTGTCTGCGAGGTGTTCCAAAAGAGGCTCATTTATTGGCATATAAGTAGTGAATCTCAAAACTTGAGAAGTGTGTGGGTGTCAAAGAGGATTACTTCGAAGGATAATCCGAGTCTTCTCTGATGTAAATACGCTCTTTGATATTTTTATTTTTTGCTATTTACATCAGAGAGCGTTGCTCTTTGAAAACAGCGGAAAGTTAGGTAACGTTACAAGTAACTTGAAGCTTTGTTTTTGTGTATCATATCGAATCACTCGGTAAAACACTGTAGGTTATAGATCAATAAATCATTTTTTGTCATACCTGACCAAAAATTTCATTTCAAATCGGCCTGCTGGATGAGTATAACCTTTGGTTTTGAATGGAAGGTCAAGGTGAACAAAGGCTGCTCAGGTGAGGGTTGTTGCAAAACATTGCCTATTAACCTTTTAGAAATACTTTTTGGTCGTAATTTTTTCAGCAGCCATATCAATAAATGGTTCATTTATCGATATCATCAGGGGTTTTAACGATAGCGATTAAGATCGGACGGTGAACGATGCGCAACAATTTGTTGCAAACTTCTTGATTTTTTCAAAGAGCAACGCTCTCTGATGTAAATAGCGAAAAATCAAAATATCAAAGAGCGTATTTACATCAGAGAAGACTCGGATTATTCGAAGGATTGAAGAAACTTAGAATTGAATTGCGACATAACTATGGCTTATAGAAACTCAGTTCCAAAATTAATTGAACGTCCCTCGTATCAGTGGTATTCTGTAAAAAGTTTAAGTGTTAAGTTTTAAAGTTTTGGTTTAAAGTCTGTAATCTGCGCAAATAATCATATACTACTGACTTTCTATTTAACACACAATCATCAAGTATTAAGCACCTTTGCTTTCAAGTTTCATGTGTACCCATTTAGACACCTGGGTTAAGAGGAGCAACATAGGATATTTTTGCGCAGAAAAATTCCCATAGCACCAACAGGATTTGACCCTTCAATCCAAAAGCCTGTGCCCTACCACTAGACCACAGCCCCAGTATAATTTATTATTATTGCCTGGCACAGATGGAATGATCAAGGGCAATATTAAACTATCTGTCATCCTCTCTTAATAAATTAAACTTGGAAGTTTAACATCGAAATATATTCAAATGTTGAGTTATCTTGAAAACTGTTAAAAAAAGAGGTAGTGAATTTTGTCAGATGGTACTGCACTTGCAGGGATATAAAAGGTTGATAATTCAAAGTTTGTGACTTGAGGCTGATATTGTGCTTGTTTCAGTACGAGAATTGTTTGAAGAAGTTTTTCAAGTACCACAACACAGAGGTGATGGTATATCTAGCCAGGGCTTACTTTAAATGTGGAAAATTAAAGGAGTGTAAAAATATCTTACTGAAGGTGAGTACACATTCTTGTTTACTTTGCTTAAAAATGTACATTGTACTTCCTAATAGGGATTAATTTTGTTTTAAAATAGATTGATTTTACCTGTATAGATTGATAAATACCATTGTATTTGTCCAAATTGAGTCATGGTTAACTTGATAAAATTGCATTCCTATTGTAAACCTTACAGTTACATGTCAACGACAAATATTCTCTGTCTTGTTCTTTGTGCCTTATTCCACCAACATACATCATTCTTTAGGCTTAACTTGACACATGTGATGGTGCTTCATACTTCACCTGTATATTCCTTGTGTCAGGACCTCTCTAGTGATACCTGCATCAAGCTGGTATGCCAGTCTAATATTAAACCATTCCCACACAGTGATGCTTTTTGATGCCATTCAAAATAAAATGATTGGAAAAACATTGTGGAAAATGAAGAAATTGCTTGTGACAAGCAATTTCTTCAATATCCATTATGTTTTCTAACCCAAATTGCAAAGATTTTTGAAAATTTCATCAACCTTAAATTGCCATCTGCAACACCTTTTAAATCAGAACTGACCAAAAATTTCTGTCGTATAATGTGTTCAGGTATTATTTTCATGGGAAAAAATCAAAACATATTGTTACAGATGCATTAGTATAATTTCACAACTTTTACAAAAAGATTTGTCTTCTAAAAAATTTGAATAAACCATCATATGAGTGAGATTGTGGTGTCCGTAGTCGAGGGGTAGAGCTTCGGCCTAGCGACTAAGAGGTTCCGAGTTTGATTCCCGGTAGCAGGGGTTGTTCAAGGCTTCTCATTGGCCCACACATTCGGCGCGAGTACTGGTGGATTTCCAGGAAGCTCAATCGAGAGGGATTAAAATAAGTTGAAGAAACTTGCTTCCCAATCGATGTAAAATAAATGCGTTCAAAGGAACACCTGAAGAAAGAAAGAAAGAAAGATTTTATTCTGTATTTGTTGTATACAGGCTCGCCATGTATCACCCAATGATACAGTGTTACTCTACAACATAGCCTTGGTGCAGCAGAAACTCGCCACCTCCATACTGAAGGATGAAAAAAGTAACCTGAAAACTGTACTCAGTGCTGTCAGAGATCTCGAACTAGCTCATAGGTAATGTATGATCGTTTGTTTTACATGTACATACATGTATGCCTCAGGGGCTGGTTTTATCAAGGATTGTACGATTACTTGTAACAACAAATTTGATTGGCTCAATCTGATTTCTTGTGCAATCAGATGTTTTGTTGCACCATGTACACAAAAGCATTGTTGTAAGATCATTGATAATACAGGCCCCACAAGAATAAGATTTCATTTGATATTACATGTATATTACATATCTTCGATGGGAGGTCAAACCTTGTAACTGCAGCTTTTTATGCCCCGTAACAAAAGATTGGGGGCATATTGTTTTTCCGTAGTCTGTCTATTGTCCATCTGTCTGTCAGTCCGAAACTTAACATTGGCCTTTTTCTTCAAAAGTATTCCACATACAAAGCTCACATTTGCTATGTAACATACTTTCAATGATATCTATTTGTTTCATGCAATATCACCTTCCTCAAGGTCATCCTTTAACCCTTATCAACCCTTATCAACCCTTAACATGGAAACTTAACATGAAAACTGTACATTGCCATTTAGAGGCATTAGTGTTTCACAAACACATCTTGTTTACATCCATTATTTTGCAGGTATTTCTCGTATCTAAGTCACCATGGAGACAGAATGAAGTTTGATCTGACACAGGCTGCTACTGAAGCGAGGTATAGTCTGTTTATTCTCTAGTAGGACACATGTTAACCTATATGTAAACAAAACAATATCAAATTCAACTTCTGTCACTTTACATGCAATGGTGCTAATATTGTAGGCGTCTCACACCTTCCAGATTTAAAACGAAGCATGCAAAATTGTTTTGAAAATTAAGAACAACTTTTGCCTTCTTTACATTGGTAAAGTTTGTAAAAATGTGGTAAAGTTTGTAAACATGTGCCAAAATATCCTAACCAAACTATAGTTTATTCTATATTTACAATTTTAAAGATGTTTATAAATGGAAATCATCAAATTTGCTGAATGTAGAAAAGTAGATAACACCAGCTGTACCGAAAACGTGATAAACGTATAATGATTTCCTTCAACCGTTTCCCAAAAAGAAAATTTTTAGAGTCTAATTTGAAAGCAGTTGTGGGTAACAAAACAAATGATTTTAAAAGGAGAAAACATGTGTTACAGCACAGGAAATATTGAGGGAACATGCAAAATGGCTGATAATAAGAAATTCCTTCTTATCCATCTCTGCTTTTTAGAGAGCAGGGAAGTTCAGGGAGCTAATGTCACAGCCCTAGTGTATGCATCCCGTCCCGTCTTGTCGCGTCTTCACTTGAAAAACTTTAACCTGGTCTATATCTCAGGCACTATTAGAGATACAGCCTTGATATTTCACACATGGATACCTCCTGTGAAGACCTTTCATTTGAAACCATGACCTTTGACCTAGTGACCTTGGAGCTTGACCTACTTTTAAAAAACTTTAACCTGGCCTATATCTCGTGCACTATCATAGATAGAGCATTGATATTTCACATATGGATACCTCATGCCTTGACCTTGAGACCATGACCTTTGACCTATTGACCTTGACCTTTGACCTTGGACTCCCTTTTTTGCGACAAGCTTTCGTATAGGCGAGCTACGTTGTCCGCGGACAACTTTTCTTCAAAGTATTTCTGCTGTGAACATCCAAGGTCTTGTTCGGGAAAGGGTTTTAGAAGGTGTTACTTAATATTTGATACAATGCTAAGCTTTGCTATGCCAGGCCAATTTTCCGTCCTTCCTGTTGTTAATAAATTTGTCCTCTCTATCCTTGATGTTTTTGTCTCCCATTACAGACAATGTTCAGATTTACTAAGTCAAGCCCAATATCACGTCGCTCGTGCTCGTAAAATTGATGAGGAGGAGCAGGAAATGCGTAAACATCGTCAAGAGGAACGTGAGGCGTTAAGACAAAAATATGAGGAAGAACAGATGGAAAAAAGGAAAAAGAAGGAAGAGAAGGAGAAAGAGATGATGGAAAGAAGAGCCAAGTTTGTGGAGAAAGCTAAAAATATTGTATTAGAGCCAGAACCGGAGGAGAGGCGATCAACTAAATCAAAGGTAGGTTAGGCTTCTGCTAGATGATAGGGGGTGTTTGGATTAGCATATCTTTCCATTGGAAAATATTAGTTATTGTCTTGTAAGTTTGGTGTTGTATTTGCTCAATGGAACCTTCTCAGAACATAGGTTTCAACATTTTACGGGGTAATATATCATGCCATTACCTATATTCTGGTACGCTGACTGCTTTATAGTTACAGACTTAAGCAGGTTATCATTATCAAGTAATTGTTTGAAAGTATTTGGTAGCAATGAAACCGACATTCTGACAGGAAAAAAAAATTAAACCATTGAAAGTTTGGTTGGGGGACTATAGGAATCATCTCTCAGTTACATAAACATGTAATGCGTGAAGCTTCTCTCGAAGTCGAGCATGGGGATTCAGCTGTGAATGAAGAATATTTTTTGACTCTCTTGGTTTATTTTATAGGGAGGTAATCTGCTTTTGACATTGAGACAAAAGGAGAAACTGCTGATTATCAGCAGTTTCTTCTTTTGTCTCAATTTTTTCCCAAGCCTTTTCTATCATGAACATCAAAACCTGGTCTTATTTGGTAAAGGGTTAATCTTATTTTAATTTCAGAAAAAGGCACGCGATGACGGTGAGATACTATCTGAAGGGAGCGAGGATGAGAGACCACGTAAGAAGAAGCGTGGCCGTAAAGCGCGTAGCGGGTCTGAGAGTGAGGGAGAAGATGAGGAAGAGGGAGGCAAGAAAAAACGTCGACCAAGGTAAGTGTTAGCTAGTTACAGTTGAGAACATCATGAAATTGACATTCTGAGCGGAATGGGAATGTTTTATGAGTGTATGAACGGATGAATGGAATGAGCGTTTTGAATGATTTTGTGTATCTAAAAAATCGATAACACGCCCACGATAACCTTTCAACCAATCAGACGTGATCTTAAAATAGTAACAGCTCGATATCGGAAATTTACCAATATTATAGGTATGAAGGTTTATCGATAATACGCCCACGATTATATTTCAGCCAATAAAATGCCTTCTTTTTATAACAACCAATTAAACCTGTGAGCGTTTTTAACGTTCATTGAGCGCTATGAATGGTTTTGTGAGTGGAATGAATGAACGTTTGAATGGAATGATTTTGATCGGAATGGAATGGAATTAATGTCAATTTCATGATGTTCTCAACTGTATACATGTATAATGAAACTTGACTGAAACTGTCTTTGTGTGAAGGGTGTATATTGTTATTAAAGTTTGACAAAATTAGATGTTGCCATGGCAATCAAAATAGGAAATTAGCACTAGGTACGTTAGAGTCATTCTGGTATCTGTACGTTAGGTCACAAATTTGGCCAAATCTTTATGTAATTCTTAATTATTAATGAAGATCAATATTGAATTCTATAAGGAAATTTTAGTAAGAATTTCGATGCTTCTGTTATCAATGTTCTCTAAATACAAAGATTCGTTTTAGTCCTGAAACAATTACCACCTTTAGAAACCCATATGATCTGATCTAGGTCCTGTCTTAATCCTTTCCCAAGCAAGACCTGATTTTCACGAACAGGCTTGGGAAAACATTGTGTCAAAAGAAGATAATGCTTAAAATCATCATTTTCTCCTTTTGTCTCATTATTATACCCCCTACCTACGAAGTAGAGGGGGGTATATTGGTTTCACCATGTCTGTCTGTCCGTCCGTCCGTCCATCCGTCTGTCCGTCCGTCCGTCCGTAGACTTTTTCGTTTCCGTGCTCTAAGTCAAGAACCGTTTGACCTAGGATCATGAAACTTTACACAGTTGTTGCCCATGACCCAAGGAGGTGCCCTATCGTTTTGGGGTCACGAAGGTCAAAGGTCAAGGTCACAATCTGACTTTGTTAAAAATCTGTTTCCGTGCTCTAAGTCAAGAACCGTTTGACCTAGGATCATGAAACTGTACACAGTTGTTGCCCATGACCCAAGGAGGTGCCCTATTGTTTTTGGGTCACGAAGGTCAAAGGTCAAGGTCACAATCAGACTTTGTTAAAGATCTGTTTCCGTGCTCTAAGTCAAGAACCGTTTGACTTAGGATCATGAAACTTTACACAGTTGTTGCCCATAACCCAAGGAGGTGCCCTATTGTTTTGGGGTCACAAAGGTCAAGGTCACAATTGGACTTTGTTTAAAATCCATTGTCATGCTCTAAGTCAAGAAACGGTTGACCTACAGCACTTTTTCAGTGACAAGGTGCTAGTGGGGGGGTATTTGTCCGCTCTGCGTCAGTTCTAGTGGTCTGTGCTTTAATTTACACTTGCCCAATCTTTATCAACATTTTTGTTGCCAGCAGCAGCTTTATATTTGGACTACCCTAATATTTTGTTGTTGGGAAAGGATTTATTTATCAGGATTGTAAGTAAAAGAAAATCATGGTATGTCTGGGTTTGTGCAAAAGTTCACTATTTCATATAATTTTGATAATCCCTGTATATTTTGTCTTGTTTCTACAGAGATAAAGAAAGAAAGCCACGCAAGAGGAAGGAAAAAGAGCCAAAAGAATCAAAGAGAAAGAAGAAGCAGAAGGAGGAGGATGATGGTTTATCTGCCAAACAGCGGAGAAAGATTGTATCTAAAGCTGTCATATCATCTAGCGAGGGGTCTGATTCTGAAGGAGAGAAACTGAAAATTGATGTGGCAGGGTAGGTTATATGTTGTTGTTGTACACTCTCACAGGTGGAGGTTTGTGGGTATTACCTTCTCTGTTTGTCTAAACGTCTTTTCATACTGGCTTATATCTGAACACAACCCTACCTTTTGTGTTTTCTGCTTTTCCCTCAATTTCTTCTCTGCTAAAACATTCAATTCTTTAGCTTTGACATCAATCATTGAGGTTGTGTGCATCGCCTTTTAAAGTAGATTGACATAATATTATGTTGTTCAGTTAAACATTTAAATTTTGACTAGTATCTACATTGTTGTTGCAAAAAGGCTTAAGGACAGATCCTCCAGTTGTTACTGCGCAACTTACTGCGCATATCCTAAATAACGAAATAAAGCTGTTTCAGTAATTGGTCTTTTTCAGCAAATGTATTTTTTACATTTATTTAATGTTTGGTTGATAAATGACAAGACCCTTTTCGGTTATTTCAATTTTCTCTGTTTTGTCAATTAAAGTGTAATAGTACTCGGATGGTACATTTCGCTTTCTGTTACGCGTTCAAAATGTGACGTTAGCGATAGGAAACGGAGCAACAAAAGCAAAGTGGTGTCTTTATGAACTAGTCCGTTTCAGATTGACACAAAATATGACACTTTTTATTATCTAAAGCTGGTAATAAGGAAGAAAATGGATAAAAGTAGTGAAACAATTTCGGACAGAGCTGTAAAAAGTAAACCAAATTTTTCTTATAACTAAGAAAAACGCTTGGTTTGATATATTTTTCTTTTTTTGTTTTTGTAGGTATGACCAAGCACTATGTCTATACCAAAAAAGAAAAAATTCTTACCGCTGGAATATTTTTTATTATCAGAAACGTCGCGAAAAAAGAGCAATTTCAGCTACTTTTCAAAGAATGTTTTACTAAAAATTTCAAAATCATCACTAAATTTTCCCAAATTGATACTCATTTAGACAAAATAAAACATATTGAACACAATTAAGACTTATTTATGTAATCCTAGTCATTTCGAACATATTTTTGTGGGTATTTAAGTGACACCTCATTTTTGCAATTTTAGACAAGAGTAGTCTCCCTTGAAATTCAATAACTTTTTTATCCGCTTGGTGACCTATAGTTTTTAAGTCATTTTTTTACTTCTCATATATTTAAATATCAGTACAGAAAAAATAAAAAAAATCTTTCCGTGGGAAATAAATGGAGGATCTGTCCTTAATTCTTACTGCAAATCTATTGTTATCTAATATGTAAATTTTGTCCCTGGCTCCGCTTTTATTGATTCTGACATTTGAGAAAGGTAATTCTTCTCTCACCAATGGGTGTTAATCTATGCAAGAGAGCAGCTTGAGGCTTGGTTTGGGTATTGTGGAAATACTGGTGTGAGAAATACTAGGAATCCATGTAAGGTGCTCCAGCCACCATGATATGACCATAGAAGTTGAAAACGGCGCTAAACATAAAAAAATCAAATGTTAATTTTGTGTAAACCCTTTCCCAAACAGTAAAGTTAAGACTGTTCCATATTGGAAGTATCTGCAGTTGACAAGATGGGTGTTCAAAACAATTTTATAAAGACTCTGTCTGTCTGTCCACTCCAATAATCTAACATGAAAACTTAAGATTGGCATTTTCTCCACAAGTGTTAAACAAATTGGGTATGCATATTTTTTTCAATGATTGCAACCTGCTCCATGCATTATGATTATCCTCGAGGTCATCCTTTAACCCTAAATCAACCTTTAGCATGCAGTTTAACATGAAAACTTATCATGCAAGTGTAACATTGGCATTTTCTCCACAAGTACTAGATATACAATGCCCAAATTTGGTATATAACATTTTTCCATTAACCCTTATCATGCTAAGCGCGACCACAGGTCGCGCTGCCCTACCCCATTCGCCACCGCTAAGCGCGACTGTAGGTCGCGCTACAGGGGTTCCCTAGATATTAATCCGAGTCTTCTCTGATGTAAATACGCTCTTTGATATTTTGATTTTTCGCTATTTACAACAGAGAGCGTTGCTCTTTGAAAACAGCGGAAAGTTCGGTAACGTTACAAGTAACTTGAAGCTTTGTTTTTGTGTATCATATCGAATCACTCGGTAAATCACTGTAGAGATCAATAAATCATTTTTGTCATACCTGACCAAAAATTTCATTTCAAATCGGCCTGCTGGATGAGTATAACCTTTGGTTTTGAATGGAAGGTCAAGGTAAACAAAGGCTGCTCAGGTGAGGGTTGTTGCAAAACATTGCCTATTAACCTATTAGAAATACTTTTTGGTCGTAATTTTTTCAGCAGCCATAACAATAAATGGTTCATTTATCGATATCATCAGGGGTTTTAACGATAGCGTTTAAGATCGGACGGTGAACGATGCGCAACAATTTGTTGCGAACTTCTTGATTTTTTCAAAGAGCAACGCTCTCTGATGTAAATAGCGAAAAATCAAAATATCAAAGAGCGTATTTACATCAGAGAAGACTCGGATTACCTAGATATGAGCCTCGTATTCACGAACTGATGACGTTTTATGCAAGTTTTGAGCTATATTTAGTAGGACACTCTCAGTGAAGGTCAATTCTGTAAAAATATCAGCCAACCAAAAGCGTAAGACGTCATAATGATGCATTTAATATTCAAAAGTGAAATTGGGAAAACCTTAATCCAAAATGGCGGCGCTCAGAAGCAAAAATGTTGATGAAGTTTTGCGTGAATTTTTTATGATAGTGACTTTTAATCGGAAAGTGACCTTAGTAGTGATGGTTAGAAATATATTTGGAACAAAATATCGCAGATTTGGACTTTGTGTGTTAAATAACGATGGCATAATCGCCGATAGCGGAACGTACCAACTGTAACTTTTAGTGGGTCGGGCTTGATTTACAACAGATTTGTTATGATGCAATTTAAGTGGGTCAAAGTAAACCAACAACATGGAATTCTCGATGATCCTACACGGTATGTAGTCTTCTTTCTAAAACATAGGGTTTATAGGGCTTAAATGCCTCATAAAGTCAATTTATAGTGTCGGAATAGGTGCACCCCATTTATATGCTGTGCACAGTGAATTAATTCAGTGGTATAGAGGTGTACTAGTCAAAATTAATTCAGCATGATAAGGGTTAATATCTATCTGCTTTATGCAGTATGAGCCTTCTCAATGTCCTCCATTAAACCTTATCAACCCTGAAGTGGAAAATAGAACATTGGCATTTTCTCCACAAGTATAACACAAACCACAATAGATTTTTATGCCCCCCGATAGGGAGGCATCATAAATTTGACTTGTCCGTCCAGTCCGTCTGTCTGTCCATCTGTCTGTCCGTCATTCCGTCCAAAAACTTTAACATTGGCCATAACTTCCTTATTACTTAACATATTCGCTTCATACTTTACCACAACATTCCTTGGTACATTACCTTTCTGTAGGCACATACTTTGGTGACCTTGACCCCTGGATGACCTTGACCTTGAACATAGATTGGCCATAATTTAAAATCAAAGCGGTGTCGGGGGCATTGTCATCTTACAGTGACAGCTCTTGTTTTTAGTTCCATTTAGCTCAAGGTCATCCATGTAGGTCAAGGTACATTTGTGTTTCATGAACACATTTCATCTTCTTTTGCTTCAATGTGTTCCTAAGTTTTATATATTAGGGGCGCCTAAACCAGGTTTTGTCTTGGGTAAGAGTTTATTTAAGAGTAAATGTTGTGCTAATGGAATCCTCTCACATTTCAGAGACAGTGATAATAAAGATGGTCTGATCAGGTCTATCCTACCTACCAAATATCACTCAAAACCTTTCATAAACAGAAAAATTTAAGGGTGGTCCAACTTCGTGTTTAGTTGGCTTTTGATAGAGATTCGAATTATATAAAATATAGATTAGAAAATATTGAGGCAAAAGTAGAAAATGCAGATAATCAGCATTTTCTTCTTTTGTGTTAATGTGTGTAAGGGACTTCATAACCAGGATTTGATTGAGAAAGGGTTAACCCTTTACATACAACACTTGAACTTCATACAACACCTGAACTTGATGACCTAAAGGGTTGAAAAAACATTCAAAATAAAGTAGAAATAGCTAATAACCTTTGACATCAATCAGTGTGTGGTCTGTGCTTTCTTTCAAATTGGACCAACTAAAATTTTGTGTTAACCCTTTCCCGTACATCATAATTTAAGGTGATTCAAAAAAGGTTGCTTCATTCTTGTTTGTTGACAGAGATAACATTTGTGTGTGGTAAAGCACAGAAAATATTGTGACAAAAGGAGAAAATGCTTGTTTTTAGATCTTTTGTCTCAATGTAAAAAAAGCTTGAGATGTCAAAACTAGGTCTTCATTAGTAAGATTTAAACATGGCTAGATTTGGACTAGTCTATACATTATTGTAGAAAACATCTCATTTCAACTGTTCATTAATCCTTTTCCAAACTTCATAAAAGTTTGACTGTTCCAATTTGCAAGCTGCTACAATTAACAAAATGGATGTTGATAACGATGAGATTTGTATATCATCGTTCAAGAAAATACTGAGCCTAATGGAGAGTTCTAGTTTTTAGCAATGGCTACTTCTCCCTGAATGTTTTCTGTGCTAGAACAAAGTATAATAGTTAAACCATTCCCACACAGCGACACTTTTTACGCCCCTCAAGACTTGAGAAAACATTTTGGAAAAAGAAGAAATTGCTTGTCACAAGCATTTTTAGCGAGCGGGGACTTTATGTCCGGGGAGCTAATGTCACAGCCCTAGTGTCGGCGTCGCGTCTTCACTTGAAAAACTTTAACCTGGTCTATATCTCAGGCTTTATTAGAGATACAGCCTTGATATTTCATACATGGATACATCTCGGCAAGACCTTTCATTTGGGACCATGACCTTTAACCTAGTGACCTTGACCTTGGAGTTTGACCTACTTTTAAAAAATTGGCTGATTTTGTGACAAGCTCCCGTATAGGCGAGCTACGTTGTCCACGGACATCTCTTGTCATCATTTCCCACAATGTTATCTAACATAAAATGGAAAGATTGTTTCAATGTTTGAGAAAACATTGTGGAAAATGAAGAAATTGCTTGTCACAAGCAAATTCTTCATTTTCCACAATGTTATCTAACATAAAATGGGAAGATTGTTTTTATGCCCCCATATCTGAAAGTTGAAGGCATATTGTTTTACCGTTGTCTGTCTGTTTGTTTGTCTATCTGTATGTCTCTCTGTCATTGGTAAAACTTAATGTGAAACACTTAACATTGACTTTTTCTCCAAAAAAGCCTATTCAGGGCATTAGTGTTTCACAATCACATCCTTTATTAACTTTAAATTGTCGTCTGCAACACTTTTCATATTGGAACAGTTGAACATTGTTCTGTCTTGTAATATGTAAAGTAAATATTATCCTCTATATGTTTCAGGGACAGTGATAATGAAGAAGGTCCCGTCTGGTAATGCGTTAAGTAAATATTATCCTCTATATGTTTCAGGGACAGTGATAATGAAGAAGGTCCCGTCTGGTAATGTGTTAAGTAAATATTATCCTCTATATGTTTCAGGGACAGTGATAATGAAGAAGGTCCCGTCTGGTAATGTGTTAAGTAAATATTATCCTCTATATGTTTCAGGGACAGTGATAATGAAGAAGGTCCCGTCTGGTAATGTGTTAAGTAAATATTATCCTCTATATGTTTCAGGGACAGTGATAATGAAGAAGGTCCCGTCTGGTAATGTGTTAAGTAAATATTATCCTCTATATGTTTCAGGGACAGTGATAATGAAGAAGGTCCCGTCGGTAAGAGACGCAGAATTCTCTCATCGGGGAGTGAAAGTGATGCAGGATCTGTACGAAGGTCAAGGTCACGATCCGGAAGTGCTTCAAGGTCAAGGTCAAAGTCAGGAAGCAGGTCAAAGAGCAGATCAGTCAGTAGAAGTCGGTCACGATCCAAGTCGGGCAGTCGATCTAGATCCAGATCCAGGTCAGGTAGCCCGGCTGGATCGAGAAAGTCTGCGTCAAGGTCGAGGTCACGATCAAGGTCAGTGTCGAGAAGCAAGTCAAGGTCAGCCAGTCCTGCAGGGTCACAAAGGTCAAGGTCAGGAAGTCCACCAGGGAGTCCAGCGGGGTCCGAGAAATCTGGGTCAGGAGGTCAAAAATCTCCACCTGGATCTGATAGTGAATGATCCTACATTATATAAAAGTCCAGGAATCTTGCAAAGGGAACATTATGGTATTCTAGACCAACATGAATCCACCAACCAATATAATATTAATGACTCTTTCTTAATTTACACAAGAACCAATCTGACTGGAGGAGACATAAAGCCTGGCCAGTCAGGGTGCTTTTACTGTAATTTGGAAAGAGGAATTAGGTTTAAGAATTGTTGATGAATACCACTTCGGATGATCAGCAAATGTGCATTCTGACTGTTATCAATACTGCTGCCTTATTGAGTAATTGTTGTCAGAGGTCTGGAACAGCAGAATGTACCCATTACCACACAGTGATACTCTTTGAAGCCTCTAATAGAAATGGCTTAGGAAAACATTTAGGCAATAGAAGAAAATGCTGATAATCAGCATTTTCTCCTTTTGTCTCAATATTATCTAAGCTGTAATGCACATATTATTCTCTTCTTTTCACTTATTTTGTTGTCTGCAACTCCTTTCAATTTGGGTTGGTCCAAATTTTGTCTTTTAATAATAGGTAAATCAAGTAGTGCAGTGTGTATTTAGATAGGTGTAAGTCTCAAATAACAGAGCCACTCATTCTGTACAGTCCAGCACAAATTGATGCCATAATGGATCAATCTCGCACTGTCTATCAGTGTATTTTGATTTAGTCATTGGTATCTCTGACATACATTGCTAGCTCCAAATTGACAGTTGATACAGATGGCAATGAAGACATTGAATAAGAAAAATGGATTGTATGTTCATTTAAGGGGGAATGCTCCAGTTTTTCGGAACACTCGGTCATTACTGCAGTAAATTAAATGTTTCGTACCAATATGTTTCGCTACCATAATTTCAATAATATAACACATCATTACAATTTACCATTTTCGACGGTAAAAGTGTATTTATTATGCGAAACTGATTTCCTCAAGATGGAAATCGATTATTTAGAGCAAGACAGTCGTAAGTGTGTCTGCAGTTACCACTGTTTTGCGTCATTTTCTTCATGTGTAGCTGATAAAAAAATGCTGTAATTCACTAATAAGTGCGCTGACCTATACATTTTCTTTTTTAATTATTACCAGGACATGTTGCTTAATACAATGAGGGAGTTTTATCAAATTCTATTATGTAGAACTTGAAATATTTCCAAAAACATGCAAATTTTGACATAAAACACTCCAGCTTCGTTGATCAAATCGAACACGTGAGCATGCTGTTTTATACATTTATGCATTTATAATAGCACATATTTTGGGTTTTCTGTTCTTATTAAATGTAAGACGTTACTTTAAATATGTTTTTGGGACTAGACAATGAATATACAGCATTTTATTAGCATTTTATTTCGATGTAGGGGTATGTGATACGAATACCTATAAAATTCAAACAAGATCGCTGACCCTCCATTTTTATTTTATTTTTCAATTGGTAATAACAAGTAATTTCAACATACAAAATATAAATACATTCTATTGTTGGGAAAAAAAAATAGGAAACTAGAGCATTCCCCCTTAAAGTACAAATTTAAAAGAAGAAAATGCTGGTTCCCAGCCTTTCCTTCTTTTGTCTCGATGTTTAAACAAGCCCTTTTCATTAGATATGTCAAAACCATGTCTTGTTTGGGAAAGGATTAATTTATCCATGTGGTGTTTCTTATGCCCCCCCCCCCCCCCCGTATCGAGAGATCGGGGGCATATTGTTTTACTCATGTCCGTCCATCTGTCTGTCTGTCTGTCCGAAACCTTGGCATTTTGCCATTTCTCCAAAAGTGTTTGACATACAAAGCTGAAATTTGGTACGTAACTTCCTTTCAATGATGTCTATCTGTTCCATGTAATTTGACCATCCTCAAGGTCATCCGTTAACCCTTATCAACCCTTTACCCTACGAAAACTTAACATTTTACAAAAATGGCCATTTAACATTTTGACATACAAAGCTCAAATTTGGTATGCAATTTCCTTTTAATGATATCTATCTGTTCCTAGCAATATGACTTTCCTCAAGGTCATCCGTAACCCTTATCAACCCTTTACTCTACGAAAACTTAACATTTTACAAAAATGGCATTTTCACCAACGCATCTTGTTTGTCTCTAGATATGATCATTGGTCACAAATAAAGGTGAATCAAGTAATACCAAATCACAAAACTGTAGAATGTTTGTCTGGATTGTTTCCAAAGCTATCCTTATTACAGATGTCAAAATCAGGGCTCATTTGGGAAATGGTCAAAATAAATTGAACAGCTGTATTTAAAAGTACTGCTTTTGTAAACATTAAATAAACGAGTCATGATTTCGAGGAATTATTGTAGTTCGTTCCCGAAAATTGTGATCAACTTTGTTATACGAAATAATGTACATATTTGTAAATAAAATTTGATTCAAAACCGTATACTTATCATTATTCTTGATAAGAAATATTTAATGCACAGCTACGGGTAACAGTGGAAATGCATTATCAAAATATCTGTCAGTGTTTGCCAAACTATGATGTGGATACTCATTGGAATTGTCTCCTCAAGACAGTTTAACCCATTACCACTCAATAAATCTTTTTGACTCCCCAAAAGAAAAAGGCTTTGGAAAACATTGTGGAAAATGAAGAAATTGCTTGTGACAAGCAATTTCTTCATTTCCCACAGTGTTTTATAACAAAGAAGTTGTAGAATTTAGAAATTTCATCAACTTGAAAATGTCGTCTGCAACTTCTTCAATTTGGACCAGTCTTAAATGTTGTCGTTTGGTAATGGGTTAAATGTATAGCCATTACATATGGTTTTGATTTGTAATATCAAATTTCGAATACACATACCCCTTATCTGTCGCTCTGGCCCTTTTTAAGCTTAAAACATACCAGACAAATAGATGAAAATGGAGAACTAGATGAGAAAATGTTTGTCTTTATTATTATGAAATGCTGAGTCTGATGTAACATTTTAGACCAGCATGGAGATCTATGGTGGTCTATATAGCTTATTCGTGACTTGTAATGCAGCAAGCATGGACGTTGATCAAAGGAAAGAAAACAATGCTAATAAGCAGTTTATCCCTTTCCCTTAATATGTTCGCTTTTTATGCCCCCGATAGGGAGGCATCATAAATTTGACTTGTCCGTCCGTCCGTCTGTCTGTCCGTCCGTCTGTCCGTCATTCCGTCCAAAAACTTTAACATTGGCCATAACTTCCTTATTACTTAACATATTCGCTTCATACTTTACCACAACATTCCTTGGTACATTACCTTTCTGTAGGCACATACTTTGGTGACCTTGACCCCTGGATGACCTTGACCTTATGGCGATCAAAGCTGTGTCGGGGGCATTGTCATCTTACAGTGACAGCTCTTGTTACCAACAAATTCATAGTATTACCATGTTTTATTTTCTGCATTTCCCCTCAATTGTAACCAGTCTAAAATATTCTCGCACTGGAAAAAGTTATCAGAGTATTCCATCCATCATTAGATATTAAACTTTTCCGATGTCCCTCTCAATTTCGATTGCCACAGTCCGGATATTGACATGGGTATCTAGTTAATTTCCGTTGTCACTGATGAAGCACAAAGTGTTTTGTGCATGATGATGGGTTGTATAGTGCACTGAAATTAACAACGGATAATTGCTTTTCATTAACAAGGTCCGTCAGTTGAGTGTGCTAAGAAAACATCGCCAAAGTGGGTCATTACACGTGCAGATGTCACAGGTTAATGTTGGGGCACTAAACGCCGTAGTTACAAATCCATGTCTGGTTTGCAAAGCACTCATGAATTTTGTCATTCGGTTTCGATCACTGCGACTAGACAATGTCGTCTATAGATTTATCTCGTGTGAACGTTCTTATAAACTAAACTTATCTAAAATGTTGCTCTTTGGATAATTATGTTAAAGCAACAACACTTCCTAAACACAAAACAAACAAAAAGTGCCAAGCATATTATTTTGAAACCCTTAACCAAACAACACCTGTGTCAAATAGAAAAGGATTCGGAATGTTCATGTACTTGTCGAACAGAAGAAAATGATGATGACCAGCATATTTAGGTTTTCTCTTAATGCTTTCTTTAAAAAAACAAATATATCCTCATACTTTTTAGCTCTCCCTAATCAAGACGGTTCATTTGTGACTATGACCTTTCACCATGTGGCCTTAACCTTTGAACTTTTGACCTTGACCTACTTTTAAAAAATAATCCAGACTAAAAAACTAGCCTGTCCTATATTTTATGCCCTATTACAGTCAAAGATTTTATTGTATTTCACACATGGATACATCCCACCTCCCTTTTGTGATCTTTTCTGGGAGTTTCGCCTACTTTTCAAACACATTCACCTGGTATATATATATCTTGTGTCCTTTTGCATATTTCAGCCTTGATTTATCAAATTATCACACATGGATACCTCCCACCAATACATTTCATTTGTGACCGAGAACTTGACCTGGCAGTTTGACATATTTTTAACATGGCCTATATTTTATGCACTATCACAGATAAAGCCTTGATTTATCACACACGGATACCTCCCACCAAAACATTTCATTTGTGACCATGACCTTGACCTTGCAGTTTTACCTACTTTTAACATGGCCTATATTTTATGTACTATCACAGATACATCCTAGATATTTCACACAATATACTTTGCATTAATACCTTTCATATATGACATTGACCTTGGAGTTTGACTTACTTAAAAAAAAACACACACACTTTAAGGGGGAATGCTCCAGTTTCCTAAATTTTTTCCCAATAATAGAATTTATTTATATTCTTTATATTGAAATTACATGTTATTACCAATTGAAAAATAAAATATACATATATTGATCGTGTAGTCCCGAAAACGGATTTAAAGGAACGTCTTACATTTAATAAGAACAGAAAACCCAAAATATGTGCTATTATAAACACATAAATGTATAAAACAGCATGCTCGTGTGTTCGGTTAGATCAACGAAACTGGGGTGTTTTATGTCAAAATTTGCATATTTTTGGAAATATTTCAAGTTCTACATAATAGAATTTGATAAAACTCCCTCATTGTATTAAACAACATGTCCTGGTAATAATTCAAAAAGGAAATGTATAGGTCAGCGCACTTATTAGTAAATTACAGCAATTTTTATCAGCTACACATGAATAAAATGACGCAAAACAGTGGTAAATGCATACATACTTACGACTGTTTTGCTCTAAATAATCGATTTCCATCTTGAGGAAATCAGTTTCGCATAATAAATACACTTTTACTGTCGAAAATGGTAAATTGTAATATGTTATATAAGTGAAAATATGGTAGCGAAACATATTGGTACGAAACATTTAATTTACTACAGAAATGACCGAGTGTTCCGAAAAACTGGAGCAAGGGGTGTCACTCCTCAACGAAACGGGCCTATTAAATATATAGTAAAATGGGTCAATTTGGCAGCTTCTAGCTCCTCTCAGAAGTCTTTGTGGCACCTTTTACTTAGTCTGCCTGACAGACCATTTCTTTGTCTTTAATTTACTACCAAGAAAGTGGTATCAATAGCACCATCAGCTAAAATCACGCACCCGTGAACACAGCCACCCTTGAAATTTGCCATCTATTTCGGGATCTGCATGTGACACACCCCCATGAAAGGTCACGACCGCGCAAGAAACTAGTTCCCAACAAATTCATTAAAACACATCCTAGCAGTACACTGATGGTCTGCCAGTGTACAGAACCACATTTCATGCATCTGCCTTTTCTATAGACACAGAATCAATGCAACAAAAGGAGCGAATCCATTTTTGACGGAACTATGTTTGTATACTACGACCCGGAAGCATTTCCCGTTGTGGAGTGTCTCCAAGGGGGAATGCTCCAGTTTTTCGGAACACTCGGTCATTACTATAGTAAATTAAATGTTTCGCACCAATATGTTTCGCTACCATATTTTCAATAATATAACACATCATTACAATTTACAATTTTCGACGGTGAAAGTGTATTTATTATGCGAAACTGATTTCCTCAAGATGGAAATCGATTATTTAGGGCAAGACAGTCGTAAGTGTGTATGCAGTTACCACTGTTTTGCGTCATCTTATTCATGTGTAGCTGAAATTCGCGGAATTTGTTTCTCATTTTCTTATTTCGTGTTCAAAAATAATGAAATTACATTCTACTATAGAAAATAATGTCATACATTTGGGAGTAATACGGCAATAATATTTACCCACTCTAATGCACTTTTTTCTGTCTCCATAGCAACCGATAAACGCGACGTTGCCTTTGGTCAGTTTTAAACTAATTTTGTTCGTGAAAATCGTGCCTGAGCACCATAACAATGTGCGCTAGAACCATGGAAATTAAGCTTGCGTTTGTTTGACATTGTTTGGTCATTTTCTGAAAATTTTCCATTTTTATTTAAAAAGTTGACATGTAAACAGTGTTTTCAAGATCACGTGGTAAGCAAATCGTCGATGAAAACTGACGTCACCTGATGACCTAGTGGCGCACCGTCGAGATGTTTTGTGTTTGTTTAGAGTTATCGCCTACAGATACATTAAGAGAAATGGGCAAGTCGAAAAATGTGTCGATATGTGGAAAAGCATTTGCATTGACGTGGCATGGATGGTTAAATACAGGCAACATCGGTACATGGCGATGACTGTCCAAGGAGACCAAACCATTCGGTCAGTCAGGGTACAAGTGCTTGTGAAGGGCAGCTTGTCAGGGCGGATAGGTGCTTGACTGTAAGGAATATTGCAGTGAAGTTGTCTCTTTAGAACTGAATAAGTCGTTTATCATAATTTTACAGGAATCGAATAATTCCGTTAAAGTGACATTTCAGAATTTTTTGTCATAAATTTTACTTTTATTTTTAGCTGAAAGAACATATACTGAGGGAAAAAAGTTTAGCAATTTCGTAAATTGCAGCTTATTTCTAAATTATCTGTGTTTGGATTGAAATCAAATTTATAGACGATAATATTTGATATCTTAACAACAATATTTCAAATTTTGGGTTGAATTTGAGAACGGACGAGTCTTGCACGTGACGCCGAACAAGATAGGGGTAGCACTCTCAAAATGACACACGGAATCAGTACCTTGCATGTCCATTATTATCCTTTATAACAGTATCACAATGTCTGTTAATCAAGTCCTTATGAGTCCTCAACCAAAAGCCACTAGAATACGCCAGAAATTGCAGTAGCAAAACGTGTGTGAGATCCTTTACGTTATTGACGTCATCGCTGCCTCTTCATCTCGTTCTAAGATCTTCCTTTCAAAATTAAGCCTCCACAAAGGTAAAGTTCAAACGGGATTAATCTGCAAAAGCGACTTGATTCCACTGCCATCCTGTCAATGGACAGTGAACCCGCATCCGACTCAGCCTGGCCTGTCTGTGAGCACAAGCCAAAGGAACGCAAACGTAAGATAGACGTATAGGTAAACTCAAAGAACGAAACTTGTTCCTTACAGCATGTGCATAATTCCATGTCTCTGTTGCGTTTCTGATCAAAGCGACTGTACTTGTGCTGCTGAGAAACGATGACGTCTTGAAAACGTCACTACGTAATTGTCCTTACGTCGGATTGTTTTACGCTGTCAGCTAGAGCGTGGTCTGTCTTGGGCGTTGCCTTATTGACAGTTCTTTACTCTCAGTTGAGAAATGACACTTTGACTCACACCAAAATGTTAATCCACCTCTTTGGACGTCACGTCACCAGTCACCATGCCGATAGCCTTATTCCCTTGATCAAAGGTTAGTCCTGGGCGACGGCCCATTTGAATTGCCCAGCAGTTTTTTGTGGTTTATTGTTTTCTTGACAATTACCATTATGTTGGGATAGGTATTGTCGATATAAATTACATGCGCATGTGTGTGCTCGTGCAAGACGTCATTTTAGCACTATTACGTCAAAGAGCGTTACGCGAGGATAAACACGTAAACGAACTGCTCCATTAGTGAGTTTGCTTTTTAAAATGGTAAATGATACTCATTTACGGAATTCTATGCCTTTGTATTGCAAAAATATTTTGGTCGAAAAAAATTGCTAAACTTTTTTCCCATAGTATATTTCCTTATGAAAATTCTGAAAATTTCAAGCCAAAATATTATGCCGTTTACGAGAATTTAATATTTTTGTGTTAAAATTAAACAAATTGTTGTGGACAACAGTTCGGATTTATATGCAATTTATCGATTATGTCTCAACTTCAAATGCGTGTTTCTCGCTTATTGGCAACAACTTCAAAAAACTAATAGTATTTATACTCATTAGAATAACCAATCATGGCATCAAGACATACTTTAAAAAATTGAAATTGGGATGAAATGTCCCTTTACAGGTTTCCGGTAGTTTGGCTTCTCGTCTTCTACGAGACGTCGACCCGAAGAATCATGTTCAGTCTTCTAACTATTCTTGTGATTTTCTGATGCGGTATGAGTCTGTTGCGACAAATCATTGAACAAAATTGTAACGACTGGCGAAATGTGGCTTCGTTACCATGATCCCGAAACAAAGAAAGAAATATATGTTTGTAAAACGCTAGGCACGCCCCCTACCTGGACAGTACGGATCTAATATCATAGTTATTTGGCCAGCATGTCGAAACTTCCGACGAACTAAAGAATATCGCTAGTTTATCATGTCATTCATCGGTGACTGGGTTAAGGAAACATTTAATTGTTCAAACACATAAACAGGAACTTCAAAGGTGTCGTTGGAGACAATATTGAAATACTCAACGGGTCGCTATATAATTATCATCTTCACAGACATGACGCCAATCACGGCGGTGTGACGTTACGTGACGCTCTGGCTGAAGGCAACCGGAGAGACATTGCCTTATTTAATGGTATCTGTAGAAATTATTTGCGAACGTATCATTTTGATATTTTTCACACTTAATAACGAATAGTTAAGATTCATCACGAAATAGATTTAATTCTGATATTCAATCACGAATTTGAATTACAGAATAATTCCGCGAATTTATCAAACAACCCTCGTACAATGAGTGAGTTTTATCAAATTCTATTATGTAGAACTTGAAATATTTCCAAAAATATGCAAATTTTGACATAAAACACCCCAGCTTCGTTGATCTAACCGAACATGTGAGCATGCTGTTTTATACATTTACGCGTTTATAATAGGCTAGCACATATTTTGGGTTTTCTGTTCTTATTAAATGTAAGACGTTACTTTAAGTCCGTTTTCGGGACTAAACGATGAATATACAGCATTTTATCAGCATTTTAGCGACCTTGGACAGGTGCAAGAAATTGTGCATTTTTTCGCTGTAGGGGTATGTGAAACAAATGCCCATAAAATTCAAACAATATCGCTGACCATCCATTTTTATTTTATTTTTCAATTGGTAATAACATGTAATTTCAACATACAAAATATAAATAAATTCTATTTTTGGGAAAAAATTAGGAAACTGGAGCATTCCCCCTTAATCTGGTGTATACCGGTATTATGTACTACCACATATACAGCCTTGATATTTCACACATGAATACCTCCTACCAAGACCTTAAGTTTGTGACATTGACCTTGTGGTCTTGACCTTGAGGTTTGACTACAGTTAGATATAGAGTCTTGATATTTCAGACAATGGATACCTCCTGCCAAAGGTTTTCAATTGGGACCAGGCCCCGGTTTCTCGAAAAAACTTAAGTATACTGAACAAAAGTGAAAACGCTACACTGCAAGATTTCATTTTTCTGGAAAAGTATCGAGCTAATAACATGAAATATATTTTGACGTTATTTTCCAGGCTTGCAGCAATCGTTTTGTCGAAATTGCATTGCCTTATCTCCTTTAATGTCAGAGTTACAGCCCTTAATGCGTTTAGAGCTAATTTCATCTAATACCACATATGCGCATGCGCAGAAAACACTTCATTATTTTTTTGGAATTGGTCATATCTGGGTTGCCAGAAAAACACTGAAAATCTCACTTATATCTTGAAGCAAGCTCTAAAATCAAGGTCTAATCTGTCAATTTTGCGAATTACCTCCCTTTGACATAAACATATAGGGGAATTCAAAATGTTTGGTATTCACAGATGTATCCTGTTTTCGATTGATCTTTTTTGCAACATCATGCAGGCCTAACAGGGGATTTTTGAACCCTTTCTTCGAATAGGATTGTTTCCAGATGTCCATGCATTAGCGATTTCAATTTCCTATGGAGATTACATTGTAAAATTTTCAAGTTTTGGAAAATAATGAAAATTCTGCTTTTCAAACATCATTTTCTTAACGCCGAAACAATATAATGCAAGCTTCTTTACATTTTCTGACTCATAACTTGTCAGACTACCATTCCGTGCAGTCCGGCATGGTTTGCATTCTCCTGCTTGGATTTCTGATGGTTTAAATTGTGTAAAATTTCAGTTCAAATTGTACACCTGAAAAACGGACCCCTGTCACATTAAAAGGATCCGTTTTTCATCCCCATAATCAAGACCCACAGAACGTTTAGTCCTTGGCACAACCAAGTCAATGAACAATGCGAAACACTTTCATTTGACATTTTTACTTGGTGTTTTTAGAAGAAATATGACCAGCAAAGTAGGTGTAGCGTTTTCACTTTTGTTCAGTATATATTCTCATGAGGACATGCTCTACTTCAAAGGGATGCTCTCCTACGTTGGAGGGTATTGGATTGAAGTCCACGTGGATTTCGTGCGATTTGAGCACGGTGCTCAGATTTGAGCATGAGAACGTACTTAAGTTTTTCCGAGAAACCGGGGCCAGATCTATGACCCCTTTCTATTAATGTTATAAATTGTTTGACTTTTCTTTGTGACAAACTGCTGTTATGGTGAGCTATGCTGTCCGCGGACAACTTTTGATAACAATACTTTCATCGTTTGCATCGCCTTTGAACTTGCAATAGTCAAGAATTTTTAGCTCGACTTTTCGAAGAAAATGAGAGCTTATACTGTCACCCGGGCGTCGGCGTTGCAACAAAGGTTATTTTTTTCAAACATCAATAACTTCCATACTATCAAAGGGATTCAACCCAAACTTGGAATATTTATTCACCATCACACCCTCTACCTTACTACCAGAGCCCATGACTCTGGCTCCACTATATTTGGAGTTATGCCCCCTTTATACTAAGCAACTTAGAAAGTCGAGCGCGCTGTCTTCGGACAGCTCTTGTTATGTTTTTGAAAAGTTGATTTTTGTCACTTTCCACCTAGATCTACATCGCCAGTAAATTCTAAACAAAGCGCTGCTTTTCATGAAAAACATACCTGCAGCTTTTAACAAGTCGTAGTTACGAAGTTATTGTTGAAAAGCGACGAAATTTATGAGACAATGGGCATATTTTAACACTTTGTCGTACATAAAAAAATCAGATTAGTCTTAACTGCACTGCGGTTTGAATGACAGCGTGTCCAATTTAAACCATGATATACTGAAGGGAAAAAGTTAAGCAATTTCGTAAGTTGCAGCTTATTTCTCTTATCTGGGTTCGTATTGAAATAAAATTTTCAGACATTGATAATTATTTAATATCTTTTCAACAATATTTCACATTTTGGTGTGCATTTGAGACCTGACACGTCTGATGTGTGACGCCAAACAAGGTAGGGGTTGCACTCTGAAAATCACACATGGAAACAGTACCTTGTGTGTCCATTATTATCGTTTATTATAGTACCACACTATTTGTTATGCTTGAAATAAGCCCTCAACCATAATCCACTGGAATACGCCCAAATTACAAAAGGAGAACGTGTACAAGAACAGTGACGTCATTCCGCGCTTACCTCCCGTCCTAAGATAATGAAGATGGTCTCAGAGATGTTCGATTGGTGTATGATCCTACAATCTGGCTGGTCAGTCTACCACATCCACATTCTGTAACATTACTGTAAAAATTTAACGTGTGTCCAGCAACGTGAAGACGGACGTGATCATGCTCGAGAATAGTGGCATGCTCTAAAGTTTGAATGACAATACCACAGACTAGAGAAACTCAGTAGAGTGTCAAACGCAATTTAAGTTTCACTGAATGATGGCCAGTTAGTTTTGCTCTGGTATGAAATCCAGTCCAATATCTTGACCCTGTCGCCCCCAGAATGGTCATTTTGAATGACGTTGACTAGTGAGATCCGTCATTTCACAATTACGCCTCTGTGTACACAAGACAAAGGAACATCAACGTAAGGTGGATGTGCTCGTAAACGCAAAGAACGAAGTTTGTTCCTCACAGTAAGAACACAAATCCATGTCCCTGTCGCATTACTAATCAAATCGGCGGAACTTGTATTGCTTAGAAAGAGATTACGCCGTCGACTCGTTGCTACGTAAATTGATGTCCTTACGTCGGCTTGTTTAACGTGTCCTGTTGGAGCGTGGCATGCCTTGGACGGTGCCTTAGTGACAGTACTTTATTCTCAATTGAGAAATGTCATTTTGACTCACACCAAAATGTTAAGCGACCTCTTTCACCATCACGCCACCAGTCAGCATGCCGATAGTCATTTTCTCTTGTTCTAAACTTAGTCCTGAGCGACGTCCCTTTTGAATCGTATAGTAGTTTTTTTTTTCAAGTTATCTCTTTCTTGGCGATTACCATTATACAGGGATGGATATTGTTGATATACACTGCCTTTGCCAAACTCCACACAGCGACAATGCCTTACATTATCACTGCAGGCATATAAATCACGTGACCATGGAGAATGTCACGTGATATCGTAAAGATGGCAGGGAATTTATAATATATATTTCTGAAAACATTTTTTAAATCCAATTATATTTTTATTTGGATTCATATCTGACACCTTATGTTCTTAAACATCACTTAAAGTGACATTTCAGATTTTTTTGTCATAAATTTTACTTTTATTTTTATCTGAAAGAGCATATTTCCTTATGAAAATTCTGAAAATTTCAAGCCAAAATATTGCGCGGTTTACGAAAAATTTATATTTTTGTGTCAAAATTGAACAAATAGCGTTCGTTTTTTTCGTTTAACAAATACGTCATCGTCACGCCTCACTTGTCTAAAAATAGATTGGGAATCCTCTATCGTACAAATATGCCTGTGAGACTCGCGAAGTTTTTTCTAAGTTCAACTTGCTGAAGATGACGTTCTAATAGCTGGATTGCCGTAATCATTTGTTGAGAAACATTATAATTCAGAGTTGAGAAGGTTGCTGCACTGTCGAGTACTTTTTAAAATAGGTAACTATGAAATAACCATTTGACAAGTAATGTTTACACATACGGTCCAACCTTAGCTTCGTCGTGTCGCTCGTGCTACTCGCTTACCCTTTCCAAAACGACAAAATGTCATGTTGGGCCAAATTGAAAAAAATTCTGCAGACGACAAAACAGATGTGAATACTTTTAGTGTTTTATGTCAGAGAAAATATCCAAGCAAAAGTAAAAAATGATCATCAATATCCAAAGAAGTTATTCAATCTCATTTTGTCTGCTGTGCAGGTCTTTTTAATCTGATCGATCATCATTTTCTTCTTTTGCATCAATGTTTTCTCAAGTATTTTCTGTTAGGGACGACAAAACCGGTCTTGTTTGGGAAATGATTAATCTAGAAAAAAAAACTAGAATTTGTCGCTGAATGTGATTTGATACCCCCACAGGCTTTCACTACAAGTACAACAGAGGGCAATAACTCACAAAATAAGCAAGGTAGAGCTATGCTCCATGTACGTTGCACTTCTCCTTGGTGAGATCTATCTACCCGCGAAGTTTTATGATCATAGCTACTTTACTTTCAGACTTTTCGATGTTTTTTCTGGTTAAGCTGCTAAGGAATCTCAAGAAAAAACGTTTGTCATTTCTGGTCTGTCTCCGTATCTGGAATCAATGTTGCATGTTGAATATGCGCAATGTTTCGTAGTTTTAGTTCCCGCCTGCATTATCTACGATCGACTAATATCTCGCTTGAAAATGATAATTTTTCGCTAACACTGTTACGAAAAAATTGTCCGATTCATGGCCGATAAACAAAATATTAGACTGGTACCCGGCAAACGTTGTTGAGGGATTTCCCATCAGAAATCTAATTTTAGCACAAATTGGCGCGAAAATTGTTCCTTATTGTTGTGGACAACAGTTCGGATTTATATGCAATTTATCGATTATGTCTCAACTTTAAATGTGTGTTTCTCGCTTATTGACAACAACTTCAAAAAACTAATAGTAGTTATACTCATTAGAATAACCAATCTTGGCACCAAGACATACTTTATATTCCGTTTTTATTCACCTGAAAGGGTGTGGCTAAGTAAAGAGGTTATTCGACGAGTTTACTTCTCGATACCTTGGTTGATAGAAGAGAAAAAACGTGCGGCACGAGCATGAACATATTTCGAAATTGAAAGAACTCGCGATTGTAAAATGTGTTGTCATAAAACCTCGTAACTACAGATTGATTCACGCTGTAGTTATAATGTTATGCCATAATACCGACGATTTACCGCTAATCGAGAAGGCTGTTTCTCCCCAATCTTAAATGAAATGAACCGTTTACTAGGCTCCGCCCTGTCTCCCGAATAAAAACAGAATATAAAAAATTGAAATTGGAATGAAATGTCCCATGCTTACTTTTTTTCATGAAAATCAAAATAAAAAAAAATCATTTACCTGAAATCTTGGTAACTCAAGCTGTGCCGGCAGAGATCTCCCCGATCCAAATCCAGGTGAGATAACTGGGAAGGAGATTGTGTCTTTGCATAACTGTGCTCGCACAAGACGCCATTTTAGCGGTTTTACGTCAAAGAGCCTTTAGCGAGGAGAATCACGTGAACGAACTGCATCATTGGTGAGGTAGCTTTTCCGGTTGGCCAATGAGACTGATTTAAAGAATTCTATATCTTTCTGTTGCAAAAATATTTTGGTAGGGAAAAAAATGGAAAACTTTCCCCCTTAGTATACATCACGCTAAATGATCTGGCAGAGCAGCCCATGCTAATCGAATTGAATTCTCTGCCAGGTCAATTCTCGTCCGCTATATATATCCCTGTGATAGTTGTCAGTAGAAATATTGAAAGAAAGGGAGACATGCTGGTTGATTTTTCAACAATATCAGTATTGATAGCCCGTCACGACTCGACTTCCGGATGAAAATGGTACGGTAAAAACAACGATCAAAGGGTCTATATTGACTCCCGCTCATGAAAAAGTTTTAGGCTTGCCAGTTCAAATTCACACGGGCCCGATTGTACAAACTTTGGTTAGCGCTAACCAAGAGGTTAAATACCTGTTTTGGACAGTTATCCATATAACAACACGTATATTCTGTTTTTATTCACCTTTCAGGGTGTGGCTAAGCAAAGAGGTTATTCGACGAGTTTACTTCTCGATATCTTGGTTGAGTTGATGTAAGAGAAAAACGTGCGGCACGAGCATGAACACATTTCAATATTAAAAGAATGTGCGATTGTAAAATGTGTTGTTATAAAACCTCGTAACTACAGCTTGATCCACGATGTAGTTAAAATGTTTTGCAATAATATCGACGATTTACCGGTAACCGAGAATGCTGTTTCTCCTCAAGCTTAAATGTAATGAACCGTTTACTAGGCTCCGCCCTGTCTCCCGAATAAAAACAGAATATACGTGTATTCTTTCAATTTCGAAATGTGTTCATGCTCGTGCCGCACGATTTTCTCTTATATTAATCAACATATCGAGAAGTAAACTCGTCGAATAACCTCTTTGCTTAGCCACACCCTGAAAGGTGAATAAGAACGGAATATATAATTTTAATCAAAACAGGTATTTAACCATTTGGTTAGCGCTAACCAAGGTTTATGCAACCGGGCTCTGGTGTCTGAACCTTAATGACTTGGGAAATGTACATATATGCCCGAAGAAGAAGAAGAAGAAGAAGAAGAAGAAGAAGAAGAAGAAGAAGAAGAAGAAGAAGAAGAAGAAGAAGAAGAAGAAGAAGAAGAAGAAGAAGAACTTTTGAACGTATTCTCGTTTGATAAAAGCGCTATACAAGTCTGGTATTTAATAATAATAATAAAAAGAAGATTTCACAAGAACAAGATTTCATTCTCCCTTCTGTTTACGCCCCTCATACGCTACTCTGACGTTCCGCAGAAGTTTCTCGTGCGTGGAGAGCATGCTTCTAGTAACGCTATTCATAAGTAGGCCTAAATATCCGCTATTTCTGCGTAGGCTATAATCTTTTAAAACCATAAAAAAAAAAACCAGAATAAATTTAGCGATTAACATCAACACTGTTTTTGACGTCGTGATATACGCTGTCAATGCGTATCATTTATAAGCTGACGTCGCGTCTGTGTGTTCACTACTCACGTCGTCGACGCTACTAGGACCTAGTGTAACTGCATCATTACGTACTAGGCTTATCTAAAAGTCAAAGAGACGTTTTAAAATTATCAGTAGGTTATAAACTAGAAAAATAATTATAAAATTGCATGAAAATGTGTTTGACTGATCTATTAAGAAACCACCCATGCGTGTAATTTATGATGATTAAAACATGCGACAGGTCAATAAAATTGCATAATAATTATTGTTGGCAACATTCATTCTCTAACAAAGAGAGACAACTCTTGGAGACATTTTCATTAATCCGGGCGACTGTCAAGTTATCGTGTAGACACAGTATCGAACGGAACTAGGGTCGCCTGTTCTAAATATATATCAGGGACATGAGGGAACATCTCAAAACGCTCGATGATCCGTTAGCTGTACATATAAATATAGTAGACGTTATTGTATTTCAACTTTGGTGCTCTACATTTATTTGTACTTTTGACGACTGTCAAATTTGGTTGAAAAAAGAATGTTTTTGGATTCATTTACGTTCATAATAATACACACGAATTGGTTTAGTAGCCGTTCACTTTAGGTAAGAGTATTGTTGTCTTAACTTGACATTTTAAAATTTTTATCTTATTTTTTTCTTATAAATTATTGACTAGGCCTAACCCACCTGTCTATTCTTATTGACCATGTAGATCTAGATCTAGATTCTTTTAATCATTTCATTTTAATCATTTAATCATCGTCAACCTTTTTTACAAATCCAATTTGAAAGGTGCTAACGTTATAGATGACAAAATAATCGATGTCGATTTAAGAAGAAAATGTGCATAAATCTAGACCTATAGTAACTCAACATCATAGAATGGATTCTATATTGTGGCAAATGGGGAAATTGTTTATTTTCAGCAATTTCTTCTCTTGTCCAAATGATTTCCCAATTAACTGTTTTTACTAGGGGCTAAACAAGATTTTGTTTTGGAGAGGGTTAAATTCCACGTGACTTTTCAAGTTTTGGGAAACGTTCACACCGAAAATCGCCCGCTTAAACTCGGATTTTGACGAGATAGACCTAGGCCTAAAGTTTTAAATGAAAGTTGATGTCATATTCTCAAGTTTTCAACTTAAGTTCTTGTTATTTTTAAGATAGATCAAATTATTCATTATCGGGGAATGGTTAATATTTAGTAGGCAACAGACCATAAATGAATTAAAAGAATCGTAGAGTATTTTAATTAGACCTAATCTGTGTGGTCCTTACATTTAAGCTCCACTGGCCTTCGGGCCAGCGGGCTATTGTCATGGCGGTGTGTCCGTCGTGCGTGCATGCGTCCGTCCGTCCGTAAACTTTTTCCTTGAAAATCTTCTTCTAAGAAACTACTAGATGAATTTCAATCAAACTTCACAGGAATGATCCTTGGGTGATCCTCTTTCAGATTCCTTCAAAGAATTTAGATTGAACCAGAATAACATGAGTTATCTGCCCTTGAATGTCAAAAATAGCTGGTTTTGCCTTTATTTTTACTCTAAAATCTACAAATATTGACCAATCAAGACAAAACTTACTCAGAATGATGGTGACTATAAGATCTTGCCTTGGTATAATTTTCAGCTTGATCTGAATTTTACATCATGAGTTATGTGCCCTTGAAATTGACACAATTGCCATTTACAGCTCTATTTTGACATTGTTTTCACTCTAGCAACTACAACTGGATCTATTGACTATTCAAGACAAATCTTGTACAGAATGTTGGTAACCACAAGATCTTGCCTTGGTATAATTTTCAGCTTGATCTGAATTTTATATCATGAGTTATGTGCCCTTGAAATAGACAAAATTGCCATTTTCGGCTCTATTTTGACATCGTTTTCACTCTAGCAACTACAAATATTCAACAATCAAGATAAAACTTGTACAGAATGTTGGTGACTATAAGATCTTGCTTTTGTATAATTTTCTGCTTGATCTGAATTTTATATCATGTGTTATATGCCCTTGAAATTGACACAATTGCCATTTCCGGCTATATTTTGACATTGTTTTCACTCTAGCAACAACAAATATTGACCAATCAAGACAAAACTAAGACAGAATGTTGGTGATTATCAAATCTTGCCTTTGTATAATTATCAGCTTGATCTGAATTTTACGTCACAAGTTAATTGCTATTTTCGGCTTCATTTCACTTTTACAACCATTAGTATCAAATAATCAATACAGAACTTTCACAGAATCTTAATGACCATACCATCATACTTGCTTGTAATTTTCAGCTTGGTCAGGCATTTGCATGCTTGTTTGCGCAGCCTGAACCTTTGAAATTGCATTCAACAAGACAAACAATCAGGCCTGCACGGAGCGCGTCCGGACCGCCAGGGCTGTCTAGTTATGAGTAGGCCTATATAGATCTAACGTTACCATTCTATCTTCAATACGAATTGTGACTTATTTTGGATAAATCAAACCATACCCGAACTACAGGCCTAATCATTTCAAATCAAAGCTCGAAAGCAGTGCATGATATAATTTAAGGTATCCAACCCCTCATTAGCACCAAAGAGACAGAGGCGAAACTTGAAAAATGCCAATAATTCCGAAACTGAGCTACATTTACATTCCAAATACAAACATATAAGCATTTTGTACGGTTTAGAATTTTGAATTAATGCATAGGCCTACTTATGGAAATATTTGACAAAAATGTTCAAAATTACCTTCCATCATACGAAAATATAAAATAATATTTGTAACTTACTTATTTGTAAATTATTTTCTTTTTGAGGAATAATCTTGAAATCCGGCACGGTGAATCAACTTATGGTAAGTTTGGAGAGCGACCACGTGACTTACAGATTTTGTGTTTGTTCTGCGGCACCAAATGCCCATGCTACAATTTTCATCAAATTTTTAAAGCGAAACATCCCCCTTTTTGTGGTGAATGTTAAATGAAGTATTTCGTTGTTCTAAATGTTAACATCTGCCAGAAAATTTAGATTTTTAGCTCCACTGGCCTTTCAGGCCAGCGGGCTATTGTCATGGCGGTGTGTCCGTCGTGCGTCCGTCCGTGCGTCCGTCCGTCCGTGCGTCCGTAAACTTTTTCTTTAAAAATCTTCTCCTCAGAAACTACTGGATGGATTTCAACCAAACTTCACAGGAATGATCCTTGGGTGACCCTCTCTCAGATTCCTACAAAGAGTTTGGATTGAACTAGAATAACTTGAGTTATCTGCCTTGAACATCAGAAAAAGCTGGTTTTGACCTTATTTTTACTCTAAAATCTACAAATATTAACCAATCAAGACAAAACTTTGACAGAATATATATATAAGCATGATATCCTGCCTGGGTTTAATTTTCAGCTTGATCGGAATTTTACATCATGAGTTATGTGCCCTTGAATTTGACAAAATTTCCATTTTCGACTTTGTTTTCACTCTAACAACCATAATTGTTAACCAATCAAGATGATATTTGGAGAGAATCTTGTTGACAACAAGATCTTGCTTTTGTGTAATTTTCAGGATGATTGCATTGATACAAACTGAGTTATGTGCCATAGAAATTGACAAAATTTCAGTTTTCAAAACTTTTTTCACTTTTGTGGCCAAATAATAGATTAATACTGACAAAATTTGGACAGACCATAAGATCTTGCACAAGTTTAATATTCAGCTTGATTATTGTGGTGTTCAAGACATAAATTATCAAGTCAAAATCATATTTTTAAATCAGAGTGTCTTTATTTTCATGACCTGCACAATCGCAACTTCTTGAACTGATTATCATAAAGAAAAACAACTCTTACTGAACTTTGAATTGCTCATATCAAAAGTTACTTCCCTTAGTCTACCATAATTATTAACTCACATGTTGAATTATGTGCCTTTGAATTTGGCATAATGACAGTTTTCAACTTTATCATCACTCTAAAAATCTCCAAAGTATTAGTCAATCATTTACCTTCTTTTCGCTTTGACCACATAATTGCTTCTCTTTACTTTGTTTCTGCTCTAAGAATCACAAGAATTTAAAAATATATCAGTTTAAGCATTTAGATGAATTTGTCAATTTTTTTAATAGTAAACCACAAGAAATTCTGGCCTGTGGAGCGACTCAAGACCTTCAGGTCTTTCTAGTTTTTTAAAAAAAAATATAGATATTTTTGTCATAATTAGGCTAAAACAGGATTGGTGGGGTAAGATAAAGTCAAATATCTTTTTTATATGCATGGAAATGTGTGCTGATTTTTTTTGTCTGAAAATAGCTCTTAGTATAATCTTCAAAATATCCGAAAACAAACATATTCAAAGCGAATTGAAAAAAGTTGATGTGATTATTCAACTTTTCACATAATATTTTCCAGAAAATGGTTTCAAAATATTTTTTTCAATCATATAGTCACTTTTGTGCATATGTTAATTGATAATTTGATGTTATCCATTTTGAATAACTTGCTATAAAATAAAAAAAAAAATATGGCTTTAAAACATAGGGGTAATTTTGTGAAAATTGTCATTACTAGTTAAGGGCAGATAACTCTGACACGAAAAAGGGCATGGAAACTCATCCTGATTTTTTTTATATTTTGTTCAGGAATGTTACTTTACAGCTGTATGAATAAAGAATTCATTGGGTGGATAGAAAACAACCCCGGAGTCCAAACCTTCCTTATGTGAAGTGTACTTGCAAGTGTGTGTAATTTGATGCATTTCTTTTGATGTTCCTTATCAGAATCCCACCTGAAAGTGTTCAGAGAAATGAAGAAAATTCTGGATATTCGCTCATTGCTTTCCGTTGAGAACAAACAACCCGATATTTTGTTCGAAGAGGATTACTTTTCTACCACACGACTACTGTTCAGTAGAACGTTCCAAACTGGAAGCCATTGCGGGCGATAGATGTTGATTATGATAGCCGAGCCTAATGAAATAGAACTCTAGTCGGAGAAATTTTTGTTCTCTTAAAAAGACCTTTTTTTTTTAATTTTGACCGTTTATTTATTGGCACAAGTCTGTCAAATTTATCTTTCAAAATATTCAACAAGGGCGGATCCAGGATTTTTTTTCCAGGGGGGGGGGGGGGTCCAAGCCCATTTTTTTCAGGGGGGGGGGGGTCCAAGCCAAAATTATGGATTAAAATGCAGTAAATATGTAACGTTACACTAAATTTATATAGTCAAAATTAAATTTTCGGTCGATGCCAGGGGGGGGGGGGGGGGTCCGGACCCTCCCGACCCCCCCTCTAGATCCGCCCATGTTCAAGATCGCTATTAACCCTTTCTAAAACAAGAAGTGTCTTTTAAGACCCCGTTGACAATTAGACTATTCAGAGAAAAGAAGAAAAGCTTAACTAAAACCAACATGTTCCCTTTTCTTTTGACGCTTTCAATATTATAGAAATAACATACGACACTCTGTAATGGCGCGTTCCCATTGCCGACCAAATCAACTCGATCAAGTGATCGAATACTGATCGAGCTTGGTCGGCAAGAGTGATCGGGACGATCGAGCGTGATCGGCAAAAATGATCGGGAATTAATCGACAAGAAATAAAGAAGAAGTTGTGTAAAAACCTTTGATCGAGTTTCATCGGGTTTGATCGGGGAATTTAGGCGATCGAGTTGATAGAGTTGATTTGGTCGGCAATGGGAACGCGGTTTAAGTCTTTATAACAAGGATTTTGTCGTGTGCAGCAAATCTCAAACGTGAACAATCTCATATTTTGACGTTTGGGTAAGAGTTGCAACTATAGTAACGTCAATAGGCTTCGATTTTCCGTGTGAACAAATACGTCATCGTCACGCCTCACTGGTCTAAAAATAGATTGGGAATCCCTTATCGTACAAATATATGGCTGTGAATCTCGCGAAGATTTTCCACGTTCAACTTACCGCAGATAACATTCTAAGAGCTTGATTGTTGTAATCATTTGTTGGGAAACATTCTAATTCCGAGTTGAGAAGGTTGCTGCACTGTCGAGTACTTTTTAAGATCGGTAACTATGAAATAAGCAGTTGACAAGTAATGTTTACACATACGGACATGTCCTGACTTCATCGTGCCGCTCGTGCGTGCTCGCTTACCCTTTCCAAAACGACATAATGTCATGTTGGGCTAAATTGAAAAAAAAGTCTGCAGACGACAAAACGGGTGTGAATATCTTTAGTGTTTTATCTCGGAGAAAATATTAAGGCAAAAGAAGGATGATCATCAATATCCAAAGAAGTTATTCACACCCATTTTGTCTGCTGTGCATGCCTTTTCGATTTTGTCGATCATCATTTTCTTCTTTTGCCTCAATGTTTTTCCCAAGAATTTTCTGTTGGGGACGTCAAAACCGGTCTTGTTTGGGAAAGGGTTAATATAGAAAAAAAAACTAGAATTTGTCGCTGAATGTGATTTGATACCCCATAGGCTTTCACTACAACAATGGGCAATAACTCACAAAATAAGCAAGATAGAGTTATGTTCCTTGTACGTTGCACTTCTCCTTGGTGAGATCTATCTACCAGAGAAGTTTCATGATCATAGCTACTTTACTTTCAGACTTTTGGATGTTTTTTCTGGTTAAGCTGCTGAGGAATCTCAAGAAAAAAACGTTTGTCATTTCTTGTCTGTCTCCGTATCTGGAAGCAATGTTGCATGTTGCATATGCGCAATGTTTCGTAGTTTTAGTTCCCGCCTGCATTATCTATGATCGACTAATATCGCGCTTGAAATTAATATTTTTTTGCTAACACGGTTACGAAAAATTGTCCGATTCATTGACCGATAAACAAAATATTAGACTGGTACCCGGCAAACGTTGTTGGGGTATTCCCATCGGAAATCTATTTTTAGCACACGAACGCGGGAAAACTGTTCGCTATTCAGGAAGTCCTGAATCTTGAACTAAAACTCAGTTCTTATCATCTCTACGTTCTTTATCAGATGTCAACGCATTAGACTGCTGACTGCGCCAAATTGTAACCTATGACCGACGACAAATTAAAATGTTATTGTCTTGAATCAACTCGTTATTTAGCCTTGAAATACGGTGTGAGAAATAAAACTGGTATACGCAAATGTTGAGTCCAATACATCTTAATTTTATTTATTAAATAAGTTGAGTCCAATACAGCTAAATTTTATTCACCCATAATCAAAGAAGATATATAGTACTATGTTTTTTTTATCTTTCAACTCGCGTATATTGAAAAACGTATCATTTTCATGACTCTTACAACTTGGCATTTTCAATGTCAATGAGCTAGTATGTATGTATATCTGTACATAGGTAAGTCCCAATTCTTGGACTAAATTCTAAAACTATTAATCTCTGTTTCTTTGCCGACTAATTCTATTGATCTGAAACTTTGCATAATGCCTCTATGACCATAATATCAGCATCTAGGCAAAGATTCATGATCACTATAACATGAAATTTGTTGGGATGTTTTACATTTTGGACATAGACATTCTTGGTTTTTCTATTCGCAACTTCCATATATGAGTATCTGTGATTACTTGTTTGTGTAACAGAGCTCTACATGCATACAGGCGGCAATTACGTGACTTTGTTATGATACCATTTCCTAACTTATGTGAGCAAAAACACTAGGTAAGTACATTCGTGCAAAGTGCAAACATTTATTCAGAAAATATATCACGGCATTCAGAAATACTTTGCACGAATGTTCTCAGCTTTGACAGGGATTTGAGGGAAGATCTTGGTATCAAAATAGACCGGAGAGTATGACGTATCGAATGACATGTATCTCAATATTGAGTGGTAAGTACTTTGTATTTGATTTAGAATTTGAGAAAGATGTGTACTTACCGAGTGTTTTTGTTTACAAAAGTTAGGAAAGCATATCATAACAAAGTCACGTGATTGCCGTCTTATTGGAAAAATATCGCCATTCAAGTTGTTATTGATTAAGACAATATGCTACTATATTTAGAAGTTAGTGCACCTGTACCACGTTACTATATAATACTTGCATACAATTTTGCGTCCACTTTTTTATTCTGAATAAAGTATACATAGTCACAGCATGGGCCTACTAACAACGGCAGGGTTAAAATGCTGTTATCAAACCTAACCAACTCTTAAATTTTGACAATTCGTGTACCAGTCGCAAGTAAAGACTCAGGCCAGCAGGAGGTATACTTTGAATGATCAAAGGTCAACTTTTTATCAAATTCTATATGCATATGTACCAATATTTGTAGCAAAATAACTTAAAGTGACATTTCACAATTATCTTACACAAATTTTACTTTTATTCTATCTGAAAGAGCATCTTTTCTAATGAAAATTCCGAAAATTTCAAGTCAAAATATTGAACCGTTTACGAGAAATAAATATTTTTGTGCTAAAATTAAACAAATTGTTGTGGACAACAGTTCAGATTTATATAGAATCAGGTCATTTCTGTCTCATCTTTAAAGGCGCATTTTTCGCTTATAAATAACAACTTCAATAAACTGATAGCATTTCTACGCATTAGAATAAACAATCTTTGTATCAAGACATACTTTTAAAAAATGAAATAAATGTGAAATGTCACTTTAATCATTTATCGATTGTTGTTCATTAAAAATCTGCTTGCATAATTCTGACTTGATCCACGTTGGTCTAATATATAATCACGATGATTCCCCTTTTCGTGAACTCAGCCTATTTATCTGTGACATAATCAGTCTCGTTATTTTCAGAGAATTATAATTTCGCTGATGGACATGGAGGGTGGTGTGGAGTTGGAGGCCTGCAAGCGCCGAAAAGTGGATATTTTCTCGCATTTTGGCCGGCTTATAGGTGAGAGTGGGGCTGACGAAGAATACAGGAAGGCGTTTGGTAAGTTTGTCATTTCCTAAACGGCAAAACCCTGGGCCTGTCCAATTCCAAGAATGCAGACGACGAAATTATTGATATAAACATAGAAAAAAGTATAATGTCGAAGCATAGAATAGAATAAGTAGAAAAAGGTTAATAGATCTACCTCATGATCAACAATTTCTGCTTTTCTCTCAATGCTTTCCCAAACCAATCCGTATTTTGAGACAATTCGGTACAAATGCTCAGTGCTGCATCTGAATGGAAAGATTGAAGTGTTAATATAAAAATGTAATACAATGTAAGTGCAACTGGAATTACACAAACACATTATGGCAGCTTTTGTGCTAAGCTATTCTTGTCGTAGTAAAATAGCCATGATACTATACATGTATATAAAATGTCAACCTTTGTGGAACTTTCTCTCAGTTACGAAGTATACAGATGTCAAAAACAATAGATCATCCTTTAGTTTTCTTTCAACCGTTGGAAAACACACATACATATATAACATGTTGACCGTCTTTGTCCACTTGTCGAAATGATCCTGGCTATAATATAAAGACTAATTAAGATCATTCTTTAAAAATAGGGAAGAAATAGTTTTTACTAGGAGAATAGTGTTTCTTATTGTGCGTGAATTATCATTGAACCATAAATATTACGGCTGGTATTTATCAATTTCAGAGCAAAATAATTTGCTTGTAAACATCGGTTACTACCCGAATGGATTTCTGCCTAATTCAATCTTAAAGAACAATCAATCTTCGCCAAATTGCGGGAGTCCAACATTGGATGTAAATATCCCGGAGAAATCGTGTAATCCCGATGATTCCGGGAGACAGAGGGACCAGAAAATATGGACTGAAGTTCAAGCTATCGTTTATTCAAACAGTCAACATGACCTAGAAAATATTGGCTCTGGACATCGTATCGAAAAGTGAGTACTGATTTACCTGCATAATGAACAATGATATAGATTAACCCATTCCCACATGTTGACGCCTTTTGACGCATTCAAGAAAACAAAGTGGAAAATGAAGAAATTGCTTGCGACAAGCAATTTCTTCATTTCCCACAATGTTTTCGTATCCAAAAAGAACAAAAAAAAAACATTAAAAAAGAATGTTCACTTGAAATTGTTGTCTGAAGCATCTTTGAATTTAGAACAGTCCACAATTTTTGCCATCTGGTAATGGGTTAAACACTTTCCTGAAGAATACAATGTATGACTACTGAGAGTTTGAATGTGTTCAGGAAATAGAATTGATAATGTTAGAGATAGAAAACTATAATGTTGCAGTCTTCGGAAAACTTTGAGAAAAAAACGTTCTAAGCAATGTCGTGACATTGACAGATATGCGATACAGCAACTTGCATGTAAAACCTTAACAAATATATTACGCAGACCCCCAGACTCAGATGGCTCGAGTATCATGAATAGATGAGCCACCACCAAAACACCATTTTAGTCGTCGCTACTTTTACCATTTTAGCCGTCGTTACCTTTAAGGCAAATACGAAACGCAGATTTTGTCCTCTCAATAATGTCTAATGTAAGTCAATTTTACGTCAGCCGACTTATAGTGCAGAAATGAATTCTAGCCAATTATAGGAAAACTTTGGTGACATCTAGCCAGGGCTACAGTCAAGAGTGGGTAAATGTTTTTCAAAATACAATAAAACATTTATTTAACACCAAGCCTTATGTTGTGTGCACACATTGGAATCGTCTCATCGAGTCGATTCAAATGTGTTCCCACAGCATAGGGTTTTGGTATGGAATATCAATTTTAGAATGTATTTACCATCTCAGATTCTCTTATCTCAATGTATTTACTGCCTCATGCGTTCGATATCTAGAACGGATATACTCTGGTGGCTGCGTTGTTTATTCGTTATTGTGAAATATTGGACTGGCCTGAATAGAAAGAAGCTGCATGCATTAAATCATATGAACATGGGAAAACTGAGATCTCTATTCAAAATAATGGAAAATGTGTTGAGGAAAGTTGAATGTGTTTGATATCAGCTTGTCAGATTATTTTCTTTTTCAGTTGTCAAAACCTAGTTTTGTTTCTGTCAGTTAGTGGGCCGCGGCCTTAGCGCAGTTGGTAGCGCATCTGCTTCTCATTCGAGAGGTCCCGGGTTCGATACCCGCGGCTAATAACCTTTCTGACAAAATTGTCACCCACCAATGGGTTTGAAATCATAAACCTAAGCGGGCGAGCAACTAGAGGCTCGGAAAGGGTGTTGTGGTAGTACTGGTTTGAGAAACAACAGGAATCCATGAGTAGGTGCTCCAGCCGCCGCGATATGACCCTGGTAGTTGAAAACGGCGTAAAACCCCAATAAACTCAAACTGACAGTTAGTGACAAATCCCCCCCCCCCCCAAAACAAGTTCTGGGCCCTGTTTTATAATCCATCAAAATTAGCTCGGGACAACTGAATTAATTTGTTTATTAGTTTATTGGGGTTTTACGCCTTTTCAACTACTTTGGTCATATTGCGGCGGATGGAGCACCTAACCATGGATTCCTGGTATTTCTCTCACCAGTGCTACCACAACCACCTAACCGAGCCTTTAGCTGCTCCCCCACATAGGTTCACGATATCAAACCATTGATGACATTGTGAACCTATGTGGGGGAGTAGCCGGAGGTATTAGGTACAACTTTCCAACATGACAAAATGTTAGACTGCTCCAATTCGATAGCTGCTTTCATGCGATATGATATTGTAGAACATAATTACTGAAGAAAAGGGATAACGCTGGTTATCAGCATAGTCCGCACCAATGATTCATGAAACCTTTTCCGCAAGGAATGTCGATGATCTGTAGTCCATGTGTCGTTGTTTGGCTCATAAAGTGTACAAACCATTTCCTAAAGCGACAAACAAGTAAGGTGGTCCAATTTCAAAGTTGATATGTACAGACCACAAAACTAATACATACAAAATGCCTACATATGTACGAAATTTTAATCAAAGAGATCGAAAATACAAAGGGACAAGGAGAAAATGTCGATGTTAGCAATTTCGTCTTTTATCTCGTTGATTCCAAAGCCCCTTTCAATCAGTTCAATCAGTGGCGTCAAAACCGGGTTATTTGTGGCTTCCAAAAGCGTTCATCCTACAAGTTTTAAGTCCTTCACGCAAATAATGATCATCAACCCATAATACAAATCATCAACTTTATGACGATTTCTAAGAGAAAAGCGAAAATTCAAAACATGCTTAGAAGAAAGCAGGTGATTATCTCCACAAAGATCACCGAGGATACCCAATTTCACGAATGGTAATGAGACCACTTTCACGTATCCGTGCTGGTCAAAAAGGAGATCTATTAAAATTCCATGTAGATCTTTCCCAATCATCAATAGATAATACATGTATGATACCGAGTATTTAGCGCAACATCGGCAAAGTAGATTGCCGCGGTTTTCCAGATTTTTGAAATCCGGATAACTTCGTCAACGTCGTTGTTTTAAAAAATAACGCCGAAGATGTAGGCGAAATTGCACGAAGCGTTCAAAGCTTTCTAAAGATGAGTGGAATACATAAAATGTCTAGTCACAAACTCGTTCTTCTTCTAGTCTGGCTAAATATAATTGCTTTACTAGAAACAAGTGACAATATCTCTTTTTTCACGCAGGGCAAAAAGCAGATCAATTACCTGCAGGTCATAAACTAGGCAAATTTATCTCAGGTCAAAAACTAGATGAATTCCACACGGGTCAAAAACGAGATCATACCTACACGGGCAAAAAGTAGATCAATTCACCCTATGATAACACCTTCCTGAATGAGACCAAGTTTTGACTGGTCTGAAAATGAATACATTGAAAACTGTTAGCAAAGGAGACGAAAAGACGAACAGTTTTTCCTTTTATCTTGATAAATTTTCACATTAATTATGTGACTCAGAATTTTTGAAAATCATCAATATTATTTTTTTTATTATACTTGTACGTACTTGACAATTTTGAATTAGATTTGAAGCAGAGAAGGCGGGAAAATGCCAGTGATAAGTCGGGCGTGGTGGATATCTGAAAAAAAACGATGAAAAAGTTATTGCATATCAAGCAAAATTTTGGTTGATCTTCAATAACTTTGTTATCAGCTGATTTATCAAAAACCATTTTCATCCATTTAATTTGTGACGTCTGTACATCTCTGCTTCAAACCGAATTCAAATCGGTCCCGTATTAACAATTTAATTATTAAAGATTTTCTGAAATTGTTTTATCACCGTATTATCCACCGTGATTATGCCAGAACTTACAGATTTGTATTTGCTAATTACTATTGCCCCCTTCCCAGACAAATACTGGTTTGACGTGTCTAATTAAAAAGGCCCTGGAAACATTGAGTCAAAGGAAGAAAATGTTGATAACCATCATTAGTTTTGTCCTTTTACCTCAATATTCATTGCTATGTTGTACACAAATTGATGTCTTATTTTATTTTCTGAAGCAGCGTTCAGAAACAGTTTACACGTTCACTGTTTTGGAAAGGGTTAATTTTGCCTGCTGTAATAACTTTCATTTGAGACTAGTCTACCATGTTGTTCTTGTGTAAAGGGTTAGTTTGTCTCGTCAATGGACAAATCGATCGAGACTAAAACGATCTTGGAAATATTCATGTCCTCTTTGTCGATGAGATATGAATGAGAGAGCTGTTGTCCTTCTCAGGTATTGAAATGGAAACAGAGGCTGTGGTTCGAACCCAAGCTTGGCCAAAATTCTTTCTGACGATTGGCCGACCGGTCAATCTGATTAAAATACGGTGTTTTCTTACAGTATCATCTGACAGGCACCCATTATTGTTTCATCTTCTATGACCATGGGAAAATGAAAATCGGCCGATATATTTACTCCAACCAATTAAATCTATTGTCATATATGATTTTTCCATGACACGGACGTGGAAATACGTGGCTCTTCACTGAAATGTGACGTCCTCGTGGCTCAATTTACGCTTTCTATCACTATCGAAATCTTGAAGCGTTCATTTTATTGGTCAGAAGAAAACGTCATAGAGGATGATCCTTAACGTATGCCTGTCAGACGTGAGTGTAAGTTAACACCTGCTTTTAATCAGACTGACCGACAGGTTTGGGAGGAAATCTTTTAAGAAATTGCAGATTGCCGGACTGACAAACGGACAGATGGCCGGACGGACGATGTACAGTGACCGATCACAATATATCGCCTTGAGCACTTTGATTAGTCCAACTAAAAAGAAAGTGTCCTGAAAACTGCCTTGTCCTTTTTCACGTTCAGCGAGCCCAAAAGTACATTATTGCACCCATTTGCTCCACATTAACACTTTCCCAAACGACTATTACAGGGGTTGAAAAATTTCTTCAAACCTACTAGTCCTGTAGGACTAGTAGCTCTGAATTTCTACTCGACCTTAAGGCAACCCAACTCGCCCTTAAAGATGAAGAAAATTTTAGACTGTTGGCTCTTACGGATGCATTATTATGCAAATAACATAGCTCTTTGACTCTACAAATAAAGTTTCTTCGGTATAAATGACAGACAGGGCTCGCGCTGGCGATCGCCACTTCAAAAGTCATAGGAGAATAAGGCAACAATTTTATTTAAAAAGATGGTCAATAAATCGAATGTGGCTCCTGAAGACTTGACTCCATTTTTTACCATAAATCAATCGCCGATTAAACATTACTGTGAACACTTACTTTTTATTAGCTGTCGACACATGGTCAGTTTAATATGTACAACTACCCGGTAAATGTGAAAGAATTTCTTTGTGTAATCGCGAGGCGGCATAACAGAAAGAGACAACGCGTATACATGTGTTAAAACCATTTAACGTCGGTGTATTTACTACGTAGATAGCGTTTTGTTTTTATTGCTTCATCCCATTTTCCCGCGCTTTCTGGCACACGCGACTTTTGTAAACAAATCATAGTAAACGTAACCTTATTTGGTTGCGGAAAAATGTTTGCGGCGTCTTTGATCTCGCTCAATTCATCGCATATGAGTAACACAGATTTACTCTAGTTTCCTTGTTTAGTTTCACTTTCGGGATTGATCGACATAAACAGGGAAAGGTCTTATTTTACAGCGAATATTATTGTTTCCGATATGAAGTTTGAAATAGATACTTTCTTTTCGATCTTTTATTTTTTCCCCTCAATCAGCGTGATTCAAGTCCTAAATTTGCACTCGCCCCGTCGGACTAGTTTGTCCCCAAATCTACTCGTCCTACGGCATTTTCTACTCGCCAATGGAAGCGGGCGAGTGGATTTTTCAACCCCTGTATTAGACTGATGCATTTATAAAACTGATGCAGACAGTGAATAAAACGGACATACCGGTAGGATTTGTGTTTGATGTTCCACAGAAAAAGATTGAGACAAAAGGAATAGTTCTGGTTATCAGTATTTGCTTTTTTGTCTTAATGTTTTCACAAGCATATTAGCATTAACGTGAAAATCCGTGCTTGTTACGGAGAAGGTTAAGAACAAGCTGGTGTTATATGAATTATTTTTCGCTTGAATTGTCATTCTACTCGTGAATAAGATGTATTCAACATTTACTGACTCGGAGATATATTGGAGGTAAGCGTTTTTCTTTAACCCGTTACCAAACGGCAAGATTTTAGACTTGTCCAAATTCAAAGATTTTGCAGACGACAATTTCAAGTGAATGGATTTTTTTTTATTTTTAGGTCTTTTTATGGAAAACATTGTAGGAAATGAAGAAATTGCTTGTCACAAGCAATTTCTTCATTTTCCACGATGTTTACCATGGCCATTATTTTGTGGGGAGTCAAAATTAAAGAGTCATTGTGTGGTAATGGGTTGAGTTTAGTTTATACATTTCTCACTTACCAACATTGTTAGACTGATCCAAACTCAGACACGTGCAGACAACCAAATAATTGATACTGGAAACAAGAACAGGACAAATTATAACATTATAAATTTGTATTGTTGTTTTCCGAATGCCTTGTTGTAAATTAGCGAATCATTATACTGTTAATCGTGTGGTGATGTCTTTATTAGTTACCGATAAATAAAGATAGAATAATAATAATAATAATAATAATAATAATAGTGATAATAATAATAATAATAATAATGATAATAATAATGATAATAAATAATAATAATAATAATAATAATAATAATAATAATAATAATAATAATAATAATAATAATAATAATAATAATAATAATAATGATAATAATAATGATAATAATGATAATAATAATAATAATAATAATAATAATAATAATAATAATAATAATAATGATGATAATAATAATAATAATAATAATAATAATAATAATAATAATAATAATAATAATAATAATAATAATAATAATAATAATAATAATAATGATAATAATAATGATAATAAATAATAATAATAATAATAATAATAAGCTTTTGAAGTACGAAGTGCCATTGTTGGAAAATACTATTTCGAATTACCATTTCATCTGATTGAAAGAGAAATAATAACAATAATTATTCGGCCAATCAGATTTGTTGTTGTTTCAAAAATGTTCGCAAGTTTGTTAGTAAAACGGCCCCCTGAAGACGAAGTGCTCCAGGTGAGATATTGTAAACGGTAGTCATGCCAGCTCACGGGGTCAAATATTATGAAATCTTTTTTGCTATGGAAGTGTCAAAATGTCTTAGATTACCATTTTCAAAATTTGTTGGAGAATTTTTGAATACCCCTAATTCTGAGAATGAGAATTTAATTATGAGAATTGAGAATGAGAATATGAGAAAGGGGCGGGGGGGGGGTGATATGTCAAATAATGGGGGCGTGACAGGACGATGCTTGTTAGACTTGGAGAGACCACGAGACAGTTCTTTAAAAATAAACCTTTATGCACAATTTAAATAGACCACATTTGACAGGGATGTTTCTTTGAAATTGATGATTTCCCCCCAAAATTCGTCCATGGTTTCTTTTTATCCTCCAAAAGATGGACCGTGGCTTAGAGCTTGTCAGATATAAAGTGAATAGTTAGGTGTGCGATTTAATGCCATTCGGGTCCTCTTGGTGGAATACTTCTTCAGTTTTGAACGATCATAACCTCTCTATAACTTGTTATTAGACGATTTACCTTTCGGATTATCAATGTATATGCCTATAGGCCTAATCGATTCTTGATTGATTGAGAAAGTGCCTACATCACAACTTTTCTTACGTTCATTATGCGTGTGGCTACATCATGTTTTGTAGCCCATATCCTGGGTTGCTGTTTTCGTTCGCCTAAAATGTATCCATCTCTAGTCGTCTTGGTCGATATAGCCAAATGAGGGACTACTGTATCTAGTGTTATTTTCAGCAAAGATCGCGTAGAAAACATTTTGGAAAACATCAATACAAAAAGAAAAAATCATAGTTTTCTTGGTCTTCATGGTTGGGGTATTTCTTGGCAGAAATACCCAAACACACATTACTGTCAGTAGATGTAATATGCCCATATAATGAGAGCACAATGGCTGACAAGTAGATCAAAGTGTCGTCACCAACAACCTGCTCTTTCTTTGAATAAAAATACTCGATATTAACACTGGGGAATACCTGCACGTACAAAACACGGCTGTTTAGATACAACATAACTGATTCCCGGCCAAGTTCCGTTTAAGATTTGGATTTCCTTTTTCTCTAAATTTCATAATCATAATCACTTCTCGTTTTAAAGCCACTGTCCCGCATATTTTTTTTTTTTTTTTTTCAATATATAAATATTTTTGTCAAAATTAGGCTAAAACAGGGTGGGGTAAAATAAAGTCAAATATCTTTTTCGCGCGGAAAGGTGTGCTGAGTTTTTTTTCAAAAAATAGCTCTTGTAGTATCTTCAAAATATCCAAAAACAATAAATAAATAATAATGAAAAAAAAAAAAAAAAAAAAAATCATTGGGTAATTTTTTGCCGAATTAAAAAAAAAGATGCAAAATTTTCTGAAAAAAAAAAAAAAAATGTGATATTTCAACTTTTCCCATAATTTGTTTCCAAAACTGGGTTTAAAATATTTCTTTCAATCATTTCTTCACATTTGCGCATATGTTAAGTCTCTAAATTAATATAACATTTGGAATTATCCATTCAGAATAACTTGCTGTATGACTTTAAAACCTTTAAAACATAAGGGTAATTTTGCGAAAATGATCATTACTAGTCAAGGGCAGATAACTCTGGCACGAAAACGAGTCAGGAAATTTACCCTGGATATTTTTTTATTTGGAAATATTAGGCCTACTTTACAACATATGTACACATAAAATAAATCATTCGTCGGGAAAAAAGTAACTATCGAGTCCAAACTTACCTTAAAATTGTCTATTCGCACCGTACAGATTTTGCTCCATTACTGGTCACATAGCCCACTACAAAAGCCTTACCTTAAGACAAAATATGTATTGGACTAGTTGACAGTGATCATGAAATTTTGCGTCAACGTTATTTTCAGATTAACGAGATTTTTACCGACTGTGGTATGATGTTCCTTTTTATTTGACAAAATTGCCAGTTCAGTGTTTTCTCTATTTAAAAAAACCTTACTGTCTGAGATATGTGCCAATATTCACACCAACATCTTAATTGGTTCAGGTGAGCGATTTAGGACCATCACGGTTCCTATTGTTACATACGTGTATGATGTTTCTTTCGCAATACACTGACTAAAATTGTCGGTTTAAAAAAAATATAGAAGACTGTTATGTAGCCATTTCCAGAGGGTGTGATTTCAGCCCAGTCTAAATTAAAAGGCGTTACTGGCGACAGCAAAACTATTGTAAATAGGCTACATTATAGAATTTATGCGCATTTTGTTGAACATTTAGCCCATCGATTTGCACTTTTTAATCAGTTTGACACTGAGTCGGAAATTTCCGTTAGTAGGCTACACGGCAATAGCCTACATTGTTTCACGTTTAGAAATAAGAGAAATAGATCTATAAAATATAGATCTAGATAGATCTAGACCTATATAGTTTTATCGAAGTGTGGTCTCATTGCACAGCACATCGCTTGGTTTTGAAGCACAATAGAGTCTGCTAGAAACCACGTGTTCATCATGGTAACTTTCCCTTTTCTATGTCAAAAACAAGGTTGCTATCTTAGATTTTACCAGCCAACTTATCATTTTGACATTATATTATAACGTTAGAGGTAGGATATCGGACCTACGACATGCATGTTCTTTCCCACTCTCTTGCACACGGTTCATTCATTACATTCACCTCTGTAGTTGCCTCAGAGAGTATTGCGTCATCATCTGCTAGATTACGTCACTTTCTGTCACATCAAAACGGCAATAACAAATAATTTTTCTTTTCTAAAGTCCAAAATATGTCATACTTCACGGTGCTTAAAATTTAAAATCATTTTACAACGAAAATAATTTAATTTTTTTAGACTGATGTCATTCATTCAATTTTTCTGTAAGTTTCATTCTGATAGGGAACGATTTTATCCAGCTAACCGCGACGTATTTCGGACAAACAATAGTATTTCGTAAGTGTGGTTATAAAATCTCGCAACTACGACTTGATTCAAGCCGTAGATACGATATTATATAACAACACCGACGATTTATCAAAACAAAACATCAAACCTAGTCTATTTTTAGCACAAAATTCCTGCCATTGGTAAGGAGGCTTGAGAAAATAGTTCCATTGTATATGGGTTATTTCATCAGTTATAGTGCCTTTCAAATGTAACCAGAATCATCATTTCTTTGTCTACTTTATTATGTTACACATGAAACAGTTAAACAGTAATAATACACGTTTTCCTCGGTTTGACAAGATTCTTGTCATTCATACGCCCAGGCCGTTGCAGAGATGTATGTGAGAGTAACGAACGACAACTCTGCTCGGAGATTGGTTCTTTCCCTGACGCACAGTCGCACAGAGACAAAAGTTTGTATACAAATTGAGACAATGGTAAATTTTGCCCATTGTAGGGTATGAAAATTGTAGGCCTATATCATTATTTTTTTTATATAATTATACATCTAGAAATCTAGTCATTTCTTTCTCATCGCCTTAACGTCTATGTAGATCTAGTGACATTTAGACTGACTTCGATTGGGACGATCACTCAAGCTATTTCAGCCATCGTTCCAATCGAACACCGATAGCCCGGGTTATAGTGACGTCATTTGACCTTTGAACCAAGCCATGGTCGGACCACGCTCTCACCCGTGGTCCCTTTCATTCCAAGATGGCGTCCAAAGAAGCAAACGAATTGAAGTCCGGTTGAAAAACCACAAAACACCTTTAATTAATTTCAATATATTCACATGTCCTTGTCAATGCGACTGAAAGTTAATATTCATGGAAATAGTGTTATTTTCTAATTGAAATGTAGCCATTTATCAACGAACGATGAGTCTCAATTAATTGTTGGTAAAACCGTATGGGCGCGGCCATTTTGTTGGCTTGTGCATCACGAGCTATAGGCGTTCGCTTGGTGACATGCGCAGTACACAACTTCCTGTTGTATGACGTCACGGATGACTCGAGCGATCGTCCCAATCGAAGTCGGCCTTAGTCTTTGTCTTATTGTCCAGCAAGATTAACCCGGGACATCTGCATATGTAATGACCCCACTTCGGCTTTGTTTGGTTAAGACGCTCAACTAACGGACTTTGCGCACGAAAATTAAGTTGTCCCGGGTTAACCTTGTTGGACAATATTATTGTCAACACAACACTACACAATCTGAAAATGGTTTAAAATTCAAAGGATTACGGAGACAACAATTTATAGGGACAAAACAAAAACCAGATCTAGCCTAATCAATGAAAGTCAGAAAAAATATCCGTCTAGATTTGAGTGTGTGTGTTTAGGGGGGGGGGGGGGGGGGGGGGCAAAGAAACTAGACTTCTAGATGTATGTAAATGGGTACCTATTTACTTTAATTTTTATGCCCCCGATAGGGAGGCATCATAAATTTGACTTGTCCGTCCGTCCGTCCGTCTGTCCGTCTGTCTGTCCGTCCGTCATTCCGTCCAAAAACTTTAACATTGGCCATAACTTCCTTATTACTTAACATATTCGCTTCATACTTTACCACAACATTCCTTGGTACATTACCTTTCTGTAGGCACATACCTTGGTGACCTTGACCCCTGGATGACCTTGACCTTGAACATAGATTGGCCATAATTTAAAATCAAAGCGGTGTCGGGGGCATTGTCATCTTACAGTGACAGCTCTTGTTTTGTCATTTTTCTATTAGATCTCTCTAATTATCGGAACTAATTACCGATATTATGTCATGATTTTGTCTAGATTTGTCAATATTTGCAATTGTTATCTACAGAGAAACCAAGTCAAAAAGGCCATTTTTATCTTCAAGGACACATAATTCAAGACTTCTTGGTCAATTTGTGGATGAACCTGGTATAAGTGATTGAAAGCCACACACGGATCAGTCATGTCCATGAAATAGGTTCTGGGAAGATTTTTTGTTGACGACCGGACGCATGGACGCACGCAAGCTCGACGAATACATTTGTCATGACAATGCCCGACTGGTCTGACGGCCAGTGAAGCTAAAACATGTCAAATTAATGAGTTAAAATTGTTTCCAGTATTTCGGGGACTACAATTTGGGGCTAACTTCGAAATACCAAAATTGGTTCAACCTTTGCCGAAAGTAATTCGGTCGAAAAGGAGTCCAATAAATAGAACGATACTCCATATTATAACTGTCGTCCGCTCTTTCCCCCTCTGTCCTGAATTGAAGACACATTGTTTTCTCACGTAGACCCTTGTTATTTAATTTTGAATTCAAGTCATTCTAAAACCATGCTTCTTCAATTTGCATTAAACAACCTAAATGTGATATTGTAAAATCCATCGATAGATTAAACAATAGAAACGGTAAAAGTCGAGCAAAATGACACGACGCGAAGAGTTGAATAAGAACCAATTTCCGACCTTAGGTACAGGTAGTGTGTATTTAGGGGTCGTCTCAAACTAGACAAAAACTGACAGATTATTCAATATTCAACCATAACCTGACCATTAACAAGAGTCATTGTCTTGACCGCTGATATTTTATGCATGGTTTGTACAGGTCTACACGTCAAAGTAAATTTTAAGTCAAAGTTAAAGTATTGGTTGATCTCATATAACTGGATTTATGACAGTACAGAAACTCCAGAGACAGAGCCAATGGTTACGCACAGAAAATCATCTGGGGGCGTCTAGAGTTGGTACGATGTATGTGTTGGTACATTTTTCTTTTTGTAGTCCAATTATTTTCTTTTAGTGCTTTAAAGTGAAAAAGGAAGAAGGTCATGGTCCGCTACAACCATTTATCTGTTTGTTCTTATCTGTTTGTTGTAATTCTTTCTGCTTCAAAATCGGCCGCGTTTTCATAGGATTAGCCTATTCATGCTATTGTTGTCGTGAATTGGCCCTATGTGATTTTCGTGTTTAAGCCTAAATCATGTATTTATGAGCATTTCAATTCTAACAACTACCATAAAACGTATTATACATAATTTAAAGCTCCTATTGGTAAGAGAATCCTTTCCCAGATAATCATAGGCTACCTAAGAAATATTGCATACCTAAGAAACAAGTGATTTCGACTTGTTTTCAGTATTACAGTCACACAATTTTATCAATGGATTTGAACAAATCTGATCACAAAATAAAAAAAGAAGAAAAAAATATCCGTTTACTATCTTCATTCTTGCAGAAGCCCAGGGCGAAACGTTGGATAACTATTAAAGGGGGACGAGCTAGGCTGTCGAAAATGCAAATGGCACAATAATTACAAACCAGAAATAACGTATGAAATTACCAACCTGAAGGGGTAGATCATTTATGTCCATTGTTACCACTCGTCGAGCTTTATTAAGTATTAAAATCCAAGTCAATTAATAACATGCTGGTCGTCCTTGTTTTTGTGTTGTAACGGCTACATATGCCCAACCTTCAAAAATCAATTACGTCAGAGATACGTCATATGTGCTCAGCGAGATTTAACACATCGTACAACCGGCTGCGTAGAAAGTCAGCGAAGACAGATTCGGCATCTGATGTCATGTGCATGGTAGGTCAAATGAATTTACTTTTATAAATAAACGAAAGGATCTTTGGTATTCTATAGTTGATAAATACGTGTATAAATGTTCAGTGCTTGTACAAAATAAACCTTTTCACGTATTCCTCGCAAAGAAGGTCACAGTCATCCACACAGCCGGTTGTACAGTGTGTTAATATCGCGGAGGTGTGTCTCGTTGACCTTGACCTTGTCTTGTTTTGAAGTAAAAATAGAATGTGTAAACACGCTTGTAAAGGATTGATCTATAGCAAAGGTAAAATGTTTTTTCGCCGAGATTGAGGTTTTTATCCATTGCTAATTGTTTTTCCATGCACAAATATGAGTTCCCGAACAGTTCGGAAGCATAAAAACCTAGAATGAGTCCCTTTAAAGAAAAACTCACTTTTTATTGTCTTTAAATAATCGTGTTCTTGTCGAGATTTTTAATAGTAACAAAACTGATCGGAATACCGGGTTAGTCCTGAATAGAAATAAATCTGTGTAATAAAAATATATTGGTTCTACCAGTTTTACCTGATGTTACCATTATAATCTCGTAACTACGACTTCAAGCAGTTGGAGGCTCGGTAAGGGTGTTGTGGTAGTACTGGTTTGAGAAACAACAGGAATCCATGGTAAGTGCTCGAGGCGCCGCGATATGACCATAACAGTTGAAAACGGCGTAAAACCCATTAAACCAAACCTTCTGTTTGTCCGTCCGCCTGTCTGAAACTGTACATTTTAAAAAATCTAATGTGAAATCTTTAACCTGTCTGGGCATTTGTGTATCACAAGCACATTTGTTTACTCCCTCGTACATTTTCAAAACAAAAATCTAACTAAACCTCGTATACGCCTTTCATTTTAAAGTAGACCACCCCTAATGAGATTCGCAAGGCGTCGGAATTATTCGGGCGCGATCGAAAACATTCGAATAGGTTCGGACACGTAACGCCGCCGCCCGAAGAAAATCCGATGTCTTACGATTCTCAAAATGGTCACATTACGGGTATTCTACCTTAAAGGGGCCCATGCTAGAATTATATGCTTCCGAACTATTCGGGAACTCATATTTGTACATAGAAAAATAATTTGCAATCTTGAATGTATAATACCCCAATCACAGCGAATAACCATCTTTCCTTTGCTATATAGACCAATCCTTTACAAGCGTGTTTACAGATTCTATTTTTACTTCAAAACGAGACAAGGTCAAGGTCAACGAGACACAACTCCGCAGTATTAACACAATATGCAACCGGCTGCGCCGAAGACAGACGAGAGTCAGCGATGGTTTGGAAATACTGCTTCAAATTTGGAAGATATATCGTTGAATGATTAAACTTTATTCGTGTACAAGATCAACTGGCACATATATTGAGATATATGCGAAATATTTGAGCACGAAGTCAAATTTGGTAACTGTTTGTAGGAAACCTCCGGAATTATTAGTGACAGTGACCTTATTTGAGAGGGATACATGGAAAGGTTTATGTTGTAGAAGCACTGAATAATTATACGCGTATTTATCAACTATAGAATACCAAAGATCCTTTCGTTTATTTATGAAGGTAAATTAATTTGACCTACCATGCACCTGACATCAAATGCCGAATCTGTCTTCGCTGACTCTCGACGCAGCCGGTTGTACAATGTGTTGAATCTCGCTGAGCACAGATGACGTACCTCTGGCGTAATTGCTTTTTGAAGGTTGTGCAACCGTTACAAAACAAAAACAAGGACAATAAAAACGGATCCACACGTTATTCATTGACTTGGATTTTTACACATAATAGAGCTCGATGCCTGCTTTCACTGGTCATAAATGATCTACCCCTTCAGGTTGGTAATTTCATACGTTATTTCTGGTTTGTATTTTTTGTGCCATTTGCATTTTCGACAGCCTAGCAGGTTCTCCTTTAAGGCTTTTCTCCACATTTTAAAACGAATGACCCTCAAACGCTTGACGTGGCTTATTAACTCACCTGAGCACGAAGTGCTCAAGGTGAGCTATTGTGGTCGCTTTTTGTCCGCTGGCGTCCATCTGTCCGTCTGTTCACATTTTAGTGTTACCACTCTAGCACCCACAAATATTGACAAATCTTAACCAAACTTAGTCAAAAGATGAATGACCTTATAAGGTCTTGGATGAGTTTGATTTTGGGTCAGATCGGACTTGGGAGTCCAGAGTTATGTGTCCTTGAACATCAAAAATGGCTAGTTTTGACTTTGTTTACCACTCTCGCATCTACAAATATTGACCAATCAAAACAAGGCTTGGCCACAGTGTTGGTAACCATAAGATCTTGGGTGAGTTCGATTTTCAGTGTGATCGAAGCAAGATGTCTGAGTTATGTGACCTTGAATTTGACAAAATTGCCATTTTCGACTTTGTTTACACTGTAGCATCTACATTTATTGACCAATCAAGACAAAACTAGGCCACAATGTTGGTGACCATAAGATCTCACATGAGTTTGATTTTGGGTCAGATCAGACTAGGAAGTCCAGAGTTATGTGCCATTGAACATAAAAAATGGCTAGTTTTGACTTTGTTACCACTCTAGCATCTACAAATATTGACTGATCAAGACAAAACTTAGCCACAATGCTGGTAACCATAAGATCTTGGATGAGTTCGATTTTCAGTGTGATCGAAGTAGGAAATCTGGAGTTATGTGCCCTTGAATTTGACAAAATTGCTGTTTTCGACTTTGTTTATACTGTAGCATCTACATTTATTGACCAATCAAGACAAAACTTGGCCACAATGTTGGTGACCATAAGGTTCTGGGCGAGTTAAATTTTCAGCTTGACTGGACCAGAAAAAGTAGAGTTATTGGCCCTTGATTTTCACAAAATTACCGTTTTCGACTATATTTTCACTCTAACAAACTCAAATATTGACCAATCAAGACACATTTTGGTCACAATGTTGGTGACCATTAGCTCTTAAATGTGTTAATTTTTCAGATTGATCGGACTAGATAAAACAGAGTTGTGTGCCCTTGACGGTGACAAAGTTTCCGTTTTGGACTTTGTTTTCACTCAAACAGTAATAAATATTGACCAATAAAAATCTTGGACATAATGTTGATGAGAATAACAGAGTTATGTGCCCTTGACTGTGACAAAATTGTTGTTTTCTTCCACTTCGTTTTTACTGTCACAGCCACAAATATTGATCATTCAAGATTATGAAAGCAGTTTTCAGCTGGATCATAATCTGGCCTCTTTAATTATGTGCTCTTGAACTTGACAACATTGTGTCTTTCATTCTATCTAAGTTCAGGTGAGCGATTAAGAACCATCATGGTCCTCTTGTCATTTGTAAATCGCACTAGTTTCTGGATGATCTACTTGTTCTACCTTACGGTTATCCGAGCAGAAGTGCACAAAAGTTAACTTCTTCGTGATTATTAGTGCAGAGAATGTTGAAATTATATAAAACCAGACATTGTTGAAACAAACGAAGCGAAAAAAGACCCCCTATGTATAGCTCGTAACATTACTACACTAAAATAACGTCATGGTGCAACTGAACACCCACTCCGGTATTTGCTTCCTCTCGGGACGTAAGCGAAGGAACACACTGAAGGGGATAACATTCTCTCATTTACACTCAATGATCAAGTATGCTGTGCATCGTAGATTTTCAATAATTTTAGTACCATTTATTTTTGTCTTCTATACCAGTGATTATTGTGGAGCAATCTGTATTATATACGTCCTGTGGGAAGGGGTAAAACAAACGCAGCGGGAAAATCGTTTCGGTATTTGCTTTTAACTTTTTTACACTAAAAAATAAGCCCTACTCAATTTTAACAGTGTTTATTCTAGGATTTGAATGAAGTGGGGGATCTGCCCCCACATCCTTAAAAAATGTGGGGGATTTTGAAAGAATGTGGGGGAAATATAGTCATGCTATAAATGACAATAAGTGAATTATTTTTTGTATGGTATTTATCACGCTTGAATTCTTCATTAATGTTCATAAAAAATAGATAAATTACATTTTTTACCTTTCTAACTTGATTCTAATGATTCATTCATTATTTTGTTTAATTTGATCAGAAAATGGTAACTTTTAAAATGCTAAGTTATCTTTGGGGTTGAACAATATTGGGTACGAATGTAGATAAACAATTCCTTTCTTTGTCTAAATGTCTAAAAACAAAGTATCAGAACATATTCATAACAAAATGAAACAAAATTCAGATCACAGGTTCATATTTTCTCATGAACATTTACCTTTTATCTACAATTGTTTCTTTATAAAAGAAATAGCAATTTGGCATAAATAAAAATCGACGATGTCCGCCATGATTGTTCCAATACATAGACTGGCTTTTGTAAACACTAATAATTTTCTTAAAACAATGAAAGGTGCAGTATATTTGTATTTTCAAGTGAAATTAAATACTTTTCAACCCATCTACATCGATATCCGAGGCTTTAAAATTGATTTTGCTTCAAATTTTGTTTTATTGATTTCTACGGTAATATAAAATCAAAGTACCGAAAGTTTTTCAATTTGCGGGATTTGTCCCGCTCGCAGATGAAAAATTTGGGGGATTTGTCAGAAAAGTGGGGGATTCCCGCAATCCCGCGCCCTAGAATAAACACTGAATTTATGGATACAATTATACCGTGTCTCAAATTTCAATGTAAAAGTGCTGCTATGTAACCCATCGTATCATTTTGCCCCAAACACAATTTTTGACTGATCCATTTTGGAAGGTGTTGTACACAACAAATAGGTCTTGCTAAAGCAAGATTTTGTGTACAAAATAATTTGGAGAATATTCGGACAAAGGAAGAAAATGCTGGTTTCAGTAGTTCTTGTCTTCATGATAACCTTTTCTAATCAGAACGAAGTTATTCAAGAACGAAATACCCTTTTCAAATGACAGGAAAAAAGAGAAGAAAGAAAGAAAGAAAAACGATTAAAGGCGACCGGAAGATTACGACCTTGAAACTGGTTTTAATAAATGAAAGCCTACACAAGACTGTCGTGTGAGAAGAAGACAATCATTGAACTTTTCTAATGTTTTATCATTGTTTTTGCTCATTAATAAAGCCAGTGGTTGTTGGAGACGCGTTTCAGACAGAATTTAACCCCCTCCCAAACAATCCATTGATTTGACAACCCTATAGTATGTGTGATTACAAAGTCCCCGAGGAAAGAGAAAATACTGATGATCAGCATTTTACCTCCCTCTCCCGTCTTCCAACGATTTCTTGTCTAGAAGTTGTAAACTTGTTGTTTTCACTCAGTTTCACTTCCTTTGTTTGCTTCAGCAAATTCAACTTGCTCAAAATTTCTTCGTTTCAGAAAGGTTAAATTGAGTACCACAAGAACAAAAATGTGACTGGGCTCAGTTATTACATGACCGTGTTTTACGATTACTGATCTGTAACAGTAGTTACTATATTTACCCCCTCCAACTTTCTGAACTGTTGTGTACTCTAGGTGAATCAGACCACAACATAGGTTACATTATTTCACATATGAACTTTTCAAATTGAGTACTCTGAGGGCAAGCCTTTTTCCCGTACGTTATATCAACGTGATGTGCTTTAAAGGGGGACGAGCTAGGCTGTCGAAAATGCAAATGGCACAATAGCTACAAACCAGAAATAACGTATGAAATTACCAACCTGAAGGGGTAGATCATTTATGTCCATGGTAACCATTCGTGTAGCTTTATTAAGTATTAAAATCCAAGTCAATTAATAACATGCTGGTCGTCCTTGTTTTTGTTTTGTAACGGCTACATATGCCCAACCTTCAAAAATCAATAACGTCAGAGATACGTCATATGTGCTCAGCGAGATTTAACACACCGTACAACCGGCTGCGTAGAAAGTCAGCGAAGACAGATTCGGCATCTGATGTCATGTGCATGGTAGAACAAATGAATTTACTTTTATGAGTAAACGAAAGGATCTTTGGTAGTCAATAGTTGATAAATACGCGTATAAATGTTCAGTGCTTGTACAAAATAAACCTTTTCACGTATTCATCGCAAATAAGGTCACAGTCATCCACACAGCCGGTTGTACGGTGTGTTAATATCGCGGAGGTGTGTCTCGTTGACCTTGACCTTGTCTTGTTTTGAAGTAAAAACAGAATGTGTAAACACGCTTGTAAAGGATTGATCTATAGCAAAGGAAAAATGTTTTTTCGCTGAGATTGAGGTTTTTATCCTTTGCTAATTGTTTTTCCATGCACAAATATGAGTTCCCGAACAGTTCGGAAGCATAAAAACATAGAATGAGTCCGTTTAAGGTCTACAATAAAATACAGATCCCTTAGTGCAACTTCGGCGTCATCCATGACAACAGAGATTGACTTGAGTTTCCGGATTTCTTGAAATTCGGATACCATTTTCAATTCACGTTGTTACTGACGATGTAAGCGAAAAAAACACTATATTCTTGGTCTCTATCCCCGCCTCTCAGTTAAGTCTTTCGGACGAGACTTTAAACCGAGGCCCCGTCTCCATATGACATATTATATAGCTGTTGAAGAGGAAATAAAGAGCAAGCAATTCTCTTTTTGAAAGGCGAAGCCATACATTGAATTTGAATTAGTCAACTCTTACTACATTTGTGTATTTTACATTGCAGACCGGAAGTACAAAAGACGGTACCAGCTCCCAAAACGAAATGTTACCCGGCTCGCCCTCCCATGTTACCCCCTTGTCGAGTGTGCGGGGATTCAGCATCCGGGTTTCATTATGGGGTAAACACGTGTGAGGCATGTAAAGTAAGTTAAATACAATTTTTGGGGTATCATTTGAAAATATTGAGAGAAAAATATTGTTTGTGATAGTAACATGTTTCATACTCGTCCTTTAAAGATTTTTTGTTCAACTAGCTAAAAGTGATTATGGGTGAATTATTATGGTTGCTCACCGTCCGACTTGCCGCTTTAACATCTCAAGGCACATGGCAATGAACTTTGCCTGTAACAATGGTACTCTACATACTGGTATATAGCACAATTCATCTCTTTGTAAATCTGTTTTGGTTCCTGATATGACTAAAACACCACTCTAACTTCATATGACTAAGACATTGAACTGTTCATTTGGGATAACCCTCTAAGGTGGGCGATATATGACCATGTTTTCCGCTGGTAAGTTTTACACTTTCTATGAAACCTCGTAACTTTTGTTGAAAAGCAGCGATATGTCACGGGAGCTACTTTTGTATCGTATCCATCCGTTCGATTGTAGGTGCATGTGTACATGTTTAAACACAAATTCTCAAACATTTTTAGACAGATTTTGATGGTATTTTCGGAGAATATTACTGTAAACATATTATCTCGGTCTTGACATATTACGCCGCGTAATGGAAAATGGGTTTAGTGCTAACACTGCGGCGTATATATTGTTTCTTTGTCACCTTTGTTGTAATATTATGTTGGTGTCCGTTACTCGTAGCATGCCTGTTAACGTATCTTTCCTGTGCTTTTATGGAGATTGGGTATTAAAACAAAGTACATATTTGAACAGACATATAAGGATAAGTAACATTGTTTCTACATTTGAAGCCCATAAACACTTACATTTCATGCTTAAAATCCTAACTCGTATAATAAAGCATGCTAGTGTCTAATTATAGAAACACTTCAGCTTTGATGAATTATTCGTACACTATAATGTACCCATTTTATTATGCTTCCCGAAGAGAGTGCATATAGTCGCCGCTTTGTCTGTCCGTCTGTCCGTGTTCACATTTGGGGTCCTATATGGTATTATTCATGTCCATCGAACCCTAATGTGGTAATTTTGACTTAAGGGGTAAATCACATGTATGAGTTATTGTATTTGTGTTTAGAATGACATTATGAGGTATCTAGAATTGTTTGTAAAAAAGTACCACATAATCCAATGGCCAAAATATACGGACAAAGTCAGGACGTCCTTGTAAAATAGGAATATTTAGAGATAACTCCATCAATCTTGTTTGTATTTCGCTCATGTTACTGGTTCTCATTGTATATCACGGTGGGTAACCCACGCGACTTTTGGGAAGCGTTAACACCGAAAAAATCGTCCGCTTCAAGGTATGTTTTGTTTAATTTCTCAGCTAATATTCTATCGATTTTGATGAGATAAAGTGCACGGAACGCGCCTTTGAGCGGGCTATTCCCGACTCTAACTCACTCTGCTCCAAATCCAGTGGTTTCTTCAAACAATCGAGCCAAAGTGTCTGTAAGTGCAAAACGAAAGAGGGAAGCGTTCACATGCACCGAAAAAAAACTTTCGCTTGAATGTTTGAAGAAACCCCGGGATTCCGAGCAAAGTGAGTTACAAACGGGGATAGCCCTCTCAAAGGCGCGTTCCGTGCACTTTATCTCGTCAAAATCAATAGAGTATTAGCTGAGAAATTAAACAAAACATACCTTGAATCGGACGATTTTTTCGGTGTTAACGCTTCCCAAAAGTCACGTGGGTTATCCACCGTGTATATCTACAAACCTTGAAAAAACTGGTACCAGTTTACAAAAATAAGTACAAGTAAAGGTCATGTGACCCAAGGTTGGTACCACATAAAGTGTTTTAGTGAAAATAGTACCCCATAAGAAAAGTAACGCATAGGCAGCGAATGTGGGTCCGTCCGTCATTCCGACGTCCATCCGTCCGTCCGTCCGTCCGGAGCGATTTCTCCATAACCCTTGGGCCAAATCAAATGAAACTTACCATGTGAACTCCTTATGACATAATGCCGATGTGCTTTTCCCGGGTTTTGGATTTGAGGCCTTGTCATAGGAAAAGGGGACTTAAGGTAAAATACAGTTTTTCTCTAATGTCTCCTAGTCTAATGGTCAGAATTTGATGAAATTTCATATTTGAGTAGTAAATCAGATGCAATTGACAATAAACTATGTGAAATTTGGGTATAAAAATTTTGTCATGCAAAAAGGGGGCTTAACATTTGTTAGCTTTATGTTAGCTCTGCATTGCATATATTTATTGTGACAATGCCTTGTTCGGGGAGCATTGTCCGTCTCTGACGGCTCTTGTTTCAGATGATCATTTAATTGTCCTCTGGTCGATACTTTCTTTTGCATGTACTATTAACTTTTAGTACCAGTTTGTATTTATTGTTACAGAGACTAGTGTTAAATAGACTGGTTGGTGAATACCACCCCGCTACGAACTTTCCAACCACACGGTTAAAGTAATCATATTTGCATTTTGAATAGCATATTTCTTTAAAGATGGACTTGTGTTCTTGTTTATTTTTTAAAAAAAATCTAATATTTTTATTTTAGTTGCACACGTTACTTCGAAATCGAAAAAAAATATTCTTTTGTATAAAAACATACATGACACCTTTTTCATCGCTATATATATATGTCTACTAGAATGCTCTTTTCTAAAAATACATACTTTCAATCACAGTTATCTGGTGACGTCATCACCTTTCTATGATGGAAGTCTCACGGCCATGTTTTCTGTATTTATAGGGATTCTTCAGACGCAGTATAGTCAAGGCGACGCCATACACGTGTGTGAATTCTGGAGACTGTAAAATGGTGCTGGGCAGACGGACATCCTGCTCGGCATGTCGCTATAAGAGATGTCTGGAGGTCGGAATGTCCAAACATGCTATAAAAACTGGACGATATACACACGAGCTCAGATCTAAGAATATTCTAGAAGTTAAGCGACTTGAGAAACAGAAAAGCGAGGAACGGTCGCAGATTCCGACTGTGGGTAGTACTGCAATGTCGAGCCCACGACCTCCTGGCTATAGTGTCAACTTACAGTCAGAACAGAGCAGTGCATTAAAACACGGTAAATATGATGAGGAACATACTCTCATAAACGACAAAAATATGGCACTATCATGTCTTATTTTCTTTCATTGGTTTCCAAAAATATTTTTGATTAGAAACGTAGAACCATTAGAAGACTTCAAGAGTATAATCAGAAGTGTTTATATGCACTAAAATTTGTTTTGGATTGGTTCACTTAATAGAAACATGATTAACTCTTTCTAATTAATTATTTCACTTATGTATTTATATATGCGAATTTGCACTTGTATGACTAGAAACTGTACAGTTTATGTCATTAAAGTATTGAATCTTGAATCCATTTTATACTAGGGAATATAGAAAAAGTTCTGCAGTAGTTAATGGAAAGCCAAACGTAGTTCGTGAATGACAACATGAATCTTGATCAGATTGCATACTGATCTCATACGTGTAGATCTGTCTCAAAGGCCTTCAGTGGTTTGATTGTAGATGGGATCGTGACTGGATTATTCCGTGTTTGTGGTATATTTCAGGAGAGTTAGAGTGGATACTGCAGGAGTTACTGGAAGGTCAGACATGTTTGTACGAGTTTTTGGACGAGTACTATAATACAGAGTTAATGTTGGCTAGACAGAGGGCAGTCTATGTAAGTCATGTATATTGTGACTACTGGTGATCCTAACCATTTGTCCCACCATTTTATGCACCAATACAAACACAACATCCAATGCGAGCCTCCTTGTTATACTTCCATGTAAACTAGTCATCAATGGACAGATGCAGAGATACAAACTGTTCTTTCAAAATGCAACATTTCATTTATTATTTATCAATTCTTAAGGGTAGGCCTACTCATTAGAATTGTCTGGTCGAGACGATTCAAATGAGTGTCCTCACAATATGGTTTCAAATAACAAAATTGGAATGTCTTTACCCCCTCTGTTGCTCTGAGCAGAGGTACATAAGACGGGTATTGATGCTTGAAAACATGCAATATCATTTATTGTTCATCAAACCCATGTAGTGGGTACTTATTGGAATGGTCTGTTTGTAACTATTCGTATAAGTACTCATTAGATAAGATTTTCAATTTAAATAGTAAAGTTTCAAAGTGTTCACGTTTAGTTTTTTACAAATATTCGAATATTAATCGGACGTGTTTACGTTTACAGGAGCGTTATCTAGCGGACAAAGCTAAGCGTGAATTGTGGGAAGAATTGTATGGTTCCGGTGCACGAGCCCAGACAGACGAGAGCACGCGTTCTGAGTGTCAGACTGCATTACACGAGGATAATATACGTGGTTGTGAGACATTTACTGAACGTCAAACAGGATGCAAGATTGCATCTAACAGACTAGAATGTGAGACAGCACTCATAGAAAGTCGGCCTGTATGTGAGACGTCCACATGTAAAGAAAGTCAGCATGAACTTGACACATCGACTGAAAATAGACCAGAAAGCTTCCAATTTCAACAAAGCAGCCCTTGTACTCCTTTGTGTGAATATGGTCAATTCAGAACGGACTTTAATTCCGGCCGAAAATGTTCTGAACCTTCTGTATCAAAACAGAGTGTTATGCCTCAGGAAGAACTGAAGCCTATATTGGGTGATGTGTCAAAGTTCGGGAGGACTACAAGTATGACAGAAGCATTAAAGGCGGAGGTTCTGGCACGGTTCCTGGAAGACATGAAGCGAGGTGTTAATGGGATGCTGGCATTCTCTAAGAAGATACCGGGCTTTGAAGATCTACCAAACGAGGATCAGGTCGCTCTAGTACAAGGTAGGGGGTTGTTGTTGTTGTTGTTGTTGTTGTTGTTTTGTTTCGCTGGGAGGAACACTGCTTAAACGTGGGGAGATTTACAAAGGTTTTTAACTTTAACTGTTTCCACTCGTTTCAATCTAGTTCATTTTCATATCTTATATATAAAAAAATCGTCATATAGTTATGCAAACTTAAAAAAACTACTTAGTATATAGTAATATTTGTATGCTTCAAACTTGTTTTCCGCCAGTGATGCTTGCATGGCTTGTGTCATATTATAAAATACTTATAGGTCACAAATCATGTCCCAAGTACCTTTTGTTCTAAATTAAACCTCTCTAATGTTTTCCAAACAAATAGGATCAGACTTTTTATTCGAACCTCAATATATATTATATTAGTTTGAATGAGTTTTATATGTTTTATAAGCAGTGTAAAAGTGTAAGATACGTAGGCATAGAAAATTTCATTTGGTAATGCTCGTTACGTGGAAGAAAAGTAGTAGTGCAAATTAATGCTTAAATAGCTTTCCAATTTCATTTTTTAAAGTATGTCTTGATGCAAAGATTGGTCATTCTAATGCGTAGAAATGCTATCAGTTTTTATTTATAAGCGAAAAATACGCCTTTAAAGTTGAGACAGAAATGACAAATTTCATAAAAAACTGTTGTCCACAAGAATTTGTTTAAATTTAGCACAAAAATATATATTTTTCGTAAACGATTCAATATTTTGGCTTGGAAGTTTGAGAATTTTCATGAGAAATTTGCTCTTTCAGTTAAAAATGAAATTAAAATTTATGGAAAAAAGTGAAATGTCACTTTAGAAAACATTATATACGTCTTTGTAAAATGATAGAACCCTGTTCTGATTCTGGCACGTGATCACGAATATTTCCTCTATTTTAGCTGCCAGGTTTGACATCTGGTGTTTGGGCCATATACGGTGCTTCAACCACGAGCTGTTGGTCGGGGCATGTGAATGGAAATTTCATGCTGAAGAATTATCAAAAGTAAGTCACTGTTCTTCCAGGCCCAATTACCTGTACTGGGCACCCTACAACTTGAACAACTTAATCAGTGCACGCCTTCGAAAGTTCCCACAATGTCTTTAAATGTATTTCCAAATAGCGTCAAACTTGTTGCAAAATAATATGATTTTGAAGTATTTCACATATTAAAAACTGAGCAAAGAAATATGAGAAAACGAGTTTCTTTTTTAGCACGACTAGGCCTATTCGTAGAATCGGAGGGGGTGGGGGTATTCTAGTCATCCGGGCGTCTTCTTATGCTGTTGCTCTGAAACTTTGCACATTCCTCTATAGCCATAGATTTTTTACCCTTTTCGGACTTAGAATGTTTCACTATCCAGCACTTGATAGTCGCGATTCGCTGTCCTGAGACATCTCTCGTTTAATCAGGGTTGCCACGCGCCAGGGAAATGTCAGGGAAATTTAATTTTTTTCAAGGTCAGGGAATTGTCAGGGAATTTTGTGAACTGTCAGGGAAATTTGAAAACACAGGCAAATGTCAGGGAGTTGTCAGGGAATTTTGAAAAAAAATAGGATGCATTGCCACATGATTAATGATTTCAACGTTGCCTTTCAAAATTGTCTCAAAATGTCGCGAGTTACCGCGAAATTACCGCGACGAAACATGTCAGGGAATTTTCCAATTTTGTCAGGGAAATGTCAGGGAATTGTCAGGATATTTTATTTCCACTGACTAGTGGCAGCCCTGTTAATGTTTACATACACATACATATCAGCCAGGATCTGGAAAAACGTCCCTTATAGCATTTGAGATAGCCAGATTTCAACGTCAGGCTGTGCCTAGATGTGGTCTAGCCAGCATCCATGTTACTCTCAAATAGTTGCTACAGACCATGTTGAAGCTTTTGGAGAACAACATGGTTCCTGGTCAGACTGCGTGTATACGCAGGCTGATCCGCAACCAGGTTGCTCTCAAATGCTATAAGGGACGTGTTTCCAGATCCCGGCTCATATTATTATTATATTATTATTTAGTCGGACGAAGACGAGATTGTTTCAATTTTTACTTATTTACTAATAAAACGCTACATTATTAGCTTGTTTACTAGCACTATCGATATTTTGTATACAGTCACATGCACTTTCCGATACACGGGACTGTACGCTTATACGCTGTGAAATAGCTTGGACACTTTGTTTCAGTGTAGTTTTTCTTCGTAGCTGTCTTTGTACAAATTGATATAAAAGACTCTCCTTTTAAACCACCGAATTGTTAATTCCATAAGTAGATGGTACTTAGGTTCATACCTTAAAAGTACGACTAGCTGATTATCCAACGCAATATTATTTTCATTGACAAAATATCAATACCATTCTTATTTTACTTTACAGGTATGGGGTGAAGAACTTGTGAAGAAAACATTCGATCTGAGTAAACTTGGACTCCGGTTAGATTTAAACAAAGAAGAAACAGCAGCATTACGAGGCCTTAGTGTTTCATTTACAGGTACAACTGGGTGGAGTATTTGTCCCTTTCCCTAACCACAAAATAGAAGATTTGTCCAAACAATAACAATGAATATTGTGCTAATAATACATTGGGCTTGCCGCTATGTACTGATAAACCGTTGGTATTTTTATAAAACCTCGCAACTACGGCTTGAATCAAGCCGTAGTTACGAGATTTCATAACAACACCCACGAAATACTACTGTTTGTCCGGAAGTTACGTCAGGGGTAACTAGATAAAAATCGCTCCTTATTAGATGTTAAAATAAAATTTTGAAGCAGAGCTCCAGATAAGATGTCATTTTTCAAAATGGAAAATTTCCGTAAATGTCAAAGACGATTTAAATGAATATCCACAACACGGGGTTCAGAGTTAAAATTACAAAGTTAAGAATGTTAAACTCCGCTTATCTGGAATTCTGGTTGAAGAAAAGGTAAAATAATGCTGATAACCAGCATTTTCTTTGCATTCAATATTTTCAACACATTCTCCGTGAGACCTCGTCTCCACTATGACGCGGAAGGCTTCCCGAAGAAAGCTATTTTATCATCTGCAACCCTTCGGCAAGTGATCGGCGTCCTAGTGGAGACAGGGCCTGGGGGATATCATATTACATGTACTGTCATATTTTAGGAAAGAGTTAAGATATCACACAGCAAGGATATACTCAGTATTTTAAGGTGACGAAAAGACTGGTAACGCCAGATTTTCGAAAGTATCGATATTATATTTTACGGTTTGTTAGTAAAATAAAACCAGGATACTTGTACTCAATTAGGGAAACTTACTCAAAAGTCAATACATAAACCAAAAAGTTACATGGTAAGTAAATACCAGACATGTTTTCCACGTTCAAGTTCAACTACGTTCAAACAGAGTAATGGCAATAGGGAACAAAATATTATTTCGTGAGTGTTGTTTCGTAACTACGGCTCAAAATTCATTGCTATTGTATCTCTCTATCCACAACCACACGCTTGCCTGTTTACTGATCACAAAAATGCTAACTTGGTCTACAACTACGTGTTAATGTCTGTCAAATATGTGCATGATGCCAAAGTTACAAAGCAACATGAGTGAGTGTGGAGTTACGAAAAATCGCATGTATTTTTTTTAAAGCATTACTGCACGACTGGAATAGATGACATCACATTTGCATCGAAGAAGCTCTTGTGATGACAGTATGGAATGGATGAAAGGGAGAAACGTTGTAATGGGAAATACTTGTTTTTGTCTGCACGTGATGCTGACACCCCCCCACACACACACACACATTGTTCTGATGCATGTAATATCTGGCACGGGTCCCTTTATTATCAAAGCAAAGAATGTAGTGTAAAGTCTGGATGCAGATTTTTCAGAGCGCATGTGTGGTTATGGTCAAGTAGACTGCTCAATTTAGAGCTAAATCAGTGCACATTATAAAGGCATTTCCTGCACGAGAATAAAAAGAATCGTCTTAAACTAAATATGAATAGAAAAAGATGAAGCCGACCCTACAGGTCTCAAATCTGATGCTCTAACCACTGAACCAGCCTTAACCACCGGTCATGAGGCTATCCCAACTTTACAAACTTATCTTTCCTCATTATTTCTTGGGCGTCAACCACCCCAGTCCTGAGGGGCAGGGTTTGAGGATGGTCCGACTATTTCTGTAGAAATAGCATCAGATAATCCTGATTAAAATGTTAGCCTGGAGTCATAATTACATATACCTCGATCGGTCCCAAGTGAAGTCAGCCCTAAAGTGAAACTAGATGTCACATAATTGCTAAAGAGACACCGAACAGTGTTCATACGCATTTACTTTCATTTAACCCTTTCCCAAACAACAACATTTTAGGGCAGTCCTATTCAAAAGCTTCTGTAGAGGACAAAATTGATGTTAAAAAGGAAGGGATTTGTGTACAATACGACACAGAAAATATTGAGGCAAAAGGAGAACTGCTGGTTATCAGCAGTTTCTTCTTTTGTCTCAATGTTTTCCCAAGCCTTTTCTATCAGGGACGTCAAAACCAGGTCTTGTTTGGGAAAGGGTTAAGCAGAACTTTAAAATAATAGATCTATATAAGAACGAGTATTGTATATTATAGTTAAATGATGAAGTCTATCACAATTATCCCTTTGATTGCAATAAAAATCTTGGTATTGTCAAGTTTGACTTATGAAAAGTAGGCCGTGGTGTATTCATAGGATCACGTGCTTATGTGTTGTTCGGGATGAAATTTGTCGTCATTTCAAAATGCGGTAACACTGGGTTAGGTTGCCTTGCGTCGAAATTTCATAATATTAGTATTTATTGAACAATTTTATTCCAAACCAAAACAATGAAAATGTTTTTTTCTGAATTTAACAATCATCATAATTTTGCATGAAAGGATGAAACTAAGGGTCGCCAGTATAATTCTTCTTTCCCGTGTTGAAAGAATACTTTAATGAAACATTGTCGCTCATTCTCATTCTTGTATGGAGAGGGTTTAAAACAACTTACAAATTCAAACCGATGTCAAATTATGTTCCATTACTACGCATATTTATTTGAGAACAATTAGATTGTAAGTATAATAATGCAATTATACAAGTTAAGGCATAGCTTGGTTAATTCTATCCCTGGTCAAGTTTTGGTCATATCACCCAATTTGTTCGCATTATAATTCTTAACCGTTGATCTTGACCCAGATGTATGTCCTATCGGCTACTTTTAAAAAAATGACACATGGAGAGGATGTTTACATTTTTATGCCACACAAGCATTGATTCTTCTCGAATTAAAAGTAATCGTATTCTTGATGGACGATCGAGTGACACAACATTTCCGAAAACTTCCCTCCTTTCGAAGAAAATGGGTGGGGTGGGGGGGGGGGTGTATTTTGTTTTGCAAGTTTCGGATTGTCGGTCGGTCGGATGGTCTTACGTACACCAGACCTTGTCCGGAGCATAACTCGAAACCTATGTAAGGTAGAATCTTGGAACTTCACAAATGAAAAAAAAAATCATTGAGGAGAAGTGCAGTGCCCAAGAACCGTGACTATGCCTATCTCTATGGAGTTATTGTCTTTTGTTGATTTTCATACTTATTTTTTGTCAGGAGCAAAACTCAAAAAGTATGCAAGGCAGAATCATGAAATTGCATACTTCGATGTATTTCGTTAATGCGAGAAGCGTGCCTTTGTAGACCCTATTAATGAAGTTATTGTTCTTTGCGTATTTTTAAATGATTTATGACATGTTATATTTAGGAATGTTCTAAAAAAAGCGAAGAGCTCGTATGATCTTACGAAACTTATTTCTCGTACAATCAGATGGTTTGTTTCACAGTTTACACAAAAACTTAGTTGTAAGATCGTTGATAATTCAGGTCCCTGGTCTCAGTGCAAAAGTACGTCAAAACAGGAAGCAATTTGTAGACCGTTTTATTTGATCTTTTGCCTTATGTGTAATGAGTATGTTGCATTACGCAACCCAGCCAATATTATAATCACTTTTTACAGGGTCGTGAAAGCCGCATTCTTCCACCTTATCAAACTAGTCTCAACTGAACGAAACAAAATTATGCGTTAAAGCATGTAATAAAAGTGCGAAATCTAGTTCGTGCGATCAGCATGTGTATTTTGACCAGTCTTATCTGAATTGATCTTAACCCTTTCCCAAACATCAAAACTTTTGCTAGATATCGATGCAAGCTGATCTGGACCCATGTTGATACAATGTAACCCAGCTCAATCATACATGATTCGTATCACAACAAGCGACTGTCTGGGGCCTGTGTAACGTATTCGCCATAGCCAGCTTATGCGTCAAAATGTTCTAATATATATGTTATAATCTAAGATGGTTTGTTTTGATTCTTATCTTTTTTTTCTGCCTCACACTTGTGTTTATTTTTAGTAAATTCATCGGTTGGCGTCTGTAATGTTGCGAATGGCCTTATTAATTTTGCAGACTTGTCGAAAAGTCCCTTTTTGCGTGACGGATTTTCAAAATTACGTTCTAAAATGGTTACAAGTTCATTCAGAGTTAAATAGGTTTATCGAATATATTGTACATTGTCGAAAACTAGGCCGTTAGGTCACCCGACATAGTATCTGACATTTAATCCTTTTCCAAACAAGCCCAAGTTTTTACGTCCCCTGTTAGAGAGGATTGGGAAATATTGAGGCTTGAGAAGTAACTGCTGGTGATCAGCATTATTTTGTTAATTTATATTTCATCAGTCTGTGCTGCACAAACTCTTTCGTAACACTAATTTTATAGTCTGCATCAGCTCTCGACATAACTTATAGACCGGTTACTAAAGTGTTTACGTCTCAAAATGACAATTTCTGCTCCAAGTACTTACATGATGCAGGTGACAAAATCATAGTTTTACAGTGTTAGACATAAGTATGTCAGAACACGATGAACACTGCGAGAAATGATGGAAATCAACCTTCCTTTCTCTCCATCTGTTCTAAGACATCTGTTGTGATCGTCGAAATCAGGACTGTTATAATACAGGGGAAAGAGTGAAGGTCAATATTGAATATGTTAGTCAGCAAATAGTAGACTGAAATATCCAACGTGTCGGCAAATGGCAAAAAGGTGGTAACTACAGCGTGGTATTGATAAACTTGCGATGTTTTTGTATGTTATCTTTTTGACTGTTTGCCCCTATACGAAAACGATATATTGCATCAGCAAAACTCGCTTATTTGTGCTGTATAGTGTGACAATATTAACCTGTCACGTTACTGTCTACACTCCCAATCTACCGTTGACAATCAAACAGATATCTGTCAGCTTTTTCCACAATTTCGTGAGATTTCGTTAACCATTCGTAGACAATTTTAAATTCCCCCCCCCCCCCCCCCCCACCAAAAAAAACCCTCACATACATTTTGTCATTTGTTTTCTTTAACAAAAAAACACCACTATTCATAATTTATCAGTTTTGTTTCACTGTGACACAACTTTTAATAACATGTGGATATTGTAAATATCATCCTATCGATATTATGATCACAGAGGTGGTATATTGACGACCAGTCAAAATGTTTGCTGTCAAGTATTAACAAAATATTTGATGATTTTCTGAAATTGTTGTGTCACGTGATTCCCCGTTGTGGCAGTGGTAAATCGTTATATTGAAGTTTACTAGACTAATGGTGTAAAATAGCTATATCAGAACGGCCATAACAACCATTATCCGGATTCCCTTAAGAATTATATGATTGTTGACGTCATGTCGACTTAAATTTATTCACCATTAACCCATTACCAAACGACACAAACCTAGTCTTATCCAAATTCAAAGATATTGTAGACGAAAATCAAATGAATGAATTTGTTTTTGTCTTTTTGTATAGAAAACATTGTGGGAAATAAGAAATTGCTTGTGACAAGCAATTTCTTCATTTCCACGATGTTTTCCAAAGCCTGTTTCTTTTGGTCAGTCAAAAAAGAGTGATTGTGCGATAATGGGTTAATTGACCAAACGCCGACTGTCAATCAAAAACATCGATTAGCCAATGGACGATCACAAAAATGTTATGTCCCAATTGTTCATCATTGCACGTGATTTTGTATCGATTTATCGACTGACAATTAAAACAATCGACATACCAATGGCAAAGAATTTTGTGCTAACAATAGACTAGGTTCAAAGTTATGTTTTGATAAACCGCGTCGGTGTTGTTATAAAATCTCGTAACTACGGCTTAAATAAAGCCGTAGTTACGAGATTTTATAACAACAACTACGAAATACTACTTTGTTTGTCCGAATTTAAGTCACGATTAACTGGATAAAATCGTTCCCTATTACCGACCACATGCACATTGTTTGCCTTAAATTCTATGTTGGGCGGAGCGATCTGTCGATTGGCGTTTGGTCAATTATGATTATATTTTCAGATCGGTGTTATCCTTTACGGGACACAGAGGCTGTTGAGAAGATACACCAGACGATGTTAAATGTGCTGAAATACACGGTGCTGAAGCGACATCCGGACTTTAACACTTGGTTCAGGGAAGTGATCAGGTTCCTTACTAATATTCGAGAAGTCGGGGAACTGTACGTGAAATATTCCAGTAACTTGAAGTTAGAGTGGTCTGTATTGGAGAACAATCCGACCTTACTGGAAGTGTTCTTAAGTTAAACGTGTGTATTTTGTATTCTTGGTAGAATTAATTGATTATTATAGTACAATAACGATTGTATGGGAAAAGTTTACAAATTTAACATAACTAAACAACGGAAAAGCGTTCATAACATCAACACAATTTTGCAAGATTCGAACCATCATATCGTCGGTGTTAATGCAAAACCTCGTATCTCATTTTTTGGAAAGTTTTAAAAGGGGAGAAAGAAAAGGTAACCATTCGGAAACTGAACGGTTTTACTTGAAATGCGGATATATTGTTCACATTATAATATGTCGTCAATACTGATAAATAAACATATCCCGAATCCTGTAAGAATTGTCTAACCTGGACGTGTAAGTTTGTACTTTGTGCTTAAATAGGGTTGTTGGTGCTCCCAGACAATTTCTACAGGCAGATTAGAAAATTGAAACGAAATAACTATGTGTATCTTGACCCGATTGTACTGTGTCTCAGCTAGTTTTGACCCATTTTACTTTAGAAAGCTGCTGTGACATGTGTCCAGTGTTTCAGCTCTGCGTTGTATATATATAATGTATGCATGTCTGTATAGTGAGGGTTTGTTTATATGTAGCGATGTTGTTGTCATTATTGAACTACTGCTCAAGTCCAAATCGTCTGTGCTCAATATATTGAATAAAATTATTTAATACGTTAATATATTTGTTTTTGTTTGACGAGTTTTTGTTAACATCACATACGGTATGTGTATGTAGGAACCCTCGTTGTGAAAGAAGAAAATTCTGATAACCATCATTTCATCACTTTCTCAAGTGGGTTTCTATGCTATCTAACATATAATTTCTGTTCAGTGTTTGCTATACTGTCCCCGGTCATCATACACTCGTACCCATGACTGTTCAGTACAGTCAAGTATATCACTGAATGACCGGACGTGAAAGTTGACAGTTCAGGATGACACTCGCTCGTTATCATACTGAGGGACACTATGCAAAATGATGAGCTAAAGCCTCTCTTACAACCTGTCATACGTGCTCCTGCGTGCGGTCTGCGTCTAAAGCCTCTCTTACAACCGGTCGTACGTGTTCCTGCGTGCGATCTGCGTCTAAAACGTACGTTTAGTCGTGCGATGCACGCGTGTGCAACGTTCGATTGTGGTGGACGCAACTGCGACGCAGACTGCACGCAGCAAAGAATTTACCGGACAATCCTTTGCTACGACCATTCTGCGTCTTTTTTAGAACGCCAGGAGCACACAAGGCAGAAGTTCACAGCACGTATGACATGCGAGCGTGTGACGCAGGGAACGATATACTGAAATTCCAGAAAATTCACAAAGAATGCGTACTTTTCTCGAAAGAGATTCATACATTTGACCTGCTTTAAATGTACATATTTTGAGGCGCTCTTACAACCCGCCGTGCGTCTTTATAAATCGTGCGATTTTGCAGAGTTTTAAACCGTACGATTTAAAAAGACGCACGACGGGTTGTTAGAGAGGCTTTAAATGTACACATGGTCGTGCGATTCACGACGTGCAACGTACGATTTTGGTGGACACAACCACGACGCAGAATGTACGTAGCAATGAATTGACCGGACAATTCTTTAAGCCTCTCTTACAACCCGTCGTGCGTCCTTAGAAATCCTGCGTTTTAAAACTCTCCGAAAACGCACGATTTGTAAAGACGCACGAGATGGGTTATAAGAGAGGCTTAAGTTCACATCTTTATTCGTTATATGACATGTTATCGAGATACGACGTTTTCTGAACAGAAACTCAATCTTAAAACAATGTTGTTAAATGTGGATGTACCAAGTGTAAGAGGGTGGAGAAATTGTACACAGTTCATCAAATATTCGAGTCGAGTAAATACGACATCCTCTGAGTGTGTCGTTGTTGAGTACTATGTCCGCATAGTTTTCGTAAGTTACCCCGGTCGTAGTAAATGCCTGGGGCAAGTTTCATCAAAATATTTAAGACGTATTTTTGACCTATCGACTACTTACGGCAAGTTTAGGGTAAGAAACGCGTATCGCCATTCTATCAAAACCTGGGTTATGCGATTGTTGTTTAAAGCAATTTTTAAGACATTTGTAAGTCAAAATAACGAAAAAAAAGAGAGAAAAATATAGGGCCTGTTTTGATGAAACAGGCCCCAGGGTTACGCGATTGTTGTTTTAAGCGATATTTCGAGGGGTGAACGGAAAACTGTCGTAACTAACATTTTTTTTCAAAATCACTTTTATTCTATTTTTGTAACCAATTTACACATATACACTTGTAAAAAAAAGGCAGCTTCAAATTCTTTTTTTTTTTTTTTTTTTTTCATGACTTAAAAAAGATTATTGCAAAAGTGTCGTAAGTGAAAAGTCCTCTTTATGAAAACGGACAACTGTCGTAAGTAGAATGTAGGATTTCTGCTAGATACATCAATTCAATAACATACACTTTCCCGTCTTGACCAAACTTTCTCAAAACAAGTATGGTGCTATGTTCTCGGTTATATTCCATTATGTGTCAGATCAGACTGGAAAATACTGAGTTATCTGCCCTTGAATGTCGAAAAATGCTTTTTTTTTACTTTTTTTACTCTCTTGCATCTACAAATATTGACCAATCAATACAAAATTTGGACATAATGATGGAGACCATAAGATCTCAGATAATTTTGATTTCTAGTTTGATCTAACAAGAAAGTTTTCAGTTACGTGCCCTTGCATTTGACAAAATTGCCGTTTTTTACCTATTTCCACTTTGTTAACTCTCTAGCATCAACAATTATCGTCCTATCACAACAAAACTTTAACAAAATATTCTGTAATTCATGACCAAAAGTGGGTTTTATTTTCAGCTTGATTGTAGTAGAAAGTTCTAAAAGCCCTTGAACTTGACATTTTTTACTAAATTGCTGTTTTCGACTTTTTTCGACTTTGTTTACTGTCTAGCATCTACAATTATTGACCTATCAAGACAAAACATGAACACAATGTTTGTGACTATAATATCTTGAATGGGTTTGATCATCAGCCTGATCTGACCAGAAAGTGTTGAGTTATCGGCATTTGAAGTCAAAAAGGGCCATTTTCGACTTTGTATTTTCTAACAACCACAAATATTATGTTGACTAATCAAGACAAAACTTGGATACAATGTTTGTGACAATGTTTAATGAGTGTAATTTTACGCTTCATTGGAACCTCACATCATGAGTTATGTGCCCTTCAATTTTACAAAATGGCTACTATTCCACATCGAATCATGAGCCGTGACCAAAGGTTACTATATATTCAAATACATGTAAATTGGGAGAGAAGCATACATGTATTTCCCACTGAATAAAAGCGAATAATGGCACATTTTGTGTGCTGTTGGCGATAGCCATGACAGTACAGAAGCTGTCTCTAGATAGTACTATGTCGATTTGTTACAGAGTGGTGGGTTCTAGTCACATATTTCTATAAATTTGAATCCCTCTTACCCAGTCAATTTAGACTTGCTGATCTTAAATCATTCACAGGTTGTTGTCCTATTATATTTTCTATGTTGTTTTCACTGTAAAAGGTGGACACAATTATTGACCGCTCAACGCAAAACTTGGACAAAGTGTTGGTTTCCACCAGATCTTGTATGACTTTTATCATGATTATAGTCTAAATCCTGAATTGTGTGTCCTTGAAATTGACAAAATTGCTGTTTTCCTCTTAGTTTCAAGTCCAATACCATCACAAATATAGATCAATTAGAATAAAACTGTGTCAAAATGGTTTGGTTTGGATTTTTGAGCCTGATTAGAAGAGAAAGTCTTATGACAAAATTGCCACTTTGGCTTTTGCATCTTGGTTAGGGTGGGCGATTTAGGAGCATCATGGTCCTCTTATTCTTAGGTACTCTTTACGTTACAGGAAGGTATGTACTTACCAACACAAGAAAAATACACAGGTATTTTTGGTGATAACAATAGGGGTAAACACAAAAATAGACCCCATAAAATTTCTTCCCAATAAGTGGACATACAGAATCTTTTCCTACAAAGGAAATTCTCTTTTTGCCGTAAAAGAGCATTGTCATGAAAAAAAGGCTTTACTCCCTGTATCAATACAACTACCGGTATATAGATGAATTTTTAACACCTACAATTTTGATTTTCATTGTCCTATAAAGGACCAATGTGACATAATTGTGTAGCATACAAAACTGTCTTCCAGAACAAAGATTAAATATGGAAAATCGGCCACAGGCATTGTGAAGTTGGTAGCGCATCTGACTCTCACTCAAAATGTCCAGGGTTCGATCCCTGGCCACGGCAAATATTCTTTCTGACAAAACTGTCACCCACCAATGGTTTGATATTGTTAACCTATGTGGGCGAGCAGCTGGAGGCTCAGTTAAGGTGTTGTTGTAGTACTGGTATGAGAAACAACAAGAGTCCATGGTTAGGTGCTTCAGCCGCTGCGATATGACCATAGTAGTTGAAACCCCAAATAAATCAAATATGGAAAATAGTTACGAAATGCACATTGAAAACAAAACTCTTCCAAGAGAAAATAAGAAAAAAGACTAACTTCATCAAATTAATTCATTTACAGTTGCTTGAAATTTTGTATGTGTTCAAGAGACAGAAAAGTAACTTAAATGTTGTTTCATTTTTCAAACTTATAGTTTTAATCAAGTTTTTTATTGTTTTAGCTTTTCCTTACTGTTAACCCATTACTGCACAGTGACATTTTTGACTCCTTCACAAGAAAAGGCTTGGGAAAACATTGTGGAAAATGAAGAAATTGCTTGTGACAAGCAATTTCTTCATTAACACAATGTTTTCCATTCAAAAAGACATCAAAAATTTCAATTTCTTCCATTTGAAATTGTTGTCAGCAACATCTTTGAATTTAGACAAGCTTAAAATATTGTCGTCTGGTAATGGGTTAATTAACTTTTAATGACATTAAAATTAAACAAAAATAACAATATTTTGTTTTTCATTCAAGAACATGAATTTTACACTGTATGTAAATGCAGATTATGTTTATGGAAAACGGTAGCTAACTGACAGTTACAACACTTTTCCATATTCAGATATACCAACTTTTTACAAATTCATTTGTAAAACTGTCGTAAGTGAATAATCATCCAATATCAAGAAAAATAAGCTTTTATTCTTTAAAATCACTTATGCACATGAAAAATCAACACATTTTACATGTATGTGCAATTAATATCTTTCATAAAAAAGATAAATAAAAAAAGTGAGATGTTTTTTCACTCTCCTGTAAAATTTTGTAAAAGTCACTTACGACAGTTTTCCGTTCAACCCTCGATTTAAGACATTGGTAAATCAAAAACACGTCTTAAATGTTTTGATGAAAAAGACCCCTGACCTAAAAGACTCCTATCATTTATGTTTTAGTCCGTACCCGCAGAACACTTCTGGTAATCCGAGTCTTCTCTGATGAAAATTCGCTCTTTGGTATTTGGATGTCGCTATTTCCAACAGAGCGCTGTCCCATTCAAAAACAAAAGAAAAGTCCGACACAGCGACATAACTTGTGTCGGAATTTTCTTTTGTTTTTGAATGGAACGTCGCTCTGATGTAAATAGCGACATCCAAATATCAAAGAGCGAATTTTTATCAGAGAAGACTCGGATCAACTTCCGGAGGCAAACAACGGGTTTATGGGAAATTAACATTGTATACATGAGAATTGTTACTAAAATAGTAACAAATCGACATTATCAAAATGAGGCTCCCAAAACATGCGGAGAAAACAATGACGACGCACGCGCATTCAATATACAGCGATAAAGCGCACGTGCATTCAATATACAGTAATAAAGCGAAGTTTTAAGTGGAACCAAAACTATGAAATTGAATGAATTCGTTAATAGCCGGTAAGGTGGTTATTTTATTCGATTTACAGTCAGCCGTTCCCCGTTTAAAAAATTCGCCTTTTGCCTCTAATGACGACTTCCGGAGGCTGTTTTGTGTGTGTATGGGGGTCTTAGTCGAAACTTGTCCATTGAGGGCAGTTCGTCGATTCGTTTTATTGCAAAACTCGTAACTCCAGCTTTAATCAAGACGATTTGAAAACATTTAGGGAAATTATGAAAGAACTTACTTTAAAATGCCTCATCCTGATCACGTTATATTTTCTAATCTTTTATATTAAGTCTGAATTTTTAACGGTGTATTTTACGAGACAGTTTTTGTAGTACAAGGGAAACAACTCTGTCATATTTCAATGCATTTCATACACGAGTTTTCTCTATTGAATCTTGATTGACGAGGTTGTAAGATAATTTTGTGTTTTTGGATTACTGCGTTCACCCGTTTGAATACCGGTTTGTCCAGAAAATAACCAAATGTAGAGATTAACGCTTTCCTGAACATTTCTTGGTTTAGACCTCTCTCGTAGAAATATGCTTAAAGAACTATTGTGAAAATAAGAAATGCTATTGACACACATTTCCTCCTTTTCTTCATTTTTTTTACTTCAACAATTCAATTGGGTACTTTGTTCTCGTCGACATCTCTTTAATTTCGACTGGTCTTAAATTTGTAGTTTGCGAAATGATTTACTGTAATCACCTCTATTACCCGAGAGAATCACATAATTTTAAGGATCGGAAGAGTACTGTCATCCGTGTAGTAGGCACCATTTTAATATCTATGCTACATGTCCCTCAAAATTCCTCGATCAGCTGTGAATATCCTGTCAACATGATATTGTGGGTAAAGAGACACGAAGGACCACTACATGTATCAATGTTAACAAAAGTTGATCGTAAAGCTTATCGACAACGTAACCCTCGCATTGATCCTCAATATTTGACCTAGTCTGGCTTACCTGCCCCTAATACTGCGTTATTGGGTCAGGCACACATCATTCATGGATGCGCCCACTGGGCTGATATTTTACCAAAGGTAAAGAACAAAGTTCTTTATTTTTGTGAGCAGGGCAGGGTCATTAGAAGAGTAGATAGGTTTCGGTATATTTTTAACTCTAACAATAAAAGTTTTACATGACCGCAACGCTAACCCGAATAAAACGGTTTTAAATTATGTACATGAAAACTATATCAACGCAATTTGGATCCATTTATTATCAGTAGTCCGATTAGCTCAGTGGTTAGAGCGTCTGCCTTGAGTTCTAGAGGTCCTTGGTTCGAATCCCAAGAGTGATACATATTTTAGCCACACGCCTTTTCTTTTTACATTTTTCATACCAAATGGTGAACAGATTTCAAAGACGTAATAAAAACACTTTTACCAATTATGTCTTAATTGCATGTTAGTGATTTCTAGAATAGGTTGGTTTGAGAAAATGTATTAAAACAAAAAGTAGACGAAAAACATTCGCCCAACGGGGGATTCGATCCCTGGACCTCTGTAGTATAAGTCAGACGCTCTACCACTGAGCTAATCGGACTACTGGTAAACATGCTCCCAAATTGCCTTCATATAGTTTTCATGTACATAATTTAAAACCGTATTATTTCGGGTTAGCGTTGAGATCATGTAAAACTTTTATTGCTAGTATTAAAAATATACCAAAACCTATCTACTCTTCTAATGACCCTTCCCTGCTCACAAAACTAAAGAACTTTGCTCTTTATCTTTGTAATTAAATGATACCACTGGAGGCGGCCATGTTTAGTGAGTGCCTGACGTACTAAAACACATAGTACGACAGGGAACCAGACTATATTTGACCATGCACTACGCTTTAGCGCATTCGTGTTGCGTGATTCTGACCATTTTTCTATTTTTTCTATGGTCTAGGTTGCAGGGTGGCTATTTTAAGTGGCTATTTTGAAATGTAAACACGCAGAAATCGTAGCTTCAAGATATTTCTTCTTGGCTTATACCAAACGGATTTTGATAAGATAAAGTGCACCGAACTCTGAACGCACTTTTGCATTCCCGGTCCTATGTCACATGACGAATATCAGCATGGATTCATCAAATATTCAAATGCAATTTTACACGACATATGAGCGCGTTCCTACATTTTGGGGGCACAGAAGATTGTTTGCGTTTGAATATTTGACAAAAATAACGGAACCAGTTTTGAGGAATACATTCCTTCTTCACGTAGAACCAGGAACACAATAATACTTCAATCTGTCCCAAACAAGCTTCTGATTGTCTCGCTCAGCAAAGCATCATTCAAAAACAGATAAAATAAGAACAAGTTGATAATCTGCGTTTTCTACTGTTGCGTCAAGGCATTCGATGCTGTAAGACGAGATGTTTTTACATCGTAACACTTAGTTAGCTGTATGAAGCTCATTTAGAATCGCCCAAGTAAAACGTTATGCATACTAAGCCGTATACTAAACACATTAAAATATTCTCTAAAACCAACATTTCGAAATAATCATACAAAAGGTACAATTATATTGTTACAGCATGTTTAACTAATTATTTACAATTTCGCCCAGTTTGTCAGTACATCAGTACAACTGAGTACTGTGTAGATGTTAAATTAATTGATTGATTTGATGGTGTTCACTATCGATGATGATGATGATGATGATGATGATGATGATGATGATGATGATGATGATGATGATGATGATGATGATGATAATGATGATGTCTTGTTACAAGACAGATACTTTTAAACACGCTTTATGTATGAATCGACGTGCTTAAATCCCGCGCAAATACAGCCCTCACTGAGATCTGTTGATCACATAAATGATACATGTAATAATATCAATGATAAAGGTAAACATAATTTCAATTGATATTTTCCTACGATGAGTATTTTTGTCTAATGTATTGATTGTCACAAATTGCAATATCATGTGGGATTTTGATATATTTTACCCAGCTATCATTTGATATAATGAACAATCACTACCACGTTTCTTTCGTAAGTTTCTTGAGGGATAAAGCCACTATAAAATAGTTAGAAGATTTCATATCATGTAGACTCGGGTTTGATCAGTACTATATGGTATTTTGCGTTTTAAACCTATTACGCCCTGTTGTCTGCACCTATGTATATTATTGAAGAAAGTTTATTTTCCAGTAAAGATAATTCGGAAATTCCGGGCTGGTTCTAGTCGACTGGCAGTTCGGCCACGTGCACGGCGTCTTTGATTGGGACCGGAAGTAAACATTATTGTCTGTCCGGGTCTCCCACCTCCTCCGAGTACATCCGGAAAGTTCACGACATTCATCGATGGACGGGTTGGATTTACATTCGTATTTCGTCCTCTATTTCTACTTTTACCTTTCTTATTGTTTGTGTTTAGTTTACGATTGTTATTTTTGTTTCTAATTCGTCGATTCTTCTTTTTTGCGCTTGCTCCCTTGTCACGACCCGTACCGACAATCACAACATTTCCATCCGTATCACGTGACACAAATGTCGGAGGTGAGTCTGTAACTTCCTGTCCTTGAGGTATATTATCATTTACGACAATGTCTGAGAGAATCTGGCTCTTTTCTATCGACCTTGCTTCAGTGTTATTCGGTTGTAAGGACGAACACAGTCCACAGCAATATTTCGCATATTTACCACAAACCACAGTAGGGCCTAAACCGCCAACATATCTCTCACATGACCGTATTCTGTCCCCGTACTCACAGCCTGTAATACAAGAAGGGATAAACATAATGAAAAGGAATTGTCACAAATATAACCCCAGTCAAGACTTTTTGGTCTTTCAGCACTAAATACTCATGAACGCCCAAATTTTCTCGCGTGCTGTGTCACATTCGGCTTAGTCTCTAACGGAAAATACATTGTTTTGGAATCCATATGAGGTACTTTCCTTACTTATACACGGTACGGAAACTACAGAGACAGAGCCAATGGCTCTGTCGCTCAAATCCTCTGGGGCGCTTCCGGCCATGTGTGGCTCTGTCTCTGGGAGCAGGATTTTTTGACAAAAACAGGTGGATGTTCAACTTTGGTGCCCAATTATTTTCCTTTGGTGCTTAAAAGCGAAAAAAAACGGGAATGTCATGCTCCCCTAAGACCATTTATCTGTCGGTGCTACTTGTGTTGGCTCCAAAGTCGGCATGGTTTTCACAGGGTCATTGTCGTCGTGAGTCGACCCTATGTGATTTTTTCTTGTTTACATCATGTATTTATGTACATTCCAACGGTAAACAGCCAATTGCCGCAGCCAAAACATGTTATATACTAATCGAGGAATACTCTCGATTAGACATCCCTTTCCCATGTCACAAAACCTTAGAAATGACTGGCAAAAAGAAGATTTGAGCCATTTCTATCAGTGGCTCTGTCTCTGGCGGCTGGCTCTGTCTCTGGCGGCTGGCTCTGTCTCTGTGTGATAGATTAAAATTTTAATCCATCAGAAAATTCGTGTCGAAGTAATGAACCTAATTTACTCACACTGAATAGATCATATTGCGTATGGCAAATGGCTCAGTCACCGAGTAAACGCTTTCCAAAACTTCGAAATTTCAGTGTTGTTCAATTTCAAGCCTACTACAGGCGACAAACTGGGTGTTGACAAAGAAACAATTAGTGTGCGTTTTGTCACGTAAAAAGCTGCAGCAAACGGAGAAAATATTGGTTATCAGGTCTTTTTATTCTGCATCAATGTAATCCGATATCTTTCCATTGATTTGTTCCCAAACAAGACCTTGTTCTCATGCATTGTGAGAAAATAAAGTGGCAGAAAACCAGCATTTTCATCTTTTTTTTCTCGTAGATTTCAATAATAAATATTGCATATTGATACTTCGGAACCATTGACAGATCTGTTCATTTCTCTCTCATTAGGGGCGGACGCCGTCTGGATCCGTGCATGTCTGGACATCATTTCGAGTAGGAGCTGTCGGAAACTAGAAATCTATCAGTAAAGGTGATAAAATATGTCCACCACTACATTTGTCCAGACAAGCGTTTTGTCCAAAACAAAGGCAATAACTCACAAAATAAGCAAGGTAGGGTTATGCTCCTTGTACACAGAACTTCTCGTCTGTGAGATCTATCCATCCACGAACTTTCATGATCATAGCTACTATACTTTAAGAGATACCGGTATGCTCTGAACAAGTATTTTGTACATACAGAGACGGACAAATGGACAGACAGACTGATACCAGTATACCCCTTAAAAAGTCGAGAAACGTCACAACCAGTGACCCGTATTATCAACGTTCGAACGGTTATTTTTTGCGTAATTTAACTTATAACAATAAACCTGATTGGCCCAATCTAATTTCTCATGCAATCAGATTTCTTCTCACATACTTTACACAAAATCGTGGTTGTAAGATCGTTGATAATACGGGTCCCAGGTCTTGATTGGAATATGATTAAAAGACAAACGAGTTATAAACGTGACTACAAAGTAACGGACAACTTAACGTCTTATGGTGCTGTTACATCATAGCGTATAAAGCCATCGTATGGGTAACGTGTGAATGAATTGGACATATACTGAAATACGCTTGGGGTACGAATGAATACCGGGTATATTTCAGGCGCGCTTTGGTACGTTGAAGTACGCTGATGTACGCTAACGACCAGAAGATTTTATGAACATGCACATGAACTTTTCATCACAACCTCGAAAATGATTATCCTATTCAGTCTACAAATAAGAAATGGTTATAGCACCAGAAATATTTAATTTGTGATAGAAACTAAGATGTCGCTTAGGAGGTTCCAGAATTGTTTGTTTGTTTGTACATGTATTAGAACCTCATGCATTTTACCTTCGAAATCATTCACATGCTTCATTTCACATGTTTAATTGAACATAAAGTTTGATATATCGTGCTTGACATGTATACTATGGACAATAAGATGCAACCTTTTAATCAACATTGAACAAGAAAACGAGAGATTCAACTACTTCAGAAACTAGAACACTATGGAATTAGAGGCAAAACAAATACATGTATAGAATTTTTCCTGATCAACACTCACAAATAACAAAGATTATAAGTTAAAAATAACGTTTAAGATTTATAGAAAAAGATCACTATTAGGAATGTCCATTAAAATATATGTTTACTAATAAGCTAATCCGTTATGTTATTTACCTCAGGGCATACATAGTTCCGAAGTATCAAATATGAAATATTTATCATTGAAATCTGTGACAAGAATTATGATTATCAGCAATTTTCTATTCTCGCAATGCATCAAAACAATATCTTGTTTGGGAAAGATTAAATGGAAAGAAAGATATCGGATTACACTGATGCAATAAAAAAAGGCCTTATAATCAGTATTTTCTTCCTTTGCTGCAGCTTTTTATGTGACAAATCGTACAAATCAGTTTGTCGCCTGTGGCAGCTTTGAAATTGAACAACACCGAAATTTCGATGTTTTAGATAGCATTTACTTAGTGACTGAACCATTCGCCATACGCACTCTGATCTATTCAGTGTGTGAGTCAATTAGGTACATTACTTCGACACGAATTTTGTGATGGATTAAAATGTTTAACCTAGCACGCAGAGACAGAGCCAGCCGCCAGAGACAGAGCCAGCCGCCAGAGACAGAGCCACTGGTAGAAATTGCTCAAATCTTATTTTTACCTATCATTTCCAAGGTTTTGTGACATGGGAAAGGGATGTCTAATCGAGCGTACTCCTCGATTAGTATATAGCATGTTTTGGCTGCGGCAATTGGCTGTTTACCGTTGGAATGTACACAAATACATGATGTAAACAAGAAAATATCACATAGGGTCTACTCACGACGACAATGATCCTGTGAAAACCATGCCGACTTTGGAGCCCACACAAGTAGCACATACAGATAAATGGTCTTAGGGGAGCATGACATTCCCGTTTTTTCGCTTTTAAGCACCAAAAGAAAATAAATGAGCACCAAAGTTGAACATTCACCTGTTTTTGTCAAAAAATCCTGCTCCCAGAGACAGAGCCACACGTGGCCGGAAGCGCCCCAGAGGATTTGAACGGCAGAGCCATTGGCTCTGTCTCTGTAGTTTCCGTACCGTGTTATACTTAACAAAGAAAATCAGCGATATTACATTTTTGTCATTCTTATCCGTTCTAGTGAAAGATCGGTCTCGTGAAAATGTGAGATACGAGTTATGTGTTGTTCAAGGCAAACGAGTAGGCATTTCGGTCACGGTGTCAAATGCTCACATGTAGATATTGAAATGGTTGATGCCACTTCTGCTCCATTTACATCTGATGCTCTACATTATTTATGAAATTCTGATTGGTCCATAAATTTGGGCGGGACAGACTTACAGAAATCGCTTAATACTCTTTCTGAAATCTCTGGATGTTTGCTGTGCTTTATTGTACAACAAATCCGACCTATATAAATATCCCTGTAGTAGCAGCTTTCAGGTTGGAACAGTGAAAATGTTGCTCTTTGGGATCTAGATTATATGTTCAAGAGAAAGCATACCTGAAATAGTTGTCTCCACTCTCCTACACGACCCACAACACTCCTCGCGCTTTTTAGTGACGTAACAGTCACGTGAGTGTTCCAGTCTACAGGAGGGCTTGTCCTGACACTGTGGCTCGACTGAAGAAGTAGATGTCGGACATTTCTCACAACAGTAACGCCCAATTAGCGAGTTGTCACATGCATCTCGACCAAACAGTGTGGTAAGAGAAGAGCAAGAGAAGACAAGCAAGAAACGATCGTCAAGTCTAAGACAGAGTCCACGTCTACCAGATGGTCGTAGATTCTTTTTCTTTGGCTGCTCTGAAATTTGAGAAGGATAAGTGAATAGATAGATGATTATATGATAGACAAAGACAGAAAGGAGTATAAATATGAGCGAGGTAATGAAAAAGAGGCTTCTTTGCATATAGAGGAGTTTGTGCCAAAGTAAAAGCGGGATCCGTGCTGATCTCCTAACCCTGCACCAAATGGCAAAATTCAAACTGTTCCCATTTGAAAGTTGCTTCAGGTGACAAACTTGGTGATAAGGAAAAATGAATTTTGTTTACATTGTAGCAGATAAAATACCGAGGCAAGGAGGGAATGCTGATGATCAGCATTTCCTTATTTTGTCGCAATGTTTGCCAAACCTTTCCTTCACGAGACATCAAAACCAAGTTTTGTTTGAGAAAATGGTTAAACGTTGATACGGACCACGTCCAATCTAATTCAGAATAAAATGATTACATTTTTGAGTAGGTTATGGAGAGAAAGTGTGTCCATGCTTGAATTTTACATGCAACATTTTCAATGGGATATGAAATATTTTCTGAACAACATCTAGTTTAGACGTCCCTATCGGGTAAAAATGTTTCGAAATCGTTTTCACTGCTTAAACATTCGTCTTCAATTCATTTGATTTACATCTGTGCTTAAATATCGTATGCAATTCCTTTCAAATTGGACCAGTAAAATGGTGTACATCTAGCTTGTAAAAGAATTATTTTACAATTAGCGCAAAGGTCAATTGATTTATTTTGATTATGGTAGAACACATTTGTCAAGATAATTTAACATGGCAACTATGTGATCAATTTTCGGATATTAGACACGTATTTTAAGTCCTGTTTTATGACGAAGTTTAGAACTAAATGAGCGTCTTTAGTTTCTTTTACCTGCTATCACGTTTAAATCTGTTTGTTCGTTGACTGTGTTTTGTGTGGTAGGCTCCGGTCGCCGTACTGGAGGTCTTCTTGTAGGTCTGGGCCTCGGCCTTCTCGTTGTTACTCGAGGTCTCATGGTGGTTGGTGCTCGGGGAGGTTTTGTGGACGGCAGGGGTCTGGCTGTTGTTGTTGTAGTGGTGGGCGTGACTCGCAGAACAGGGGGAGGAGCTAAACCACACGTGCTACAACAGCGCTGTCTGTACGTGGGGTCGAAACAACCATCAATTCTGCAGTTGACGAACTTATCTCCGTATTCACAGTCTGGAAATTAGATTCTTAATTCCTAAGAAGTGTTTAAACAAAATACACATTAGAAAGTAAAAAGTCATGGATGAAGAAAAACATGAACAAGGTCGGACAAGGTCGATATTAATCAGCTTTGATTACGGTTCGGCGTAATGGAATGGTTCTAACAAAAAGCTTACTAATAGGGTTTATGGAAAACGCTCGAATATTTCTATCCTGTAAGATATGTTTAAATCATTGACAACTATTGTGAAACTGTTGTAAAGATAACAACTGAATTAAAGTTGGATTTTGGATAGCAATATAAACTTACTTCTGACTCCGGTGTTTAATTTCTCACAAGTCTCACAACATCGACTACTGTAGAAGGGGTCGTAACATAAGGAAGGACGTTCTAGCATATATTGTCGGCACGATTTATTGTTTCTGAATCGGCGCTGCATATCGCCAAATACACAGTTGGCTGAAAGTTACACAAATTTGAGAAACAAAATCAACAGCAGCTTGTTCATAGAAAGCTTATCTAAATCACGGTGCACTTAAAATAAACCCTGGTTTAGAAAATAAATCAAACGTTAAACTGCCAGAAAGGAGCAGTGAATTACACCCGTCACTAAACAAAACTGAAGGGGGCATTTGTCTTTGTTGCTATTTTACCCCCTCACACATAGCTCGCGACCTTACTGCGACCTGAAAACTATTAAAATAGCATTTTTCTTTCGAAAATCATTTGGTTTTCTTTAAAATTTCCAAATATCTATCGCCGACGGTCCAGGGCTCTACAGTCTTGTGTTCTGTACGGTTTTGTTTCTACGTCCTCAATGCGACCCTTCTACGTCGATGGCGTTTCCACTGCGATTGTATTGCGTCCCTATGGCGACCCCACAGTGACCCAACGGCGATCATCGGCGATCCAGCTGCGACTGTGCTACGTCCTCTACGTTCTTACGGCGACTCTACGGCGACTATTGCGTTTGTCCGACAACTATTCTGCGACTGTAAGACGACCCTACTACGTCCTTGCTACGTCTATGAAAATAATACTTTTTTCCAGTAAATTTCATTCTGAGTCTGACCTTCAACGAGTGAAGACATATATTTAATTAGAATCTAGTTTTAATAGTTTTTTGTTAAACAATCCATATTATTCCAAAGATGAGAGGTGGACGAGGCAAACGAGCGGGGCCTCTAAAGTGCTACAAGTTGATCCAGTCTCCGATTCAGATAAATTAAGATATCAATGAAGTTGGCCTATTTACCATAAGGCAAAATTTTATACTGATTCAAATTCAATGATTTTTGCAGACGCCATTTTCAGGTGAATGAATAAGTACTTTTTTGTCTTTCTTGGTAGAAAACAGTGTGAAATGAGGAATTTCTTGTAATTTCATCGGCGACTCTACGGCGTCCTTAGTGCGAGTGTACTACTTCTATTGCGTTCTTATTACGTCCTTACTACGATGCTGCTGCGACTATGGCGACTCCACTGAGATCCCACGACGATCTAACCAGGACGCAGCAAGAACGCAGAGGTTCTGCGACTGTTTTGTGCATGTTCAAATTAGTCGCCGACGGTCTGCGACCTTGTGCGTCCTTGCGCGTCCTTTGAGTCCTTGCAACGACCTCATCGCGTCCCTGCTGCGTCCATGGCGACTGTGCTGCGTCCTTGGTCGTAGCAAGGTCGCAGTAAGGACGCAGTATGGTCGCGAGGTATGTGTGAGGGGGGTATTAGCAGAAACATTTGATAGCTTCGTTTGTAGTGTTCTTTATTAAAGCATTCTACTTACGATTTTTAGTTGGTGCTCGTTCGTCAAACACACACTGACCAGTTTGGCACCACTGCAATTAAATATTAAACCATTGTGATACAATTAGGAAAAACACACCTTATAAACCGAGTATTATGTGCATGTTTTTGTAGCTAATATGTATGTATGTATATATCAAAATGATCCGTTGAATGTGGTCTCTTTTGTTATAAAATGATACCGTTCAGGTTAAGAAATGCCGCTACAATACAAGACCATTTCGTCCAGTCAACTAAGAAATTAATAGGCACAATATATAACGCTTTTCGTATGGAGTCCCATTTTTTCTGCGATGCAGCGTAAAATAGCTAGACACCGACTGTAATCACAAAGATAGGAACATTCTGTGAAAATATCCGTAATGTATAAAAATACCAATACAATAATGTCCGACTTCGGTGGCGCATAAAGAGTCATCTATGTATTGCATCTTTTACAAATGTTTCTGAAACAAAGTTGAAATTTCGATATTTTCTCTCCCTTTTTCATGATGACGACGTGTTTATTTGTAACGGATGTTACTTGATTTTTATCAATTTCGTTATACGTACATACCATCTTATCACCACAGGATGTTCCAGTCGCGGCCTTAAAGATTCTAAATGACCGACTAGATCCAGGAATAGCACACGACATAGCTGTACATATATCGCCGTAGTTACCAAGTTCTCTCCCCTGTAATGTTAAATATATATTTCATAGATATTTTCTCATGAACTTTGCTTTTATTTCTTATCTGGAAGAATACATTTTCTTGTGAAAGTTCTGAAAATTTCAAGCCAAAGTATTGCGGCGTTTGAGAGGAAGATAGTTATATTGTTTTTCTTAAAATTGAATTAATTGTGGTAAACTATAGTTTACATGTAAATGCAATATTTTGGTCTCAACTTTAAAAGCGTCTTCGGCTTATAAGCAAACAAACTAAAAAATCTGATAACATTTAAACGCATTAGAATAACCTATCGAGATATCATAATATACTTTAGAAAATGAAATTGGAATGTAATGTCTTTAACGTAATACCAGTCAGACCTTTTCAGCTCACTTTAAGGACATTTTCGAAAAAAAAAAAAAAAAAAAAAAATAACGGAAAAAAATTAGGCACATTTTATGAAAGATTTATGAAAAGGAAATCGCCCCATAAAATCGTTTTTTATTTTAGTATTTTTGGTAAATTCTTTTGCTAATTCGCGTATGAAATAAAAGTTGTTAGTCACCGCGTTAGATTTTAAAAGTAAAGTAGTATACATGGTATCAATTTATGAAAAAAAAAATAAAAATAAAAATCACTACAATTTCGTCAAATGTGATAAGTATTAACCGTTTTTCCTAATTTACTGAAAAAAGTCATTTAAAACATAAATGAACAATAATTTCTTTCTTTTTTTTGTAACAATAAATTCTGCATATGCCTACATTTTCTGATCGGCATAATTTTTTTCACTGTTTTCACTGTTGGAAAAATACAAAGATTTATGCTATAGATTCGAAATTCTAAAAACACCAATTCCTTGATTTTTTATTGTTTGATTCGCTATGTAAAGGTTCTCACAAAAATTGACAATTTCCATGGTTACCATATTTTCAGATTACTCCAAGTTCTTTTAATTAACTAATACAATGTGTTCATTTTGATTGGGTCAAGTAAATAAATTAAAAAAAAGCTCTGCGAGATGCTAGAAATATGTTAAACGCCGTCCAATATAGCAACGTCGAACCTACCGGGTTTGTCTTAAAATTTCCAAATAATGTTTCGAAAGAAGGTGCAATGGTGTGAACTCACGTCTTCAAAACAGGCAACACTTGTTAACTGTTCTTATTTGAAAGCTGATGCAGATAAAGACGCGTTCCCATTGCCGACCAAATTAACTCAATCAACTCGATCGCTTTAATTTCCCGATCAAACCCGATTACGCTCGATCAATTGTATTTACACGACTTCTTCTTTATTTCTTGTCGATTAATTCCCGATCGTTTTGCCGACCAAGCTCGATCGTCCCGATCACTCTTGCCGACCAAGCTCGATCAGTACTCGATCGTTTGATCGAGTTGATTTGGTCGGCAATGGGAACGCGCCTTAATATGGATGAACTGTTGGACATCTTACAAAAAATAAAAGAAATAAAACAATTAATAAAATAAAAATCGTCATTGTCCTTCTTGCTTGAGACAAGTAAGGACGAATCATGAACTCACCCATCCGTAGTACGACTCGAGCCCCAGTATATCCTGACATTGCTCATTTGGTGTTAACATTTGACCTGGATAATTAGACAAAAAGTCCTGAAATTGTTCTACATCGTAAACATCGACCGGATCAGTTAAGCAACTTCTTCGTCTGTAAAAAAAGAAAACATTTTCATGACTATTTGGCAGACATACTATGATAAACAAGCAAATTTGTTGAATTGATATCCCCCGCCGAACATATTTTCATTGTCAATGGAGTGGCGCGGAAACGAATATAACTCTGTATGTACGAGGGGTGATCCAAAAGTTCGTAAAATGGACCCATAACTTTCATATTACTAGCTTGGTAAGGCTATAATCTGGTAATATTGTAGTTCATTATCTGTAGATTGCATGAAAATTAAAAAAGTTTATCAAAAAAGTTCAAGCGGCCGTAAACTTCGTTACCATAGTAACGCAAGTACGCCTAGGCGGGGAGTGTAAAAAATGATACATAATCGTTAATTTGATCGAGTTTTCTTAAATTTCTGCGGGATTTTTTTTTTTTTTTTTTTTGTCGCAAATTGTTACTACGCTAGTTTGACGTCATGACGTGTATTTGATACATTATTGTTAAAGTTGTTACGAAGACACTACACTTTCATGATATAGAACAAAACAATTGGATAGCGATATGGATTTGGCATCAAATTTTGAATATCAGTCAGTCATAAAATTTTGCCACGATCTTGGTCTTACACCAACGCAGATATTTGAAATAATGGAGGAAACTAGAACTAAGTACTGTAGAGAAGTTCTGTTCTAGTGACACCAAAGATTCGGACGTCAATAGTGGATAACGAATGCCAGGACAGTCCTGCAATCGGCCACAACCTGATAAACGACGTCAAATCTAGGGTAAACAGTGATAGGCTCCGCTTTGATAGAAGATCGATCTTAAATCAGTCAGATACACAATTATTCAACATTTCGATTCTAAAATTGTATTCAAACACTTTCAGTACATTTATACCTCAGGCATAGAAGTGTATAAGAGTAAATATGGACTTTAAATAGAAGGTTTCGTTATCGCATGAAGTTGATGTCGCTTTTGACGTTCTTGCTCCCCCGCCCCGCGCATAGTAGTCACATTTAATGTCTGCATAACTTTTGTATTGATAGTCAACACTCCTGAAGTTTTATAAATCCATTTTACGAACTTTTGGATCACCCCTCGTATTAATCCGAGTCTTCTCTGATGTAAATACGCTCTTTGATATTTTGATTTTTCGCTATTTACATCAGAGAGCGTTGCTCTTTGAAAACAGTGGAAAGTTCGGTAACGTTACAAGTAACTTGAAGCTTTGTTTTTGTGTATCATGTCGAATCACTCGGTAAAACACTGTGGGTATAGATCAATAAATCATTTTTTGTCATACCTGACCAAAAATTTCATTTCAAATCGGCCTGCTGGATGAGTATAACCTTTGGTTTTGAATGGAAGGTCAAGGTAAACAAAGGCTGCTCAGGTGAGGGTTGTTGCAAAACATTGCCTATTAACCTTTTAGAAATACTTTTTGGTCGTAATTTTTTCAGCAGCCATAACAATAAATGGTTCATTTATCGATATCATCAGGGGTTTTAACGATAGCGTTTAAGATCGGACGGTGAACGATGCGCAACAATTTGTTGCCAACTTCTTGATTTTTTCAAAGAGCAACGCTCTCTGATGTAAATAGCGAAAAATCAAAATATCAAAGAGCGTATTTACATCAGAGAAGACACGGATTACCCTCGTATATGGCTTCAACAGAACGAATATCACTCTGTAATGTATATGGCTTCAATAGTCAGGGGCAGTAACTCTGAATTCAAAAGTCGAACCAGGTAACCCCGACGATATGAGCATGTCCTCTTTGTAGTGAAGCTGTGCACAAAGTTTCATTGAAATCTGGTCTATAGTTTTCAAGAAATAGCGCGGAAACGAATATCACTCTGTATGTATATGGCTTAAACAGTCAGGGACAGTAACTCTAAATTCGACGGTCGAACCGGGTAACCCCAACAATGGTTCAAAATTTATCGATGTAAATAAGTAGAGCACACGTATTATCAGTTTTAACATGAAATACAATATAGTACGTCAAACTACAGTAATTAGCGTGGCATATTTCAAAGGTCTTAGATAAATGAAATTTTCAAGCGGTTTTAATATTAAAAGGACCGCCCCGTTCTAGGAACTTAACAAAAACAGCATCACTCGTACTTAAAAAGGTCTTTTCATCTATTTATTTTTCAAAACTTATGTTTTATTTAGTGAATGGCATTGTTAACATGGTTAATGATTTATCATCAACATCACAAACTCCAATCAATTATGAAAGTAAAGTATCCGAGGGAACATTTAAAATGAAGGGAGGGAGCTCTTGCCATATTTTTAGCATTATTTGGGTATTTGGTATTTTCACTCCAGATTTTTTTTGTACATAGATTTATATAACCGTTCACCCAAATGATGCCACCTTTTGACGCCACGCCAATATTTAGGTATAGAGGAAAATAATTGACCCGGCAGAGTGACCTTAACTGTACAGAAAAGTGGAAAAGTTTATTGTCCAGTTTTGATGGGAATGGTCCGTCGTTAATTTACGTAAAAGCGTGCACTGTATCCGTTACACAACATTGTGCCGCCATGTGAAAATAAGATTTTATCTAATCTAGCCAAAATAAAAATGTTAAGCTACCGCTGTCCATGTGGATAGAAATTTTCAGTAAAGCTTATCATTAAAATAGGCGTAATATCCAAAAATTGAAAATATTTAAATACAATTCACATCCTAGTCATACCGTACAGATTACACAGACTGACCAAGATCGGCATTTTTGCATATTCAATTCACCAATTACCATTTTAAGACGACGCGGCAAATATATGCACTTACAAATACTGTTAAGTCGTTGAATAATGATGATTATTAGCTGTAAATAGCGAAGCTTGCGAAGTGTTCGGCAAATCACGAGGGGTTCTGGCATACCTATCACCCCTGGACGATAAGTCTGTTGACCTTTCCGCTTGGTCTGCTCTGCCGGGTCAAATCTCGCCGTCAATAATCTCCGTAAAAATTGCTTTCGACGAACAATTTCCTCACTTCCCACAATGTTTCCTCACAAGAAAGACAAATAAATGTAAACTTTCATTAACTTAAAATTGCTGTCTGTAACATCTTAGAATTTGGACTAGTCTAAAATTCTGTCGTCAGGTAAACCACAAAGATAAAGTATACTTACAAGCTCGTCACATAGTTTTTGAAGTACTCGATGGAACATTTGGAGAATTTCCAGGGGTTGGTTTTTGTTCTCTCACTTTCAAATCCACCGTGAGCTGTCATGATGAACTGATCTTGTGGGTTACACGTGTTAGCGTTACCGTCATGACGGGCACCAAGACTGAAAATATCCGAAATTCAATACATCCGAGATTTGTGTAAGCTTTCGAAAAATTGAAATTTCACACATTTTATTGGAATGTAATGTATGGTTGAAGTATAGTAGATAAAGGATAGAAACTGACGTAAACTTGCAAGCTTTCCCTCCCTTTCTTCCTTATTTTTATGCTGATTCGTCCGAACGATTTCATTATTCGTGATCCGGAATTGTTTCAGAACTTTTTGATTCGGGTACTAATTGTAGTGATATTTTTAACACCAATACTTTGGAGAATTATGCTTTTGATCCTGCAAAAAAACTAGGATGTTTGCATTAAGGCACATGCTATAGTCTCTATGGAAACAACGTCAGGAAAGTCTGTCTTACACATCTAATATTTACATCTGTTCGATATATTTTCCACTGCATGATATCCACTTCTATCACATATAAATGAGCCGAGATCTGGAAAAACGTCACTTATAGCATTTGAGATAGCCATATTTCAAGGTCGGATGTGCCTAGATGCAGTCTAGCCAGCATCCATGTTACTCTCAAATGGTTGCTACAGACCATGAGGAAGCTTTTTGAGAACAACATGGTTCCTGGTCAGACTGTGTGTATACGCAGGCTGATCTGGAACCATGTTGTTCTCAAATGCTATAAGGGACGTTTTTCCAGATCCTGGCTCAAATTAATTTGTCAAAGATGGATCTGAACAGTACTTGGGGAATTTTATAGATAGTCTCTCGGACACAACAGCAAGTCATGGACGATTTCGCTGACGTCGTATTGGGACGTCCAGATTTTTTGATGTCAGCAACATCACCCGTAGAATCTTATTTAAATGCGTTATGATACTCGTAAATGTTTGATTATTTTCACCAAAATTTTGACTTACATGTTCATTATCATAAAGATTTCTTTGATTTTTATTTACTCATTTACATGCAAATATTACCGAATACAGCCGCTTAAGCACCATATCTATTAGCAAAGCAATGTATTCACGCATGGCGTCATATGTAAGCCGATGACATAAGGTACACTCAATGGTAACGAGCATCTTGGACAACTTTTGACGTGTGGAATACAAAATGTGATCGCTTCAAAAGCGATTGATAAGTCACGTTTTACTAATTACCCGAAGAAGTCCCTCTCTACGTTTCTATAGCGACCGTCGAATGTGCCTTAATACAAAGAGCCAAGTTTTTTGTCGCAGGATCAAATGCTTAATTCTTCAGAGTATTTGTTTAAGTTATCTATTGTGGAACAAACGGATAATGTTGACCGTACTGCGCGACAGAAAGGCTGATTTGAAGAACGATGTACTCAAATGTCAAAAAGGAAATTTTCCAGATCCCGGTGCACAAGTATTGTGTGCGTTTTTTGTGCATTTCTGGCCCAAACTCCTTTGAAAAGTAATATTTAGGAGGAGGATTTTGTTGTAATTTCTACATTAATTGAATATCTTTACGTAGAATTAAAGTTTATATAGGTACCTATGTCCCAGTTCGTGTGCAGCAGCGTTGATACTCTGGAACCCTCCATGATCTTCAATGATAGAGACACTGTCCAGGCTGCACACACTGGCAACACGAGCATAGCCTACAATAAATACATTCATGGACATATCGTGTACATTGGAATTTCATGTTAAGGTAAAATTTTAATATGTTGATTTCATTTAACGCTCGATATGCGTTGGCCTGTTTATGCAAACTTCTGACACACACTGCACATTCATTGGTCTAGAAATGCTACTTGTCGGACACTAAGTATGACATATGGAGATTATATCTACCGTATTTTATCTTTGATGTATGGGTCCTCTATTTAAAGTGTCCATATGTTGACATAATCATGCAGTATTACAAACCAGCCATGGTTTGAAAAGTAATGGACAGAAAACAGTGAAATCCTATCAGTAAAGTGTAGTAATATACTGACCAGCTGTTCGAAGATCTTTGGAACCCCCATCTAATGAATATAAGTCGTAGCTGAAATATAAGGTAATACAAAAAGGTGTAATATTGATCATAATAACATGTTCAACATTGACAAATTAGTGTTTTTTGACACAGAAAATCGTTCCGTAAGGAACAATTTAAAAAAAACCGTGCCTGATTGACTTTAGATTTGTCTGCTAATGTGTACTGGCAGCTTTCTCCACAATGAACATATCGATTGTACTCGACGATATTCGATTGCTGGCGAGTACTGATTATTCCGCGCCACAATTACTCATTACTTATTATTCGTCAGGTTCAGGTGAATACTTACAGACTATACACAATAATTATCCGAATATAACGGGAATTGACAAGAATTTAAGAAGATAATTCTTTGCGAGCTTGGGCTAGTTATAAACGTTGAAATGATATTTTTCCAGATATTTTGTACGTACATCGTATGTCTTAACAACACAAATATTCGGCTCAATAAACTTCAAATATAGGACAGTCTACATAGAATGAGATTCACATTACGTCAGAAATTTCCGTAAGACATCGTAAAAATTGTAAAGTATCCAATTTATACAGACACGTAACGAGTTAGAAAAAATCGGCACTTTCCACCGCCGAATGTTTACGACGTCGCGTGAATGTTATCAGGGTTGTACTACCATAATGAAAGCTTACTCTGTAATGAGCATGATATGATCGTTTTCTGGTATATTTCTGGCGGAGAACGACCATCTGATGAGGGCATCTAGAGCTTCATTCACCAACAGTTCATCTCGACCATCACGGACGGGGTTCACTAACGGTGTGGACCAAGGGGACGTGTCACCACTCTGAAAATAGTCATATAGTCGTAAATAGAGAAACAACTGTCAAGAAATAAGTAAAGCCGTTAACTTTTTCGATTACAAACAACTAGAATATGATGTCACTGGTGTCCATAGAATTGTAGTAAATAGTTTACTTAAAATTCTGCATTTAGTTGGTCCTTATTGGTATGACAACAGAACTGACGATAGAAAAGAACCATTCAACATCGCAGGCTAGTTCCTAATTTGACATGAAAAGTAAACCTAGAAAAACAGTACACAACAATATGTTAATATGTTAATATAATCGTGTCTGTGGTGTTTTTTTCTAATCGTATACCACTATCGTTAATACATATATTATGGTTTACTTAATTCTGCATTTATCTAGTCATAGCTTGTAGGACAATAAAACTGGCGATAGAAAAGCAAAGAACCATTCAACATCGCAGACAGAGCATAATGAAAAAATATTCCTATTTTTGTATGAAAATTAGCGCCAGAGCTTGTGATACTAATCCATTCAAATTTATCCAATATTCGTAGATTTCATCAGACTCAAAGTGTTGTGATTGTTTAATATGACCTTTGTTTCAGAATTCCGTGAACAAATTTATACTGTTAACAAAGTGATGGTCTTACATCTGCTATAACGAATCCGGACACTGCCACACTGATACTGAAGTCCTTGTCATCAATACTTTTATACATCATATCCACGCCATTAAACACATGGGAGAAATATTTCTGGATGTTTATTTTTGCGTTGTTCTCTCGTTCTTTTTCTGTCCTACCTTCGCTGGACTTGTAAAATCTGAAAGAAAATGTGTAACTAATTTATTGAAAAATATACTTTAATAACAAACAGTTTAATGGACAAACAGTATTGAGAGAAGTTTTCCTAAAAATAATAATACTAATAAAAAAGAAAAATATATGGCAGACTCTTGAATATACACATTCCTATAATTGTTTGAGCTGAAGGATGACAGATTGTAACGTGATGGGTCCAGATATTGAAAATGATTTGACAACTTCTTAATAGCAAATATTTATTCAAATATCAACGTTAAATGTCGTTAATCACTCACAATGACATGTCATGTATTATTTATGGCGCAAAATGGTAAAGCTACCTTACGTCATGTCACGAATTCTAATTATTATCAGTAATATCTATTTTCTTTGTGAATTTACATTAATGTATTTCAAAAGTAAAAATAAAGCAACTTTAGCTTCCAGGTCTTATATATTGAAAAAGAAAGGTAGAAAACGCTAGGTTTCTTTTGATGCTTACTTGCCCCCTCTACTTCAAATCCCGATCTTGTTTCGGGAAAAGGGTACTTAAGATCATTGTATCATTCAAGTGATTGCCTGATTTGCAATTTGTAAGGACTGTCCTATATTTTTCCTTTTTTCTCGAGTTTGGGGATGGAGCAATGGAACTCATTTCTATTAACCTATTACCAAACGACAAAATTTTTGACTGTTCCAAAATCAAAGATGTTGCAGACGACAATTTGAAGTTGATGAAATTTTAAGAATCTTTCCATTTTAAGTCAGAAAACATTGTGGAAACTGAAGAAATTGCTTGTCACAAGCAATTTCTTCAGTTTCCACAATGTTTTCCAAAGCTTTTTCCACTGAAGGAGTCAAAAGGCGTCACTGTGCAGTAATGGGTTAATTGCTCGGGAACTTTCATTATTTAATTATTTGCATGAAATATGCAGATTTTGTTCGACCTTAAAGACAAATCAAAATCGTTAACTCACGAAGGCATTTAACCTTAGTTTACATTTAAATAAAATTTATTTATTTCCTATTACCAGAAAACGTATTGAAAGTTCAATCGCCAGGTATTTCTGATGTGAAGATGTACTTTTAAGGTAATATATTCTAATCTTACTCCATTCAAACTACAGGTCTAAAGACGAAAGATGTTTTCCCTTTTTTGCGAAAAGTGTTGACAAATGCATGGACGTATTCAACTTTGTTCATAACAACACAAATGACTGGTGTTCATTAGAAGGAAATCATAAGGGTTACTTTTTAGTGAGGGGTTCTACATTCATTAACGACATTTCTTCTGTTGCATTACTGGATAACCAAAGGTATTTCCATAGCTTTAGAGTTATTGGAAAATATTTTAATCTTTTAACAAATAAGGACTAATTTTGGGAACAGAAGTGCAGAAAATTTTGCACAAAAAGACAATGAGAGAAAAAGAAGAAAATTCCAAAATAACGAAAGGAGAGAGATTACTTTATTAAAACTTATTCTATCAAATAAAGCAGATTTTTTAAATTTAATTTAATATTCTGTAATTAGATTCTGTGTTCTCAAACTGACTGTATATGATAATTACCGTTGATAAATCCCATAATCGATAAGGGCCAGAATCTCCAGGTTATACTGGCCACCTCCTGGCATCACGTCATCACGTACTATCTTAGCGCTCCGTCCAAATGCAGCAGCCACGGGGCCAGATATCATCGGCCCTACAGATGTACAAATATGTTTACAAAATAAAAACCTTTCATAGCTAAAGAAAACATCAATTCTACTTCTTTTTGGCTGTACGAAACCGCAACAAAGTGAACAAACTGGCATTGATTGCATCATCGTTCTATCTATGGAGAAATGGCACAAGAACCTAGAAATCAAGGACAACACAATGATCGTAAATACTACATAAATAACTTGAAAGTGTGACCGCTGATTGTACACACTGGCAGACGTCGCGAAATACCAGCAGACCCACTAACATGCCAGGTAAAAAACGTGGAGGTCTGGTAAATGAACCCACTTTACAGGACCGAATAACTGGTGAAAATATGGCCAAAACAAAAATTTCAATACAATCTTGAAACATTTCTTTAAAAACAAGATATCAAATACAAGAGTGTCAAAACAAATTCTTATCAATAGGACACTGGGGAAACTGGGAAAATAATGTGTGAGGAGCATTAGACTATCACTGAGCAAAACTTGAAAGTTTAGAGAGGTACCATATACGAGGGACGTTCAATTAAAAGTGGTACTAATGGTCCACCATACCTCATGGTTCTACAAAACTAGTGGAGTCTGTGCCTATTTAACGGGACAATTACTATCTTTACTTGGTCAAAATCTGAGACAAATTCGTTCACTCTTTCAAAAGTTATTGAAGTTGGTCCAGTCGTATACACTGGCTATTTCGCTGTACGCAAAATGGAAAACGAACTGAAGTAGTATATACGGGTCAACATTAAAGGTCGCATAGGCTTTAAATTATCGGCATCACATGTATATAATGAACACTATCGGATTCATTGGCATTCGAACGTTGACTTTACGTCAGTTTTGAGGAAATTAATAAAAAATTAAAATGGGTAAAACTGGCCTAAATGATGCCCCCCTCCCAGGCCACCCGGGTAGAGCTAGTACCAAAGCAAATGTTGCTGTATATTCCGACATGACCGAACAAGAGGCATGGTTCAATGTGCAAGAAATAGTAGATAAAGTTGGTTATTCATCGGGGACATGCTATACGATTTTGACGAAAGGGTTGAAAGATAGACAGGTTTGTGCCTATTGGGTCCCCCACCAGCTGCCGAAAGAACTGAGAGTCACCCGTGTAAAGGTGGCAAAATATTTTTTGAAATAATGCAAAAGATGCAACAAATGTGGGCTTTCTGGGCTTCATGCATATGATTAAACATGAATCTACTATTATGAGCACCAGTGGCGTGTCATTAGCAAGCAATGGTTGCGAAAAGATCAGACAAGGTCCGTCATAGCCCAAAAAATAAAAGCGCGGCATAAGTTTTGTACCCGGTAATTTTCAAATGTGACGGGTGTATTGTTCAAATTTCTGTTTCAAATAGTACCACTATCGCCGGTCATTCATACAAGAAATATATGTCGGCTAAAGTGAAGAAATATCACGACAATAACAGGTCTAGGACAAGCTAAAGAGGCATGTTCCTTATCCATGACATTGGAGCTGTCCACTGGGGTCCTCTTGTCCAAGTCTTCCTGGAAGAGAAACATGATACATATCGTCTTCATCCGCCCTAATAGCCTAGCTTAAGCCCGTTTGGCTTTTTTGTCTTCCCGATGCTGATGACAACCCTCTCTGGTCGTCTGTAAAGGCCCTCATGTTCCATATGCAGTGCAATTTACCAGTGTCTACGGGGTGTTCTAAAAGACGCCCATTTATTGGCATTTAGGTAATGGATCTGAAAGCTTCAAAAGTTTGTGGATGTCAAAGAGGATTACTTCGAAGGATTGAAGAAATTTAAAATTGAATTACAATATAACTATGACTTATAAAACGTCAGTTCCAAAATTAATTGAACGCCCCTCGTACATGTAGGTATTGTCAAATTGTCGGGCTGGTAAAGGATGGTTTGGTCTGGTAAAAGTTTACGATTCCCACTTTTCTGTAAAGAATCTAAGTATTTCGTGAATTCTGCATTTGCACACACTAAATGATTTGATTTGATATTTTATTGGGGTTTCACGCCTTTTCAACTGCTATGATCATATCATGGCAGCTGGAGCACCTAACCGTGGATTCCTGGTATTCTCTTACCAGTACCCCCACAATATCCAAACCAAGCCTCCAATGATTCTAACCCATTGGTGAGAGACAAATGACTTTTGTCAAATGTCAGAATGGATTCTAACCGAGCCGGGACTCGAACTCGCGACATCTGGACAGACAGACTGACAGACTCCCACGTTACCGACTTAGTTATCGGGGCTCAACCGCACTAAATGTCGACTAGGGGGAAACTATAGCCTTGTTAAAACCCGTTTTGAAATAAATCATTTTGAAACTGGTTGCGAAGTCAAAAACCTAATTTCAATTCTCTGACAACCCGTTTTGAAATAAAAACCCATAATGAGATAAACATTCAGTTCAGATATGTATAATCTGTAAATATTGGCGTAGGCCTGTGGAATATGCAATAAGAAATTTTAACATAGTGTTCATTCACGTTTTTGAGGTCGTAACATTCGCAGAGGCCCAAGAAATACGTTAACGCCCGAGTGCGAAACACGAGGGTCGTTTTCGTATTTTGCGGGCCTCTGCGAATGTTAACGACCGAAAAATACGTGAAGTGACGCTATTATTGCATTAAAAGCATAAAATTCCAATTATTACTTACCGCAAACCCCTTGATATGTGCGAAAAATTAACCGAGGTGTCCGCCATTCGCATTTATCGCATTTAATTACTTTTCCAATCAACTCAAATATAGACTGCTGTATGTGTTATAATGAAGCAACATGATAATAATTTAAGCAGAATTTAGCATAGGAAATGTGGAGCCAAAAAGAAGAGATGGTTTGCTATCAGAGTTTTTTCAGAATTTTTCCATCCCTAAATAACGCCAAAACAGGGCATTGTTTGGAAAGGATTAAACAATTACAGTTGTGTTTTTGGCTAGCCAAGTAAATCTCAAGCTTACCAAATCTTTCATTCTACCATTTCTACACTATCATAGCATGATATCCCAACCACCTCATGGGAACAACGAATGGAAGTTCCCTATAACTGAATAAGCAAGTACTCTGCCCCATCGATATACAACTTGTACAGCATTAATTATAGACGAAAAATAGCCTATTGTATTTAAGGTAAGCTTACATTCAGACCAGGATCAGCTATTTCAATAAAACATGACGTTTTGCGAAAAAAATGTAAAGCGCCTTGTTCAGTAACAATGATATTGACAATTAAATTGATACAATTCTGTTGTTTTGCAACTACTTTTGAAGACAAAACTCCTTCAATTTATTTAATATTTATAAATTTCTTTTATTTTTTCATTTAAAGGACCGGAAATGACCCAAGTAACACAATAAAAAAAGGTTGAAAAGCCCCTATTCACACTTTTTGTATAGGCCTAGCTAGTTGGTAGGTAAAGCCGTGAGGGATAAACAGTAAATTCATAAGACACAGAGTCCTGCTCGAGCCATGTACTAATAGAAGTGAATTTTGTGCTAAAGATAGACTGGGTTCACCGTAATGTTTGATAAACCGATGTTGTTGTTATAATTTCTCGTAACTAATCAAACCGTAATTACGAGATTACGAGAAAAAGTAAACGCATTCACCTTTATCTTGATAATCTGTGGGCGTGGCTGTGGGCGCATCTGTCTCGTATATACCATATACTTTACTCATAGCATCCGCACCCAGCACTATGTTCTTAGCTTTGTTCCATAACCTGCTGGCCGATCTGCGCATACGGTGTAGACCGGGATTGTCCATCAGTTTCATACGGAATTCTTTTTCTCCGGCACGAAATGTACCTTCCTGCAGAGAAAAAATGTAGAGTGACCATTCGATGATATGAAAAATTTAGATGGTTTCAAATCCAATAGTCTTGCAGAAAGGAAACGCAATGTTATTATTAAAAGGGAAAAAACTTCTTGCTTAATATATTACATCCGTGCTTTTCAAACCTTTCCTCTATACGATTGTAAACCTAAGATTATCTTGAAAAGAGGGAATGGTTAAATGAGTATCTTCCTCTTTTTGTGTATACTTTGTTGGTGTAAGTATATTAATGACAAGATATTTGAATGTGTGATACTGTATGTCGATCTGGTTTGTTTAAAGATAAAAATGGTTGACAAAATTTACCCCCCCCCCCCCAAAAAAAAAAAAAAGAAAAGAAAAGAAAAAATAAATAAATAAATAAATAAATAAAAAAAAATGAAAAAATAAAAACTCGCAATTCCCAGTTATATACAACATGCACAACAACTTGGACAGTTTTGATTGTTTTATTAATGAAGATTAGTCAGGATATATTATATATATAATTTAATTATATGATAGTTATTACACTTACCATGATGGCGTCACATGATTGGTTTGTTGTGTGTTTAGGACACGATAACGTGAAGATGGCCTTGTGGTGAGGGTCTTGATATTCACCAAACACCTGAAAATGTACCTGTAGTTGTAGAGGGCCTGGTCTGTAAACTTGATTCAACCATAGGTCCTAGACCCTCTTATTTATTGGTCTTAACAGTGTTTTGTATCAAATGTAGACGAAAGCAGCTGTTAGGACCTATCCTGTCAACATATTTAAGCAGCTTTCATTTGGTTAAATGTTCAGTAGACTCTTTTTGAATAGGGAATGATTTTACCAAGAAATTGTGAAGTAATTACGATCAAACAATAGTATTTCGTCGGTGCAATTCTAAAATCCTCGTTGCCACAACTTGAGTTTAGTTGTAGTTACAAGATTTTATAACAACACCGACGATTTATCAACATGATTATACTTGTACTGGAATAGAAATTAATTATGTGGTAAATATACGCTGGTTTTATATAACCCAGTGTATTTTACCACATACGTGTGTCTATTCCAGACAGGGAACGTGGTGAGGCACAAAGACCAAGAAGCATACATACAATACACGTGACTTTTGGTTGTACTTGAAACGACAAAATAAAACGTATCCCATTTTCGAATAAGTTATGAATCAATTATTCCCTTTCTTAACCAGTACTAACCTCATATCGCTGTAAATCTTGTTGGATAACAACAGGAATGCCGGTCTTTGAACGTTTAACGGCAAACACACCATGGACATTGCGTAATTTTGGATTTCGTTTAAGATGTAACCTGACGGGTCTCCCGAGCACGTTAAAGTTGATATCGACGTCTGTTGGCAGACCGTCCCTGGATTTCTTCACATGGTTGAGCGAGGAGTCATTTACAACTGTAAAATCTACTGGATCTGTAAACAAATGAGTCAAGTGTTGAAGAACGGTCTTTGTTGCATTAAAAAACATGGATTCAGATCAGTTTGTGCATCATTGCACATCTGATCATAATCTCTTGGAGTTGTTAAAGATAATGAAGTAGCTTTTAGTGAAAAAAAGTGAAAAAATACTTAATTTTTGCAGAGTCGAATCTCAAAATATGATGATCTTAAATACCCATAGGACGTTCGTTCTAGATCCGGGCTCATAAAAGACCATGTACATTGTGTCATGTGACCTACGAGACTGTGTACTTCGCATTTTCTGGTCCAACGTCCACGATACTTTACGAGGCGTGCATATTACATACAAGACGAATTACTGATGCAAGTATCAGGTTCTGCAACGAATTGATTGGCCAAAAAGAATGCTTTTGATCTAGTTTGAAATCAAATCAGTCAAAAATATTCATATTGAATGATCAATACTTGATGTTTTTTTTACCCTTTCACTGCCAAATATTGATTTCGGACGCGTCTCTCACCGCTGAATTAATTCGAAGAAATTTCCAAGAATCGATACCCTGTACACAAAAACATGCTTAACTTTTGTCTCATTTGATGGATTCCTTTCAAATTTTCAGCACATACAGACAAATGAAGCATCTATATGCGACCCTTTCAAAGTTTTTCGTGAAATGGCAATAGTTTTTTTTATTTAACTCACAAATTGTTACAATCTGGTAGAACAATTGAAAAAAATTGGGTGAGCAAACCTCGAATAAATGTTTCCGTTGAAATTATAATAATTTCACGGAACAGATTTTTGAATTGTCGACTAAAGATAACTAACTATCCCGAAGCCTTTTCCAGCATTTTTGGTGTCATTCATAGTGATATTTACAGCTTGTAGGCATAAATAGCAAGTGCATGTTCTAATGGCAGCCATATTGTTGTCTCTTGTTTTGGAAAATTCCCGATAAAAATACCGAAAGCTTACCGATTGTAACATTAATTCTACTGTTACACCTGTCAAACGTTAGTCCTTTGATTACTAAACGGTGCAATAAGAAAAAGAATGTGTGAAAACCACTTAGCTGTAAAATATATTCGCATATTTCGCCCCAATAAATTTGTCGACTGAAGTCGCCTATGGCAGGGACCCCCTATTCGACAAAAGTCGCCTATGACAGTGAAAGAGTGAAATTCTAATGTGAAAAAAAAAAAAACAAAAAAAAACGACAATCAATAATGTTGAAAGTCTGAGAAAAATCCCATGTTCCACCAGCGATATACCAGCCAGATTCAATGTCTTCAGATTTTCTTTTATTTGAGCGCAGAAACTCTTGTTTGGAAAATAATCGGATATTTAATTTGTATGAATTGTAAATCTAGAATACCGATACTCTATTAAGAGAAGAAGACATTACATAATTATAAATGAGAACAAGATTTGAGCGTCAATAGGATGTTCTTGGCCACATTTACGACAGTGAATATCCCACACACACACTTGATACGAATTTCATGCAGTTTCCGGGTGCTGATTACAGAGGGATGCATTTAAATTGTTATAACACGTTATCCGTATCACACGTAAGTCGATTTTGTGAAAAGATCAAACAGAAGCGTTGGAATAAAAATTTTGAATGTTTGAATTTCTGCTTAGTTTATTGTGTGCATAACAATGAATTTTGTGCTAAAATAGAAAGGGTTTCGTGTTGATAAACCGTCGGTGTTGTTATAAAATCTACAACTTCAATCAAACTGTAGTTTAGTTAGCTTCTTCTGCAATAACTGTCTTCTTTCTGAGTCAAAATCCAAGCGGGGTTTTACATATACCCCGCCTTACTTAGCTCTTTAATATTAAGTATAGCGGACGAGAATTGACCTGGCAGAGCATTCCATTCGATTAACATGGGCTGTTCTGTCATTTATCGTGATGTATGCTACGACCGATCATCAAATAAACATGACTGATTTTACGCTACAAAAAAGTCTAAAGTTTGACGGTGGAGAAACTGTTTGCATTTTAATGAACCACATTTCATGACCATTGAATACATAAATCTAGAAACGGAATGAGCAATTTTACATAATTATTGAGCTATATTTACATCCGTTTTTATCAACTGATCAACTTTTGTCATGGTTATCATCTATTATCATTTTGACATAGACAGTAGAGAGAAAAAACAAAAACAGTGTCTAATAATACGCACTTTTTGAACATGTCGTCGTTGCTAGATTTAGCAGTTTGTGTCAATTAATTTTTTTTCATCCATAGCTCATCGGAGAATTTTGTGCTCAAAGAGACATCTTATGGTGGACGTGTTTTTGATACTCGTAGTGGGTCGACTTTGAACATTTTTCCTTTTATATACCTCTATGCGGGTGCATGTTTGAAATCAAACAGATGTTTCTCTTCCATATTTGTTATAAGAATCAGCTGTACTGGCTGGCTACGTTTACAAAACGAGGAAGTCGTCATCATCTGCATCCCTCAATAAGACAACAATTACAACACTTCTTGGTGGTTGGGTTTTAAGTGCTTTGTATGACTATTTATCTTGTATTTCGCCTTGAGATAAAATATTTATCGCTTAATTCAAGAACATTTCCTTGACTTCTACTTCAGTCAAATTCAGCAAAGGACGCCTGAAGTTACTGATTACGCTATTTGCACGGGACCCCTGAACCAGAAAGACTCAGTAACAAAGTAGTACAGTCAAAATATTTCTTTTCTTTATAGAGAAAATGTTTCTAAACCCCATTATTAATTTGATTTAATCTTTTACAACCCTTCATACCCGAAGTGATTTTCATAGATAACCATTTTTACGAACGGTTATTTATGTCATGATAGATAAATCCGTTCAGACAAAATGCAAAAAAATCCTCTGGCAAAAAGCAATGCTTCTGAAAACCTCGTTGGAAAAGAATTATTATGCGGATATAAAATACCCATCTTTTCTTATGTTTTCACAAAATATCCGAACCTCGCAGCTCCACCGATAACGCAGGAATCTATCAATTGAATTTTGATAGTTTCTACAGACAATAAAATATTTGATGTATTAAATGGAAAATATTTAAGTTATAGCATAGAATATACCGAGGGAATGGATAAACTGCTGATAATCAACAATTTCCTCTTTTCTCTTAAAATTTTCCGGTCGTATTCATAATGTTAGTTGCAGCACATTTGAAACAAGACTTGTCTAGAATTAAAAAAAAATGAAATGAAAATTAAAAAGGTGACAAAAAAGAAGTGTTTGCATTTTAGAAAGACTATAAATTTTACTTTTATATTACAAAAACTTGTTTTTATTGAACAATATGTTTCAAAATAATAAATTCCAGCAAATTTTCTTTCAAAAACCTGTAAAGTTTAGGAGAAAATAAGCAAGAGTTTATCTCAAGGTCCGACATTCTTGCCTCGATAAATCATCACTTAAAGTGTCCGATGATTGGCAAAATTAAAGTCTTGTGCCGAAAGAACACCTTACTATTAACCAAATATCAAAGTTTCTACAATTTTCCAACATTAGAAGTGTTTTTATTTCGTCTTTTAAGTTGGATATTTTGGTCTTTTCCGATCTTTGCCGAAGAAAATACGCTAAACTTCCGACTTGAAATTATGACGTCATACTGACCACGGAATGACGTCATGGCGGGAAAAACGGGCAGTCATGGGTCATTTCCCGGAAAGTCTGAAATTTCTGAAAAAGTTAAATGTCCGACTTTTCTGTCATAAAGCGACTTCCCCAATCGATACTCAAAACACGGAATTCGTCTTCAGTAAATGTTAGAAAAAAATGTTAAAACAGTCAAAGAATAGGTCGTAAGTGAATTAAAGAATGTGCCAAAGAACGGTTTAAGTTTGTCTGTATTACTCTTACGATCGAGAAATGGATAAAAACTGAGACTTCGCTATATGACAGAAAAGTCGAACACATTATCTTTGTCAGACACCTCATGCTCTAGATTGGGGGCGGAGTCAAGCCATTGATGACGTCAATCCGTGGCAATTTTACGGAAATTGCCGATCTTTATTTTCTCGAAAATCAGTTTTTCAACGATGTAAAGAAAGGCAAATAAAACTTTTAAAACAACCGAGTTTGGCGGATCTTTTGTAAAACACGCTAATTTAATGATTTTCTTCCAATATACGGTGCAATAAACTGCCAAGCTTGGTAGCCTTTAAGCCTCTCTTACAACCGGTCGTACGTGCTCCTGCGTGCGGTCTGCGTCTAAAACGCACGTTTGGTCGTGCGATGCACGCACGTGCAACGTACGATTTTTGTGGACGCAACCACGACGCAGACTGCACGCAGCAAAGAACTGACCGGATAATTTTTATGAGGCGCTCTTACAACTCGTCGTGCGTCTTTATAAATCGTGCGATTTTGCAGCGTTTAAAACTAATGTAATATGACGAATTAAAAAAAAACAGATCATGTCTGCATATTTTTTTTTTAGATTTTAACGAACACATAATGTTTCATTAACGCATAGCCATTGAGTCAATTCATTGATGAAGCGGAAACAAATTCGCCTAAAACACAGAGTAATATTATATAAGCGTTTTATCATTTGATAGATTGGGAGACAGAAGTATATTTAAAACAAACACATGTTGTTTTCGATTGATTGATTGATTGCTTAATTGATTGGTGTTTAACGCCTCTTTCGATAGCTACGGTCACATTGCGGCGGATGGAGCACATAACTATGGATTCATGTTATTTCTCATCCCAGTACTACCACAACATTCTTACCGAACCTCAAGCTGCTTGTCCACAATTATCAAACCCTTTTTGGGAAACAATTTTGTCTGAACTGATATTTTCCGCAAATGGGACCGCAATCTGGACCTCATTATAGAGAGTCGGATGCGCTACCAACTGAGCAATGGTCGCGGCATATTGTTCTAGAAGCGAACACCATCTCTGTCCATACAGGTTGTGAACACATTTAAAATGATCGTAATTATGTACAACAATATCATGACGCGTAACATTTAGGCCATCTCCGATGCTCCGATGCCCGTATATTCTTCTGCTTTCAACAGAAACGTTTTCCACTTTTCAATGATACTATTTTTATTTGATTAAATCCCACCTGTACCTTTAACCGGTGTTTGCGTATATCCATAATAAATACACAGAATCAACGAGATACAAAAGTAGCCATATTTAAGTGAAATGTTCGCCATGATCGCCCTGCCCTGTCTCTCCGTGTCTAAATGTTTATTATAATAGAGCTTAAATGTGGATGTAATGGTAAAGTGATCATTTTTATAGTGCTTTATCCCTTTACCAAAACTAGCTCCGGTATTCACCTCCCTCTTACATATCATTTTGGGAGGTAACGATAGAAATAAAGAAACTGATTGTAAACAATCATTTTCTTCTTTTCCCTCAATGCTTTCCACGTTATAGAATACTTTTTCACTACATTTTGTAACCTAAACATTGTCTTCTGCAGTACTTATTCTATAAAAGTTTTCCGGAAATGATGTGATTTGGGAGAAGTTTATAGCATTTATGATGACAATTAGTGTTCCTCACACCTAATTTTTGTGCACATGATTGATGACGAATTGTTCGTCACGGCCTGACTCCCCCAGCTAATGAGAGAGAAATGCTCATCTGAAGAGGTTCATTAAGGTACAATATGAGTGTATTAATGTCCTTATGTAAGTATCGGAGAATGCAACACTTCTCATTTATAATTATCATCGTGGTTACAAATGTAACGATAAACATCAATAAATATATCAAACGCCTAAATGAAGAATTACATGCAGCCTTATACAGCTACGGGAAAACAGTTATGATTTATTTCTCATCCCGCGTATGACCGGAGAAGGAGGGTACGGTCCAGCAACACCTGACCTGACATTCCAGCGCTACCGCAGCGACAGCCTCACTAAAGCAGACAGAACGTTAAAAATGTAAACAAAATGCTTTGTCAATGTGTCGGAGGGACTGAAACCATATTCAGTAGCGTGAATAGTTTCGTGATTATGATTTAATCATGCATTTATCATTCTATGATTCTATTTTGTACCCAACTGCACACAAACACAAAGTACCGTGGGTCACGTGATGAGACGTGTATATCATATTGGCCAAACCACTTTCAGAGGAGAACGACAACATCACTTTTTCATGCCAACTGACAATGAAAAGGGATGTCAAAAATGAACAAAAAATAATTAAAAGTTCAGATAAACAGAGATCATTGTGAAAAAAATGTTGCAAAACTACTCTAACTGCATAAATCATCGTATGCACAAACAAGTGTAGCTTTGGTGTATGTCGATTCACAATGCTGTTATGTCACATTAACTACACATTTCATCGTAGGACTATCTTTTTGAACTTTCAGGAAGAGGATATGTTTCAAAATGTTTTGAAAATTGAGTTTTCTTGATCCGATATCCATTTAAATTAGCAAAATGTTTATTTAGAAAATGCATATGGTGTAATTGTAGAATACTAGTAGATCCGAGTATTTAAAGATGAGTGCGAGTCTGTTGAAGATGGTAAAAGAACCGCGGTCACTCTATCTCGGTCATTTCCTACAAGGAAATTGATATTATGAAATAATTGATAGAGAATTGGTGAAAAATACTAGATAGAAGAATTATCTCAGATCACACAGGGATTTGGACCGTTATTATTTTACCGTATCTTCACTGATCATCTTAGACTTAAGAATGTCTCGCAAAATGAGTCCCCGATTTTATCAAAACAGGATCAGATTGAAATGTGGTAAAATAAGTGAAGGTGATAGCAGAAAAAATTGACAAGTGAAACGATAGACGCTTAATAACAGCTATTTCCTAATGAATTGCCTCTTCTACTAAAGGCTCTGGTAAGTTTTTTGTCACCACTGGCTAGGTTACTTACCATGGAAACAGTTCATGCTCTAAAAATCATGTAAAAATTGCCCACAAATATACTGATGATTATTGTGAACCACAAAGAAAAAATAAAGCCGCTAACATGTTGCTTTTGGAATTTCCATCTGAATGGTATGTAATTCCAAGAATGGGCAAAGTCAAGACATTTTTTCAAAAAAAGGTCTTTTTCAAATGTTTTGTTTGCATTTGTTGGTTATTGTAGTTTACCTTAGGGCTAATCAAGATGTAAAATATGCTTTCGGCCATTTCCCGTCATCTGTCCGTGTGTCTGTCTGTGTCTATACGTTTTCTTTAAAACGCGTTTTCTTACAATCTGATATGTATATCTTTATGAAACTTGAAAGAAATTATCTTTGGGTAAAGGCGGTACAACGCTGTTTCTTAGAATTTCTTTCTGTCAAAAACTTTAGTTGTTTTGGCGGCATAAAAGGGGCAAGATGTTTTATTATAAAAAACACAATCGTTTTATTAAAATTTTACACGGCCATGAGATTTCAAATTCAGTAAATAAGTTTGCTATAGGGTGGGCTTCAAAGTTGGTTTAAATATTTTCGCCTGGAGTCACATTTAATCTTGTCCCAAAGGTACCCTTTTTAACAAAATAGAGGAAATTCTATATTAAAAAATTATGTAATTCTGCAAATAAAAGTGTTATTTCTGTTTAATCTATACATTTTCAAATGGCTGTTTCGAACATGAAAATTGGTTTATGGTTGATTTTACTTAATACAAAAAATGTTTTTAGAAGCAAAATCAAATTTTGACTGAAAACAAATTTTGGACCAAAACATCACCTCCACCAATTATTATCAAATGACATTGTTACCGGTTTTGGATTTCCATGTAATTTAGGTCAAAGTAAAAATAAACGTGTAGTGTGTTTTGCGATTATATGGTATTTTGACAAAGACTCCAACATACTTAACTTTGGAATTCAATTTTGCTCTATTCGCTAATTTTACAGAAGAATATGTATTTTTTTTTTTATTATTTCAATAAAAAAAATATACACAATAATTTCCTTGAATGCTTTTCTGGTATGAATGTAATGCCTTGGGAGTCTCAGAGCAAAGTCACTTGAAAGAACTAGAAAATACATAAAACTTAAGTTTTGAGACACATAAAAATGGGGACATGTTTCATATCAAAGTGGGAAAAAGTCAAGACGGCTTTTCTGTTTCAAGCTTTGATTATCTAAGATGCTAATTGCAGTTTCATATCTTGTATATGGTCCTTTATCACTATGCACAGTTTAAAGAAAAATTTTATGTGGGTAATTTTGAAACACTCCCTTTATTATTAAATCGAGCGCCGTTACGCGGCGAGTTACACATTTACAAATTAACTTCAATAGCAGTCCCTTCAATAACCCCAGTAAATGTCGGCGAGATATGATGTGTTATTGTAGCAAACAAGGTTTAATAAAAACGGTTGTACGTCACTTATTAGTACGGAAGTCTATATAAGTTAATTGGCTAATGTGCCATTCATAAACATCTCGTCACATATAAAAACTATTTTAAGTGACACTCTCCGAAAAATAATAAAAAAAAAAAAATAAATAAAAAAAAAAACAACAACAAGAGAGTCATAGTGGCCCTAAATCGCTCACCTGATTAGATGGTCTTCAAAGATTTGACCCTGTGACCTAGTTTTTGATCCCACTTACCCCATTTTCAAACTTATCCGAGATTTTATCAAGACAATCATTTTGTCTGACCAAATTCCAGGTTGATCTGGCAAAGAATGTGCCCTCTGGAAGGCATACCAGGTTTTCTAAGATGTAACCTACTTTTTTTTATCCAAGTTGACCCAATTTCAAACTCGTCCAAGATTTCACCAAGACAATCATTCTGGCCAGATTTCATGTTGATTGGAGAAAGATGTGGCATCTAAGGTGCATACACGGCATACGCGTTGGCCAAATTTCGAACTCGTCCGAGATTTCATTAGGTTTATTATTCTGACCAAATATCAGCTTGATCAGGCTAAAACTATGGCCTCTTGGATGCATACAAGTTTTTTTTTCAAGATTTGACCCCGTGACCTAGTTTTTGAATCCAATTGACCCAGTTTTCAAATTGTCCAAGATTTTATCAAGACAATCATTCTGGCAAAATTTCAAGTTAATCAGACAAAAAATGTGGCCTCTGGAGTGCATACAAGGTTTTTCTAAGATTTGACCTCGTGACCTAGTTCTTTAAACCGAAGTTTACCCAATTTAAAAGTCGTTCAAGATTTTATCAAGACAATCATTCTGACAAAATTTTAGGTTGATTGGGCAAAAAATGTAGCCTCTAGAGTGCATACAAGGTTTTTCTAAGATTTGACCTCGGGACCTAGTTGTTCACCCAAGTTTATCCATTTTCAAACTCGTCTATGATCTTATCAAGAAAATCTTTCTCACCAAATTTTAGGTTGATTAGGCAAAAAAAAATGTGGCTTCTAGAGTGTACGAGGGGAGTTCAATTAAAAGTGGTACTAATGGGCCACCATAGCTCACGGTTCTATAGAAATAGTGGTGCTTGCAGCTATTTGACGGGAAAATTACTGTCTATACTTGGTCAAAATTTCAGGCAAATTCGTTCACTCTTTCAAAAGTTATTGAACTTTTAAGTTGGTTCAGTCATATACACTGGCTATTTCGCTGTGCGCAAAATGGAAAACGAACTGAAGTAGGATGTACGGGTCTATATTAAAGGTCGCATAGGCTTTGGCATATCTGCATCACGTTTATTTAATGAACTATATCAAATTTATGGACATTCGAACGTTGAACATACGTCATTTTTAGGAAGTTAATAAAAATCAAAATTGGTAAAACTGGCCTGAATGATGCCCACCTCTCTGGCAACCCGGGTAGATCTATTGCCAAAGCAAATGTTGCTGTAGATTCCGACATGACCGAACAGGACGCATGGTTCAATGTCCAAGAAATAGCAGATAAAGTTGGTTTTTCATCGGGGACATGTTATTCGATTTTGACGAAAGGGTTGAAATACAGACAGGTTTATGCCTATTGGGTCCCCCACCCGCTGCCTAAAGGACAGAGAGCCATCCGTGTAAAGGTGGCAAAATATATTCTGATATGATGCTATAAATGCAACAGATTTGGGCTTTCTGAGCTTTATAAATTATGATTGAACAATAGTCTACTATTATGAGCACCAATGGCGCGTCATTAGCAAGCAATGGTTGTGAAAAGATCAAGCAAGGTCCGTAATAGCCAAAAAATTAAAAGCGCTGCAAAAGTTTTGTACGCGGTAATTTTCAAATGTAACGGGTGTATTGTTCAAATTGCTGTTCCAAATAGCACCACTATCGCCGGTCATTCATGCAAGAAAAGTATGTCGGTGGAAATACAGAAATATCACGAAAAGAGCAGGTCTAGTACCGGCTAAAGAGGCAAGTACCAAATCCATGACAACGGAGCTGTCCACAGGTGTCCTCTTGTCCAAGACTTCCTGGAAGAGACACATGCTGCACAGCGTCTTCGTCCACCCGTATAGCCGGGCTTAAGCCCTCGTGGCTTTTTTGTTTTCCCCATGATGACAAAAAAGCCTCTGGTCGTCGGTATAGGCCTTCATGTTCTATATGCAGTGCAATTTACCAGTGTCTGCGGGGCGTCCCAAAAGAGTCCCATTTATTGGCATATAAGTAATGGATCTCAAAACGTCAGAAGGGTGAGGTTGCCAAAGAGGATTACTTCGAAGGATTGAAGAAACTTAAAATTGAATAGCAACATAACTATAGCTTACAGAACCCCAGTTCCAAAATTAATTGAACGCCCCTCGTATACAGGGTTTTTCTAAGATTTAACCTCGTGACCTAATTTTTGACCCAAGTTTATCCATTTTCAAACTCGTCTAAGTTCTTATCAAGACAATCTTTTTGACCAAATTTTAGGTTGATTGGGCAAAAAATGTGGCCTCTAGAGTGCATACAAGGTTTTTTCTATGATTTGAGCTCGTGACCTAGTTAAAACCCCAGTTAACCCAATTTCAAACTCGTCCAAGATTTCATCAAGACTATCATCACGGTGTGCATGATGGGAAGGGTAATTCTACGACCAAATTCGCCTCGCTTCAGGTGAGACATTTTGCAATAACTTTCTTATGTGTGCGTCAATTTTCGAACGGTTTGTTGCATGTACACGCCTTACTGAACTCTTTCCGCTGATGTGTGACTTATCTGAAACATCCTTATATTTTATGCCAAAATTGAACGAAAAATTGCCGTGGTAACGTGTACGGCCGATAGAAAAATCAACTCCAAATCACTAGTGCAGGGTATTTCACAAAATTTACGACGAGCGAACGTGTCCTATACGTAAAATTGGCAATAAAAATATCCAAGACGCATTTATTTCTGGAAGCCGCGTGCAATTTAGGCCGGTATAGCTCTTCTAGAAGTGGTGGCGCTAGTCTGGTTCTCGCCTCTGATAAACTACGTTGTAAAAAATACAACGAAGTGTATCAGAGTCGGGAACCATACTAGCGCTACCACTTCTAGAAGTCGGCCTAAATCGAACGCGGCTTAAAACAATACGATCCAGCATTCAAAATATGGATTATCCATTTATGATAACGACTACGGACTCACATTTGTGATGGTAACGTGTACGGCATTGCCAATGACTTTACTGGTGAAATATATTGTTAAACATTTTTGCAAATAAAACATTCCTATCTATCTGACGTTACTGCCCTCGCTCCAACTGGAGCATTATGACAGGTTGTGGTGGCAAAGTTGCTTTGATCAAGTGCACGGTTTTAAGAAATTTCGAAGAACACTTGTCAAGTTAAAACTATTTACAAGTAGCTGGTGTCTACTACCGCAATTTTGGTTATAGACAATTAACACTCTGAGATTTGCAGCTTGAACTGGTCAACTGTCTCAGCTGACACAGCTTCCGGTGGCAAGCAGTTCCACAGGAGTGTATTTTTAAATGTATCAGAATAGGCAAATGGTCTATAATATTGGTAGGGGTGAGTAGATGATGTTCTAGTTGACCACGGGGTTTGTAGAGGTGTCAGGTACTTGTCCTTATCAATCATCAGTAATTAATCTACCTCTGCGTCCTGTACGCATAAAATTGGCTGGGGACGCATAATTTTGAATGATGCGCGTCCTATGGAACGCATCATTTAAGAAGGGCCTTTTCTTTTGACATCAATCTCTTGTTACAAAAATTCTCAATCTCAATACAACAGTCATAGCAAAGTGAAAGAAGAAAAGAAATCTCGGAAAATAACGCAGTCACAATAACTTGATTGGTGGTATGTTTGAATAGCACTAACAACACATGTTAACCAATCCATGATGGATTTTATGCATGAAAACTAGACTGCTGTTGTCTCTTCCTTGCAGGACGGTGGGCAATGAAAGTTCCTCCAGAATTTCACCTAGGTGACTGCGATTTATCCACCGCCTACAACGACACCGATCGAGCTGCTGTCCTCTGAGTCTTCTCCGCCCTACTAATGTCCAAAAATGAATAAGGGCTCCATGTACAAGAACCATACTCTAATTGGGGCCTTACTACTACTTAGTATTTTGTAAGCAGTTTCCTTTGAGCTTCTTGGGGCAAAGGAAAAGTTCCTTCAAAGGAAACCGAGAGTATTGCTTGCCTTGTTGATTATTTCTTGTATATTGGGTCCCAATGACAGATTATGAGTTATGGTGAGACCGAAGTATTTAGGAGAGGAAACGGTTTCAAGCACTTGATCGTGAAGGGTATAGTTATGAATACACTGAGATCTGGATTGGTGTGATGAAACTCCAAGTGTAAGACATTTGGAGGCATTAAATTTCATTAGCCAGGTTCTTTACCACTAGATGAGTCTGTCAATGTGCTCTTGGAGACCAAGACAATTTGCATCGTTAAATATTTCCTTATATAGGACACAGTCGTCTACAAAGAGGCACACAGAGGATGTTAGATTATCAGATAGATAATTAATGTAAATATGAAATTAGATTGGGCATAGGACAGAATCATGAGGGACACCAGACAATAACGGAGCTGGATTAGAAGCAACTCCGCCCAGAACAACTTGTGATCTTTGGGAAGGAAACTACTCAATCCATTGGTTTGTCAGACCTCTTATATCATAGTGATTAAGCTTATCCTAAATAGAATTACGAAATAAATTATTGAAATGCGTAAATATTACTATGGCCATATTTCAATATTGCAGATACTGTAGAGTAAATATAGCCGATTTTGGTATTTCCAAGTTCATAGATGACAACGTACTGATGTCTATCAGATGTTAGTTACAGTCAGGTATTGCCGAATCTTAATAAGATTGAACTGACTGCACTATATAAAAGTTGGTATGAGATTAAAAGAACAGTAGCCTAAGTCACGTTTTCCAGTAATCACTTGACATCCACCCAATCACCACAAAAGCTCACCTTGAGCACTTCGTGCTCAGGTGAGCAAAATAAGGATCATTATTATTGTACTTGGGCTTACAATGGTAATCGTAAGCGAATTATAAGCAACAATGGTAGGATGAATCGAATACACTGCTAAAAAGAATTAAAGGACCAAAATTCCGTCGATGATTTAGAGAGACAATTGCTCTCCCTTTTCGTTTTTAGCTCACCTGAGCAACATGCTCAAGGTGAGCTTTTGTGATCACCCTGTGTCCGGCGTGCGTCGTGCGTTGGAAGTCGTCAACAATTTTATTAAACATCTTCTCCTCCTTAACCAATGGGCTTAACCTAGTCAAATTTGGCAGGCATGTCAAAACCTGTTTTCCAATTTTTGATTCGTCAAAAAATGCGGGCGTGGCAGGGCGAGGATTATCAGACTTAGAGAAACCGTGAGAAAATTCTTTAAAAATCAAATTTTGGTCCAATTTGTACCAAACTTGGCAGGAATGTTCCTTAAGTAACTGTCTTCAATGCCTCTTAATTAATTTTTTATTTGTCTAAAATGTTGGCGTGGCAGGGCGGGGCTTATCAGACTTAGAGAAATTGTTAAATAATTCTTCAAAAATCTTCTTCTCCTTAACCATTGTGTCACTTTTTGCCAAATTTGGCAGAAATGTTCCTTGGGTGACCCTTTTCAAAATCTGTTTTCAAATTTTTGATATTTCAAAAAATGTGGGCGTGGCAGAGTGGGGTTATCAGACTTAGAGAAACCATGAGAAAATTCTTTAAAAATCAACTATCGGTTCAATCTGTACCAAACTTTACAGGAATGTTCCTTGAGTGACTGTTTACGATGTATGTTCGTGAATTTTTGATTTGTTTAAAAAATGTGGGCGTGGCAGGGCGGGGCTTCTCATACTTAGAGAAATTGTTAAATAACTCTTCAAAAATCTTCTTCTCCTTAACCAATGTGTCAATTTTTACCAAACGTAGCAGAAATGTTCCTTGGTGACCCTTTTTAAAATTTGTTTTTAAATTTTTGATTTGTCAAATAATGTGAGCGTGGCAGGGCGTGGCTTATCAGACTTACAGAAACCATGAGAAAATTCTTTAATAATCAATTATTGGTCCAATCTGTACCAAACTTTACAGGAATATTCCTTGAGTGACTGTTTTCAACGCCTGTTGATAATTTTTTGATTTGTCAAAAAATGTGGGCGTGGCAGGGCGGGGCTTATCAGACTGAGATAAATTGTTGAATAATTCCTAAAAAAAAACTTTTCCTTTATCACTGCGTCAATTTTTACCATACTTGGCAGACATGTTCCTTGGGTGACCCTTTTAAAACTTGTTTTCCAATTTTTGATTCGTTAAAAAATGTGGGCGTAGCAGGGCGGGGCTTAACAGACTTAGAGAAACCATGAGAAAATTCTTTAAAAATCAACCATTGGTCTAATTGTACCGAACTTGGCAGAAATGTTTTTTGAGTGACTGTTTACAATTGTGAGTTCATGAATTTTTTATTTGTCGAAAAATAAGAGCATGGCAGGGCGGGGCTTATCAGACTTTGAGAAATTGTTAAAAAATTCTTCAAAAATCTTCTTCTCCTTAACCACTGAGTCATTTTTTACCAAACTTGACAGAAATGTTCCTTGGGTAATCCTTTTCAAAACTTGTTTTCAAGTTTTAGATTCGTGAAGAAATGTGGGCGTGGCATGACTTATCAGACTTAGAGAAATTATGAAAAAAAAATCTTTAAAAATCAACCATTGGTCTGTGTAGAAAAACTCAGGTGAGCGATTCAGGGCACTCATGGTCCTCTTGTTTAAAGTAAGTTTTGATGCCGAGCTCGGATCTTCACGGAAGCTGCATGCATCCGTAATATACAGCCATCCGGCGTTAAATTATATCGGGGTAAAGTTAAGAATATCAACTTGTATTTGCTTGATGTAGGTAAATAGTGCATGATTACTCGTCTGGATAGTGGTCCAGGAATAATCTGATGTTTATAAACAAACTTTTAACCTATGAAATATGTTATTATAGAGACGCACGTGCAAATCATCTCGTCAATATTACATAAAAATACTGGTTGTCATCAATATGATTTCATTTGACCAGTACAACCTACAATTAGTAAATGAATATGATCTTTAAATTATCTGGCGGGAATCAGAATGTCGTGGGACCACTATACATATTTCACTTATACTTTAACAATGCAAATCCTTTATTCAGCAAATCGGTATAATTTTTTAATTGATTTCTCGAAGTCAATTTGCCTTTAAAGTGCTCTTGGTGAAGGTTCCTTTTCACACAAAAAAAGCAAGAGCGTTATTTGTTTTATTGCTCTCCATCTGAAAGAAGTCACTCTCTTAGAAGTTTTGTAAATCATTAAATGCCATACTTATTATAGTACTTTAGGCGATCCATTTTTATATACAATATGATTCGCATTTACTTAGGATCGAACACGGAACAGAGAACAGAATCCCCTACCATCCAACTACGATTCCTTTGTAAATACGTCCCAACGTACCGGTATAAAGAATTTATCACGTTTTATCTGTATGATAGTATAAGGAATATACCGTCTTGCCATTTAGTCTGTGATGGTATGTCCGGAAATCACGTCCCGTGTGCATTAGAGTATTAAGTATGCCAACAACTGCAGTTGTGTGCACCAATATCTTAACTTTCATAAACCACTTGTTGGCATATCTGGAAACGCGTCATTACGTCGTATTCCGCCGATTACGAATAAGAATAAGAATAAGAATATTTAATACTGCTCAGTTTTACCCATTCATGGGTTAAAGGCATACATTTACACATACAAACACACAAACACATATTAAGCATATGTACAAACATCATTAACCCTCTTCCAAACAAGACCTGATTTTGCCTAGTTAACATGGTAAATTAAGAACCTTTAAGAGAACAGCAGAAGCTGGTGGCCAGTTACCGCCCTTCGTTTCAGGATTAATAAACTTTTCTAATTTAGTGAGAAATAAGTAGGCTATTAACCTAATTAACCTAATTACGTAACGTTGTCCATTTGCTTAATTGCAAACGACTTTAGTGAAATGAAAATGAAAATGATGTTGTTTTTGTTTATGTGTTTTCTATTAACAGATATAAATGGACATCGAGTCGTGAGCCGCGACGAAAGGTTACGGTATATTCCAATACATGTAAATAGGGAGGAGTGCCTATTTTCCACTGAATAAAAGCGAACAATAACAGGTATTGCGTGCTGTCCGCGATGCCGTGTGAGTACAGTAGCTGTATCCAGATAGTACTTCGACGATTTATTACAGGGAGACAGGTTCGAGTCACATATCTTTATAATTCGAAATCCCTCTTCCCCCGCCAATTTAGACTCGCTGATCTTTGATCATTCACAGGTCGTTGTCTATCTATATCTGGATATAGATATAAAATGTTTGAAATGAATACCCCATATGATGCATAGATATGCCGTCGTTAACAATATTGAGACAAATAATGACGTAGTCAACGTTCTTTGCTTTTGCACTACTTGACATCTATCTTGACATTTAAGTTTAATCATGCGGGTGTTGTACTGGTTACAACCTTATTGATCGGACGTCTTCGACGATATATCGGGTAGATAAATATCGATTTCATAGATTTCACGAGCCGTACATGCACTTGACCCACGTGTGTATGCTATACTGATCGAAAGTTCAATAGCGCCACATTACAAATGACTATAACTATTCCAATAATTATCATATCTTTATGAAATTTTATATGTGAATTAATAACTGTCAATTAGATTAATTTTCATGATTTGTTGTCAGTTATCATTGCATGTAAGGTTGTTATATGAGCAAAGCTTAACAACCTCTAAATCGTCGTAGAGCTTCAGATAATGTATTTATAATGATTTTAAGTTACATGGATTTTTAGCAGAACCTAATCAATGGAGAAAAACAAAAAAAAAATGAATGACACGTTTGCATTGCTGATGACTACAGCAAAAAGAGAAAAGTGGTGGGTGGGGTAAATCATGGTGTTTTAATTTTCCAAACAGTCTTCTTTCATTGACAATTGCCTCATTCCTTTTTGCGCAATGAATTAACACAATCAAAGGAATTTTGAACATATTGTTTAATTTTGTGTCGCCGACAATCACGAGTGTATATTTCAATCATTTTCTGATAAAACCAGAATATATGGTAATTTTGTCAGTCGAAACTGTCCTCGTGCGAGCATACATGTATTGAATCCCAAATATTGTGTATCTAGTTTATATTTTTGTACGTTTAGTATTCAATTACATAAGTATTTAGTTCTTATATACAAAATAATTTACAACTACGTGGTTGTTGTACAAAGACATGTATTGCGTACGTTATTGTGGGTGAAAGGAGGGGTTTCCATAAGGCCATTTTCCTGGGACCTAAATTTTCCAATGAAAATTTTACCACAAATAGATACATAAAGGGGACGTGTTTTGCCGAAAAGTATGAATCGAACGGACCTTTGGTTTGGTGTATATTGTATATTGAAAGTGGGTGGGGTAATTCTTTTCAGGCGCTACCCAAGGTTCTTATAAATCAATTTTCTATCTAAATGTAAATAATTGGCGAATTTTTGTTAAAACATTATGTTTTGTATATAAGCCCATGATAAGATGACATTAAATCCATTGGCTTGCTTATTATAGATATCAAAATATTTGGAATTTTATGTAATTTTTCAATTTTTTGTATATTTTCATCTCCCAACTTTGGGCAAAACATCAACACGTTTTTATAAAGCAATATAATGGAATACTATTTTAGATTAGAACTTGTTAATAAATCGTTATTGCAAAATTATGAGGAATTTTTGATAGCTAGTCGGGTAGATGAGTTACGGGCCCTTGAATGCACGAAAACCCATGACAAATTGTGGAATAAATAACAAAATACATTTTTTTTCTGGCTTTCTTTCGTACAGAAAGGCAGAAATGTTTAATTTGCTTAAATTATAGCTGACCTCAGCAAGTAGTACTGCAAATAAGCTATTGCGGTCAGTTTCGTCTGTTGTCCGTCCGTCTGTCTGTCTGCCCGTCCATAATATCAGGTTTACACCCTAGAATCCACAAATATTAACCGATCTTCACCAAACTTTGTCAAAATGTGCATGGTCATAAGCCCTTGTGTTGGATTAATTTTTGACGGAATTGCTGCAAAAAGTGCTGAGATATGTGCCCTTGAATGTCAAAAAATGCTATTTTTGACAATTTTTGCATTCAAAAATTTTCAAATATTACCCAATCAAATGCAAAACGAAGTGAAAATGTTTGCATTTATAAAATCTTGGGTGAGTGTGATTTTCATCCAGATTGTAAACGTATATTTTGAGTTATCCGCCCTTGAATTTGACAAAATTGCATTTTTCGGCTTTATTTTCCCTTTAGCATCCACAAACATGGAGCAATTAAAACCGATAGAGGACAAATTATTTATGTCTATAATATATAAGACTTGTAAGAATTTCAGCCAGATTGAAAATGTTTATCCTGAGTAATCCGCCCTTGAATTTAACAAAATTGCCTTATTAGCCCTAGATTTGCACGAAAACCCATAAAATTGCCTAATTCAAGGGCAGATAACTTGGGAAAAGCATTTCAAATTATGCCAAAACTTTAACCTATAAAAAATCTAATAGACAACATCAATTTGTCCAAGTTTTAATTTCATGTTTTACATATTGGTGGATGCTAAAGAGAAAATAAAGTCAAAAATTGCAATTTTGCCAAATTTAAGGGCGGATAACTCAAAATTTACGATTTCGATCTGGACGAAAATCACACTCACCCAAGAAATTATAAATGCAAACATTTTCACTTGGTTTCGCATTTGATTGGGTAATATTTGAAAATTTTTTAATGCAAAAATTGTCAAAAATAGCATTTTTTGACATTCAAGGGCACATAACTCAGCACTTTTTGCAGCAATTCCGTCAAAAATTAATCCAACACAAGGGCTTATGACCATACACATTTTGACAAAGTTTGGTGAAGATCGGTTGATATTTGTGGATTCTAGAGTGTAAACCTCATATTATGGACGGACAGGCAGACAGACGGACGGACAACAAGCGAAACTGACCGCAATAGCTTATTTGTAGTACTACTTGCTGAGGTCAGCTATAATTTAAGCAAATTAAACATTTCTGCCTTTCTGTACGAAAGAAAGTCAGAAAAAATGTATTTTGTTATTTATTACACAATTTGTCATGGGTTTTCGTGCATTCAAGGGCCCGTAACTCATCTACCCGACTAGCTATCAAAAATTCCTCATAATTTTGCAATTACGATTTATTAACAAGTTCTAATCTAAAATATTATTCCATTATGTTGCTTTATAAAAATTTGTTGATGTTTTGCCCAAAGTTGGGAGATGAAAATATACAAAAAATTGAAAAATTACATAAAATTCCAAATATTTTGATATGTATAATAAGCAAGCCAATGGATTTAATGTCATCTTAACATGGGCTCATATACAAAACATAATGTCTTTAAAAAAAATCGCCAATTATTTACATTTAGATAGAAAATTGATTTATAAGAACCTTGGGTAGCGCCTGAAAAGAATTACCCCACCCACTTTCAATATACAATATACACCAAACCAAAGGTCCGTTCGATTCATACTTTTCGGCAAAACACGTCCCCTTTATGTATCTATTTGTGGTAAAAATTTCATTGGAAAATTTAGGTCCCAGGAAAATGGCCTTATGGAAACCCCTCCTTTATACGCATGTACATTAGTTTTTGTATTGTAAATATAATTCCGAGCAGGCTACCTGTCGAAGAAGTCAATGATATCTACCAAATTGAGCCATTGTATCATGTCAAGTACTAGATCGAACTCTAGTCAGTGAACCAACAAAAGATTCCTTTGAAATTTTACTTCAGGGTGTAGATATTCATGTCCCAGTATGGGGACAAAACCTGAAATTGCTCAACGTTTCAGCATGTTTGATGACAGTTTTTTATGTTAAAAGAATAAAGCTTCTTGATACAAACAGTAATACAATGGTGCTACAAAAAAGACTGTGCAAGAACGAGCAAAGCAACACCATGAAACACTACTCACAGCCATATTCAGAGAAAATGCAATCTCAAGTATGGCACTGGTGTCTTTTTGACCTTGAAGCAGAGAAATTAAAGTTCTTGATGCAATGATTTTGTTGCAGAACCTTCAAAACACTAGTATCATTAAGTCAGACAGAGATCAACCTTAGCACTATGTATCTGTAACACAATCGGAATTTGAAGGTTACAAAAAGGTTCCTTACACATTTGACCGATATGCACTCTGGGAACTTGTAATGTATATTTTTAGGACAATGTGACGGACATCAAGGCGTACATTTAAGTCGAACGGGCTGGTCTGTACTGGTAAAAAGCGGACAAAGATGCTTATTTGAATCGATTAATAAATGTTTTCAGTCTTCTACCGTACTCCAGCTAATTATGGTGTGCCTTATAAATAGAGATCTATCTTTTCGATTTTGTACACCGTATATTTTATCATTCTTTGATTTCTTTTAAGAATCTTTGTCTAATCTCGTTTTACTCGATGGGTATTCTATTGTTATTCCTAGTTGTACGCCACATATCATTTATGACAGAAAACTGAAAGTTCAACCTTGACATAATCGAAATCTACTAGACTATTATATAGTTTTAGGATACATATTTCTTTGAAAAACAAGTAGAAAAACGGCTTTTGAAATACGTTTTCCCACACAACTTTAAACTTATAAACGAAAATTAAATATGATAAATGAACGTGGTAAGTGGAATAAATATTCCACATTACGGTAAATACCTAAAACAAACTTAAAAAGTGAATAACGAGCCTTATAAGTTTAAACTTTTAAACTCATTGACTAAGTAGCCAGTCTACAATTCCCAGTCTATTTTTTTTTTATTTTCGGACTGACTAATTTGGCGCATCACTTTATCCATTTTTGGATAAATCAATACGCGGTGCGCATAACTCCAAAATCCTGTCGCCAAAAAGTAGCAAGCAGGAAATTGAAATAAAAATAACATTTGCAGCAAAATAAAGTTTGATTTTCGTCTCAATTTTATCAAATAAAATAATTAATTCAAATCGGATTATTCATTTTACTTTATACAAGTATGTGAAGCAAATGTACCGCGTGACAGGAAGTACCACGTGTATGCACTTTACGGGCGCTGACATCTTGAAAGTAGTGAACCCAGAATGCCCACCATAAATAGATGATAATCGACGGGTGGCGACATCTATTGGTAGATATTGCTTTTAAACTTTCATGTACTGGTTTCACAAATATTAATCATCAGAGTGTTCGAATGTAAAATTTATGATTATTTGTAACGACGTTACAATGACGTTGTTGACGTTAAGGCGTCAGAGTAAAAATATCGAAGGGAAATTACATAATAGAACATTTAAAAGTTCAGGTTTACGTGTTTTTTTAACTTTGCAATCGCAATACAGCGGATATATGTATTTAATAAAATTGACCTATCATCGACGTTATTCATCTTTTGACATAATCATAAGTTGTGACTCTTGATATAATATTTTCATGATGTTACCTTTATTGTGTGTGGTCACGAAGAAAAATATACTAAAACCATTCATATAAGCAATAAGCATGTATGTTTGTAATTTGACGTCAGTGTGGCGTCTGAATACTTAAACGCATTCAACAGGTTTTACAAAATGATGCATTTTCTCTAAAACAATTATATCAAAGGATTTGAGTTATTTTCTTGTACCCTTTCTTTACAATATCTCTGTAATAGACTGTTTATCTCAATTTTGTTGTTTAGTATTGTTGTTTTTGACGTGACGTCACAGGAATACGACGCGCCTACAGATATGCCAACAAGCAGTTTCATCATTACAAAGGAATTGTTTCTCTGATTTGCGTTGTTGGCATTCTTAATACTAAAATGCACACGGATTACCGATTATCACAGACTAATTTGCAAACTAGTATCCCATTTACCTGGCTCAAACAGAGGAGTGCGTTTCCATGCACGTTTAATAGCAGAATGCATATAATCACATTCCAATTGTATATGACCAGATATATACTGACGTCCAAAAGAAACGCCTCAGTCCTAATAAATGTCCGATTATTCAGTAAATCTGAATTGAAATTACAAATACTTATTTCCATCTGTAAATTTGATCATCTGTTGTTGAAAATGATGATTAAGAAATTATCAAATTGTTACAGTTTAGAAAAAACGGCACATTTAAACAAAGCGGTTTCAGAATTTCCATTTGAAAATCAGTAACGCGTGTTTCAAACTTTACTTGTGGCGTCAAATTATATCGTAAAACGTCTTATTTGGTAACCACAGTTAGTGAATACTAAACCCGACGTCGATTTCAACGTCTCAAACCTAAAACGCATGTGACGTTAACGTAAGACAGCTTCTTGTATAACAGGCGTAAGATGAGGTCTATCTGACTTTGGCCGATTTGCAAATGTTTTTGTAACTCTTACTCGTCGACCGATGCCTAATTTTGCAATGCAAGACGTCAAAACATCGGGCGACTCGTTCTTGATTTTCCCGTATTCGAAAATGGCTAATCTTCAACGTTACTTGCAACAACAACAGTTGCCAGAAAAACACTTATTTGGCCACCACATTTAACGACTATTCGGCAGAACGTCGATCCAAACGTCACAAACCTGAAATGTATATGACGTTAACGTGAAGAATTATCTTGTTTTAAAGGCGTTATGTTGGGTCTAGTTGAGCGTGGCCGAACAATAAACGTTTGCAGAATTCTAACGCGTCGATCAAGACACCGAATCGAGAAACACAATATGTTTAACTGTCTTGCGACTTGTTTGTGCATTCAGCGCAATCTAAAGTGGCTATATTACGAGCTCCTTTTTCAGAATTTAGTCTTGGTATCCTTCATATCAGATGTTTCATAAGAAAATCTTTAAATTGTGGTTGCCTATCCACTATTACATGTTACAGTGTAAAATATGACCAATTTCATCACGCGATGTACATACACGAAGCGCACGTAGAAAACGTGACCAATCACCGGAAATGGACATGTTAATCGACAGAAACGCATATTTTTCATTTGCCGTAATTGTCGGTCAAAATGACATTATGCAGTATACATTTCACTAACATTGTAATAGGCATAAGGAAAATAACGACAAATTTCATTGGAGCGTTTCTTTCGAACGTCAGTTTATTATGATCATATAAAATCATCTATAAAACATACATTGATGGATTGTTACTACATTTTAACATGGACATAAAGTGTGACGATGACCTATGTCTATGTCGCATTTACTCATCAAACCTTCCGATAATGAGTAATTAGTGAAAACCTTTAAGTTTAATTAATAACGGTGTAGATATTTACAATGTCACTCTGCCTAATAGGTTAAGGCTGTAGAGCAAGGTTCTCGTAATATCGCACTTTCATAAGCTCCACTGGCCTCGGGCCGGTGGGCTATTTGGCGGTGTGTCAGTCGTGCGTTTGTCAATCAGTCCGTGCGACAGCCCGTCCGTAAGCTTTTTCTTTAAACATCTTCTTCTAAAAAACTGCTTGTTGGATTTCAACTAAACTTCACAGGAATAATCCTTATGACACTCCCTCATATTCTTTCAAAAATTGATTGACCCAGAAAGACACGAGTTATCTGTCCTTGATTGACAAAACTGGGACAGACTGTTCATGGTCATAATTATTCATCCTGTCTAGGTGTGATTTTCAGTTTGATCGGAATCTTACAGCATTTGATGGAGTGACCCTGGTCAAATTTTTGCTATCGGGGCGTTGAACAATAGAAAACAGTCCAAGACATTGTTGTCTGTGCATGCAGAGGGCTGTAGGGAGTGTTAAACAACAGTTTACATACTGCTTTCTTTGATAATTTAGTATTTCTGCATCTGCTCTTTGGTTGTATATCATATTGTTTGCATTATTTGCAGGACTATTTTCTGCAGGTACTTCCCAAAAATGATCATGTAGTTGGGCGGAAGACAGCCATTCTAAAGTGAAAGTAGATGGTGGTCATGTTCTTTGTTGGATATTTTCAGATTTTCCCCCATCAAACTTTACTGAAACATCCATGAAGAGGGAGTTCAGAGGCAGCAGTTCAAGAACCCAAGCTGCGAGTGTCCCCGAAAGTTGTGGAAGGTACTGTGACAGTGGTAAGTTGACCATTTTTACATAAGCTAAAGAAGGGACAATTTACACTGGGGTAACACCTGATATGCCCTTATTTGACACAAATTGTCATTTTCGATTCTTACAAACATAAATGTTAACGAATCAAGACAATACTGAAAGAATCCTGTTGGTCATAACATCATGCATGTGTTTAATTTTCAGCATGACTGTGTTCTTACAATATCAGTTATTTGCCCCTGAATTTGACCAAATTTCCATATTTGACTCTATTTTCACTCTTGCTGCCACAAATATTGACAAATTTAGACACAATATGGACAGAATGATTGTGACCATATCATCTTGTATGACTATTATTTCCAGTAGGCCTACAGTTATAACTCCGTATCCTGAATTAACAAAGGAAGGAATGAAGTCAAAAGAAGACAAGGCTATAAACAGGGGTTTCTTCTTTTACATGAACAATTCCTGTGTTATTTTGTACACATATCGATTCTTTTTTCAACATAAGAGTGTTTTATGCAGCTGCTTCCAAATCGGAGCAGTCTGTAATTATGCCGTTTTAGAGTTAAACGTGTTACTGACGGTAAGTTATATAGGACACAATCAAACAAGTATCATCGAGAAGAAATGTTGCCGGGATCGGGAAACGGACAAAATCGGACAACATTCTGAAAATGAACGTGCAAAAAGTACCGGCTTTTGTTAGCCTATAGGCTTCGAATAGGCTTCGAAAATCGCATGGGACCCACAGTTCAAGTTATGACAATCTGGTTTACATGTTTATAATGCAGTGGTGGACCAAGGGGAGGGAGTCCGGGGCTCTGCAGCCTTACCATTTCATCTACATGCAGACATTCAGTCAAAATTGTGTAATATTAGCAAAACGACCTGCCCATTTGTAAATTCGACCCCCCCCCCCTTCACAGAAATCCTGGATCCGCGGCAGCAACGAGTACATAGGAAGTATCAAAAATCGAAGTAAACCGTAAAACAAATTATTTCGGCCGTTGTTTGATTCAGTATCAATAAACCACTGAGGAAAAAAAGGAGAATAAATCAACAGAAATAGTTCTGACTGACACTTTTGCAGTAAACCGTAAATAATATTAACATTTCGGGGGATTTCGGGCGTTGTTTGATTCAATTATCAATAAATCGGCAAAGAATCGACAGAAATAGTTCTGCATGACACACGGAACTTATTTATCACAATTTAGAAAATAGATGCCCATTTTCGAAAAAAGGCAAAGTTCCGTGCTCAGTTTCGAAATTCGGCATACCGACTTACGTAAATCGGCAAAACTAAAAAAGGCGAAACATATATACCATTTTTATTATTATTATTAGTAGTAGTAGTAGTAGTAGTAGTAGTAGTAGTAGTAGTAGTAGTAGTATTGTATTTCAGATGTAACAAAAATATATAAAAAAAAATGTAATATTAGTATAGCGGACGAGAATTGACCTGGCAGAGCATTCCATTCGATTAGCATGGGCTGCTCTGCCAGGTCATTTCTCGTGAGGTATTTGATTTGCCAAATAAGACCTGGTGTTGACGCTCTAATACAGAAAGCTTTGAAATCAATGCAAATGAAAAAACGCAGATAAAATAACGTATGTGATTAATGATATATATATTCTTTATTCAGGAAATAAGGCACAAATGCCTATCATAAATAATACAAACATTTCAAAACGGTCAAAAGGTAAATACGTTTGAGAAATATGGCATCTACATGTACATGTACATGTAGGATAGAAAGCTTAGAATACATGTTTTTATATCACACAGTACAATGTGAATCGGAAAATTGTGATCTCAAGGGAGACAAACATATAAAACCGTGAGTCGTTTTTACGGATTTGTCTCCCCTGATTCACTTACAGCAATATAACGTCGTACCCCCCCCCCCCCCCCAAAAAAAAAAAAAAAACCCAAAAATTTTCTTTACTGTAGCTTACTTAAAGCTGCATTTACGAGCTTCTTGCTGAAAAGTAGACATAAGTTGGGTGAAAAACATTCGCAGTCGGGATAATGAAGAAGGTTGTAAGGTTCACATTCTTCTTCACTTCCCCCAAAGTTTTTCTTTTTAATTTGTCTGTAAAAGATACTTTTATTTGTTTCTGATTGTGAGAGAAGTTTGTTTATATGATACAAAGTATTAGTTATTTGATATTGTCAAGTTTTGTTTTATTTTTATATGGCAATAGATTCAAGATTCGCACTCACAGCGGATACCAGTTCTTGATATCGGGTATATCGAATGATGTAATGACAAAAAACAACTCGAGCTCCGTCTACAGACTGAAGTGTTTTAAAAAGAAATTATCGTAAAATATTTTATTAAAAACACGAAAGAGCCACTGTGTCTGCTATTTATATCAAACCCCTCAAAAGCACCTAAGAGCCACAGGCGAAATTTGAAAAATGCCAATAATTCCTACAGTCTGTTACATTTCCATTCCAAATACAAACATAAGCATTTTGAACGGTTTAGAATTTAGAATTAATGCATAATAATGGGAATATTTGACAAGATGTTCAAATTTACCTCCCTTGCATATGAATATAGAGTAAAAAATATTTGTAAATTATTTTCTTCTTGAAGCATAATTTTGAAATCCGGCACGGTGAATCAACTCATGTTAAGTGTATTTACAAATTTGTGTAATTTTACACATTTCGTATGGCTAGAAAGTGCTGTTTTTTTTAGGGTCTGTAAACCTTAAAATGTAACTGCAACTAGTGTCAACTGCATTTTTAATTTGGAAAAAAACAACAACAACAAAACAATAACAAAAAAGCCGCATTCCGCGGTTCTGATATTTTCTAATAGAAAAATGGCACTTTCGAAAGAGTTAAGCTGAAAAAAGGAAAATGGTATAAACACTTTCTCTTAGTGTTTTCAACATCATTGCATTCACGTTTGATGCTCTTGAAAAAATACATTGTCTTCTATTTTAGTGTTCGTCCTAGTTTTTAGACCAATGAAACTGCAGTATATTTGAAAATTTCGGCGCTATATTTCACGTAAACGCACTGTCGGTCAGTGTATGTCACGGATATACATAGCCACGCCCCTGTTTCCTGTGCAGTTATGAAAAATGATGTATTCTTTTTTTAGGAAAATGATGTAATTTTGGGGAAAATTATGTAATTCCAGTAAGATCCATTTGATAGTAACTCCGGTCGGAGGCGTGGTGTGAAGAATGACAGTAGAAGAGTATGTTTTCATTGATTGACGAACACTAAGTCAGATAGAGTCTTTATAGTAGATTCTACGCGACATAAACGTTCAAAGGCGCAGCCTTTTGAACGTTTATATCGCGTAGAATCTACTATACAGCCTCTATCTAATACTTAATACACTCTAGAACTGTTCTAAATATTGATATTTAGGAAGGGTTTAGTGATAAATGATTTGTAATATGGGTGAATCGTGAATACACTATGGTTGTTAATGTTCATCAATAGTGGGCGTCCATAAACTGAATAAACTCTTCTCTGGTTATCGACCCATCTCCATCAGCATCCAATTTAGCAAACTCTGATTTCACCTTTTCTGGATTCGAAAGCACCTCTGTAATAAAAATGGAGAAATATAATATTATAATCAGTTAGTAATCAAATAAAACCGTAAGTAAGTTAGTGCAAATTGAAGGATATGCGAGACCGAATGAAACGTTCTTATCTTGTTTGTGTATCTGCATATCGAGGGTTCAACGCAACATTGTTGTAACTCAGATTTATGAAAGTTTATAGGAGATGGGAAAAACTTAATAACTTGTTCAAAACTAAAGAGGGAAAATATTTTTAGAATTCTAAATAGTCTTTTTAAAATTATACAGAAGTGAAACCTAACAACTGTCATAAAGTATTCCTTCCTAAAGATTCAGAAAATACAAAAAACGAATTTCTGCAAAATAGGTAGTTACAACAGTTTTGCGTTCAACCTTCGATCTATTCTCTTTTTAAATGACGTCACTGTGTAAATAAACTATATAGTGGTCCCAATATATTCTGATAACCGGCAAACAATAAAAAATATGTCAATTTACTAATCATAGGTTATACAGATCAAAACGAAACCATATCAATGATAATACGTATTATGATGTTATATTGACGATTGTCGATTTGCACGTGCGTCTCTACAATAACATATTTTTATAGGTTAAAGGTTTGTTTATAAACATCGGATTACCTTGGGACAACTGTATTATCGATTCACAATTAAACGAGAATAATTTCAGTTGTTTTGATAAAGCAGTTCTACTGTAAAAATTCTCGTTTAATAGTGAATCTATTATACAAATAATGATGTGCGCAGACTTACCGTACACAAAAATAAACTTCAAAACACGAGGGTGTGTAAATTCAAATTTGATTGTGTAACCTTACAATTGTCAATAGTGATCTTGTTTCTTAAGTGTGCAGACTTACAGGGCAGCACTGTAAATATGCTATAATATATATTTGTTTTGCCTGGTGTATGGGTTGAATAAAAATTCCCTCTTGCTTTCTTTCATTCAAACGTTTCAAGGCTGCTGATTCAGTGTTTATCATCCCGACTAACCCATTTTAAATGGGACGACCAGACTAGCAATCGGCAGTATAAAGTGCTAGTGTGTGATTTTCTGGTAAATGTACGAGGGTTGTTTGATAAATTCGCGGAATTATTCTGTAATTCAAAATTGGGATTAAATATGAAAACCAAATCTGTGTCTTAATAAACCTTAACTATTCGTTATTAAGAATGCAAAATATCAACATGATACATTTACAAATAATTTCTACAGATACCATTAAACACGACCAGAGCGTCACGTAACGTCACGCTGCCGTAATTGACGTCAGGTCTGTAAAAATCAGAATTGAGCGACCCGTTTACTATTTCAATATAGACTCCGGCGACAGCTTTAATGCTATTGTGTATGTGGTTCAACAATTAAATGTTTCATTAAACCAGTCAATGATGAATGACATGATAAACTAGCGATTTTCTTTAGTTAGTCGGAAGTTTCGATATGCTGGCCCATGAACTGTGATATTAGTTCCTTACTGTCTAGGGAGGGGGTGTGCCTAGGGTTTTACATAAACATATTCCTTTCTTTGTTTCGGAATCATGGTAACGAAGCCGCTTTTCGCCTGTAGTTATACTTTTATCCAAGGAACTGTCGCAACCAGATTCATACCGCGTCAAAAATTACAAGAAGCTTCAGAACATGATTAGTTAGACTGATCATGGTTCTTCTGATCTACGTCTCGAAGAAGACGAGAAGCCAAACTACCGGAAACTTTTGACATAATTATTAAACTCCTGTAAAAGTACGATAAACGACTTAATTAATACGAAAGAAACAACTTTACAGCAAAAGTCCGTACAATCGCCTACCCGCCTTGACAAGCTGCTCTCCTCAGGCCCTTGTACCCTGTCTGACCGAATGGTTTGATCTCCCTGGACAGTCATCGCCATGTACCGATGTTTTGTCTGTCTAAAAAGCGTCCATGCCACTTCAATGCAAATGCTTTTCCACATATCGACATATTTTTCGACTTGCCCATTTCTGTCAATGTATTTGAAGGCGATAACTCTAACCAAACACAAAACATCTCGACGGCGCGCAATCAGTTCATCAGATGACGTCAGTTTTCTTCGACGATTTGTTTACGGCATGATATTGAAACCGCTTTGCACATGTCAACATTTGAAATAAAAACGGCAAATTTTCAGAAAAATGACTACACAGTGTCAACCAAACGTAAGCTTAATTTCCATGGTTCTGGCGCACAAGGTTTTGGTGCTCGGCACGATTTTCATTCACACAATTATTTCAAAACTGGCCAAAGGCAACCTCACGTTTATCGGTTGCTATGGATACATAAAAAAGTGCATTAGAGTGGGTAAATTCAATTGTCGTTATACCCCCAAATGTATGACATGATTTTCTATACCTGTATGTAATTTCATCATTCTTGAACACGAAATAAAGAAATGAGAAACAAATTCCGCGAATTTATCAAACAACCCTCGTATATTAGCCAATGATACACACCAAATTTCAAACCTCTGGGTCTCATTGTTACCTTAAGGACAGATCCTCCATTTATTTCCTACGGTAAGATTTTTTTTATTTTTTCTGCACTGGTATTTTTCTATTTGAGAAGTAAAAAAATGACTTAAAAACTATAGGTCACCAAGCGAATTAAAAAGTTATTGGATTTCAAGGGAGACTACTCTTGTGTAAATTTGCAAAAATGAGGTGTCACTTAAATACCCACAAAAAAGGTGCTCGGAATGTCTAGGATTACGTAAATAAGTCTTTATTGTGTTCAATATGATTTATTCTGTCTAAATGAGTATCAATTTGAGAAAATTAAGTGATGATTTTGAAATTGTTAGTAAAACATTCTTTCAAAAGTTGTTGAAATTGCTCTTTTTTCGCAATGTTTCTGATGATAAAAAATATTCCAGCGGTAAGAATTTTTTCTTTTTTGGTATAGACATAGTGCTTGGTCATACCTACAAAAACAAAAAATGAAAAATATACCAAACCAAGCGTTTTTCTTAGTTATAAGTAAAATTTTGTTTACTTTTTGCAGCTCTGTCCGAAATTTATTCACTACTTTTATCCATTTTCTTCCTTATTACCAGCTTTAGATAATAAAAAGTGTCGTCTTTTGTGTCCATCTGAAGCGGGCTAGCTCATAAAGACACCACTTTGCTTTTGTTGCTCCGTTTCCTATCGCTAACGCCATATATTGAACGCGTAACAGAAAGCAAAATGTACCATCCGAGTACTATTAAACTTTAATTGACCAAACAGAGAAAATTGAAATAACCGAAAAGGGTCTTGTCATTTATCAACCAAGCATTAACTTAATGTAAAAAAGGCATTTGCTGAAAAGGCCAATTACTGAAAGAGCTTTATTTCGTTATTTAGGATATGCGCAGTAAGTTGCGCAGTAACAACTGGAGGATCTGTCCTTAAGTGAAATCCAAGAAACCGCTACTACAGCAGCTTCTCCTGTAATGTTGTTAGGGCGGCTTTTCGAACAGTACTACAGGGGGAAATTAAGAGCTTTGGATCTTATGGTTTGGAAGAGAAGTTTATCATGTGATATGTATTGTTATTGGCATGGTTCAGCTTAACTTCTAAATTACACAATAGCCCGCAAGGGCGGATCTAGGGGTGGAGTCAGGGGGTCATGACCCCCCTGGAATTGGCAGAAAATTGAATTTTTTACTATATAACTTTACATATTTCACACATTTTAAGCCATTAATTGGGCTTTGACCCCCCACCCCCTGGAAAAAGATCCTGGATCCGGTCTTGCAGCCCTATCATATTATCTTGCAGTCTCAGTTATATATGTTGTTTGCCAAATACGTATATGTTCTAATTTTGTAAAGGTCAGTGTCATGTTAAATAAAACTAATAATTGTGGATAGACTGGCAGACGGATAGACGAATTCGCCCGCTTCAGTAGAGCTAAAACAACCCAAAAACAGCAACACTACCCCAAACCGCATTTGTATTTTATGTTTACTTACTTCGTCCACATTCGCTTTTATTAAGCTGTTTGATGATTTCTTGACGACTCAGTTCTCCTGATTTGTCTGTATCCATCATGTCAAAAAACTCACTCAGGGCTTGACTGAAAATGATGATTGTAATAATAATGATAAAAATGAGAAGAATAGTGATATAATAATGATGCCTTCTTCTTTACTCTGCTCTCCTGATTTGTCTTTTAAAATGTCCATTTTGTCGAAATATTTCACAGAGCGCTAATGATATATAAATATAGCATAGATAAATATAGAGATTTTATAACAACACCAACGGAATACATTATTCGCGAAGTCCCTCGCTTTGCCCGACTTCACCACCAGTGATCATTTCTGTATTAAGATTGACAGTTGCAGTTGTATTGCCCTCCACCTATGATTGGTGGTTGTTTAAGAGGTATTACACGTCTACTTACAGCCTCGGCTTCTTGAGCACCTCATCAAGAAATTCTTTCTGACTGATGTAGTTGTCACCATCTTTGTCAACATCCTTCATTATTCGCTGTCATGAAAACACAGAAATTTTTGGCCTTGTAAGTCTGTTTAGGCGACAAAGTTATACAGGGAAAACCTCTTAATTGATTGCCAAGATATCATGAGTTAATTCCCTTTTAATAACTTTACGAGACTGTTTAAAATACAATTTAGAGTAACACAAGACAAATTTTTGATGCATAGCATCCAAAGTAGCCCAGAATCTTTTGGCCAGCAATAATTCAAAAAATTTCTGCACGGTGTCTACTTGAAAATGACGGGAACAGGTACTAATTACCGATGTTTAGGTCAAATCGAATAAGAACTATGTGTCTAGAATGGGTAAAAGAAATCTTTAAAATTAAGTTTTTGTGATACAATCACCAATGTTTAATCGTGATAATATGGCCTTGATTTATGCATTCGATTTGGCGCACCAGTATGCTATTACAAACGTTGAGAGGTTAAGATCAAATTGGCAGTGGTAATAATGTTTGTTTGTTTGACTAAATTTGTGGACTAAATCATTTAGCAAGAGGCAAAAATCCGACAGTTTCAATTTCAATGTACACGACAAAAACAATCCATGTCAAAAGTGTATGTCATAGTATACAAATATTAGTAGAAAATAAAACATTTCTGAATATATCTGGATTTCTCAGATCCCACATATTTTCTCACTTTTATTACATCCCTTATTTTACTTATTAGGGGTGTCAAGACGAGATCTATCTTGTTTTGGACATGGTACATTCTGTAACCATAGCTTGAGCAAGACGAAGTAAATAAGTGTAGGTCATCCATAAACACTGCTTTTTATACACTATCTGCTATATATTATATATCTTTATATTTTACATCAGTTATATTCTTGGTGTACCCGGTAGAAAAATAAATTGGCGTGGCAAATGATTTTAAAACATGAAAAAAATACTAAACGACATTCTGTCAGTTTAAATCTACTACATGTTGTGAAGAAGCTTTGAGAGCCAATCATGGGTGTTGATCGGACGGTATGTATGCACTAGCCGATGAGGATCCATGTTTGACTATTTGCTTGCTAATAATGTCAACCATATGGTCAATCGAGTCATCTTTCCCTTAAGTTCACAATGAGACTTATTTAGCTATATCGGAGATATGGAGCTGATGGCGCCGAAATGGAGATTGTTATTACAATAACTTGGTGATCGTAATATGAGTTCACATTTATCTAACGTCAATATCAAATACTTGTAAATGCAGCAAATATTTTGAGAAAAAAAATCAAGAATTTTCAAGCTCGACCAAAAGCAATTTCCATGTTGCTACCGCGACTGCAAAGGCGTCATTCCGCGTTTTATCTTGTCGCGTGACCATTTGAAGCATTCTGGTTTAAACTGATATAATCATTTCCCAAATAGCAAAATTTAAGTTAATTTGAATTGATAAAGATGTTCAACATACAATGGAAATATTTTGGCAAACAGGAAAAAATGCAGGGGTCCGTATTATCAAAGATCAACGATCGTACGATTTGTTTTTGCGTAATTACTTGAAATAGCAAACCTGATTGGCCCAATCTGATTTCTCGTGCAGTCGGATGTTTTGTTACACAGTTTACACAAAATCGTGGTCGTAAGATCGTTGATAATACGGGCCCCTGGTTACCAGCATTTTTTCTTTCGCCTCTATATTGTCCAAGCCTTTTCCTTTATGAAGCTTAAAATCCAAAGCTTGCTTAGAAAAATGTTAAAGGGCCTACATTCACTGACATAAGTATAAAATAATCATACCATAGCATTCGATAAAATACAAAATTAAAGTTTACAGAAACAATCATGTTTTGAATGCTCAATGAATTGCCCATGTTCAGCAGCTGAACTTAAACAAATGAAAAAAAATAATTATATAAAAAAAACATGAAAAAAAAATAAAATAATAGAGCGCTAGCAAGATTTGAACTCATGACTTATAAGCTATGACGAACTCTTAGTCGGGTGTCGTAACCACTGCACCACTCAAGCTTTTACATATGATAAAGCTTATAAAGTTTAAACTATTTACACAATTTGGATTTGTCCCTATCGAAATTGAAGGATATGAAACAATAAACAAATTCATATTTTATGCAGTATATTTCCTCGTGAATGTCTTAACATGTCAAATAAATCTGCTTTTAATTTTATTATCCTTATCGACATACATTTCAGCCATTTTCAACAAATAGATTGAACATTTTGTACAATGGTCGCCTAACAAACTCTACACGGGCATATCTCATAGCTCATGGCTCGGCTGCCGATAAAAAAGTAAAGCGTATTTGAAGAATTCATGAAAACTTTCTTATTGATTTAAAAATATACAAAAAAAGGGAAAAAAAGAATCAAGCGTGAGTGGGTCTCGAACCTATGGAACAAAAGTGTTCAGACTTTGGTAAGCCTAATACTCTATCCGTTAGACCACAGCGGCACTTGCATCAAGCGATACTAAAACAAAATTAAAATATGGTAGTAAATATCAGTTTAGATTGGTTATCGCCCCTGAGTTGGTCCATAGAAATAACGAAACACATTAGTAAATACCAAAACACATTTACAGTATCGATTTTGGAATGGATCAGTTCATAGTGAATATATATTACCGTTATTTATTCAACACTTTATACAAAATTCTCTTCTTGCTGTTATTAAGCATAAACAGCAATAGTTAACATGGTGTGTTATAGTTCTTCGTGTGTTTCGGTATTTCTATGGACCGATCCGGTCACATGATTGAGTGGTTAGTAATTCGCATCTGGGTGAAATTAAAATAGTATACAAATGCAAGTTTCATGCATTGTATTTCCTCGTAAATGGTGTAAGCATATAAAACAAACATGTTGTTAATGTAGCAATCATTATCAACGTTCAATTTAACCAGCTTCAACAAATATGTCGAACATTTTGTACAATAATCGCTCCCTAACTCTGCACGTTAATATTTTAAAATCGTTACAAAGGTAGCCCAGCTCAAGCTGGGCTACCAATGAAGTACGATAAAGGACCTCTACGGATAAGGCGAGAAATCTCCCTAAAAGGCTCAAATGGAAAAGTCATTTTTCAAAACATGCAAATTGATTATTATTTCGAACTGTATTGTTAGATATGTATCTAAATCATATGAAAACTGATTTTGTACGATCAAAACGATTCGACAGGTACAGATAACTCTTGGTTTCTGTACCTACCCCCAAAATTGTAAACATTTTCTTACCCCATCGTTATTCATTAAACCAGATTTGAGTTTTCTTTAGTTTTATAAGCAAAACAATTTCTGTAAATGTAAGGACAATTGGTGTTGAAATCATAAACCATTTTTCGATTTGTCTTTAATGCGCATGCGCATCATTGAAACGAGTTTAAAGGCGAAATCTTCTCGCCAAAATTATGGCATATGGTGTATGAGTACTATTTTTAGTATAAAAGTACGTCCCCCCCCCCCGTGACCCAGCAAATCCTTTTTACCAAGGAAGCCTATGATCCAGTTACACAACATATGTCAATGGGAAGCTGGGTCAAGGGGGGGGGGGGGGGGGGGGGGGGGGAACGATGTCAGCCAGCCTTGGGAAGGTAGGTATGCCTCGGTTTTTGGCGGGAAAGTGCGCGTTTAAAGTTGTTTCAATGGTGCGCATGCGCAATATGGACAAAACCAAAGCTGCCATATGATGTCAACACCATTTATCCCTGTATCTGTAGAAAATAAATTGCAAATAAAAATAAAAGAATCTTCATTTTACCTTTTTGAATACCGGTAGTGTAAGAAAACGAAACCATTTAGGTGGGTACTAAAATCAAGAGTTATCTGCTCCTGTAGAACTTTTAAAATGACATAAAAATCGGTGTTTATTTCCTTTATTTGACTACCTAACCATAAAGCTTAATTTTGTCTCTCAATTTGTTAGTTTTGAGAATTGACTCATCGAGCTGAGCCTTTTAGGGAGAATTCTCGCCTTATTCGTAGAGGTCCTTTTTAAATACAACGACAAGAACGAAACAACAAAATAAACCTATCTGATCAACGATATGCTTGTAAATGTCATAATGCTCTACTTTGAACAACACTTTCCATGACGGCAAATTTTGAGACAACGTTTAATTAAATTCATGGATCTTTGCGTCAGCAAACAAAGGAGTGAGTGGAAATAAACGAAAGTATTATATAGCACAGAAAATATGGGAATTTATTTACTAAAAGCGCCAAAACTATCTCCTATTTGGGAAAGTTTTAAAACTACATGTATAGAACACTTATAGAAATCCAGCGATAATGGATCGGCAAGTATGCTAAATACATTATAAACTTACGTCGACGTCGTAACCACATCCGCCCAGCCAGTTTCTCAACTCATCGTGGGATATTCTACCGTCAGACCCGGCTATCTGTTTGAATGTAGCAATAGCTTCTTCACGACTTGGAACTTGTGACATCTTGTTGTAGACCTTTCAATTTTTTCAATCTTTTAAAGAGAGAGACAGAGAGAGAGCGAGTTATTGACGCCGAGGGGTGAACATTTAATATGACGGTGACCCTTTTCAATTTGCAATTTGGTCTTGTTATGCTTCAAGGGTCACCATGAATTTTTGACATTTTTGTGCAAATGTGAATTTTATCATTGAAATATGTCGGAAATCAACATTTCGGCCAAAATATTCTTTTTGTGTGTGTATTATAACAATAGTTTAAAATGAAGAATGCATAACTCGAAGTCATTTTGCCAAATAGCACAATTGATTTATCTTAACGGCGAAGTTAATTGCATAACGAAAACAATCGAAAGACGTAAAATCTATGCGCACCAGTTTCATCAGAGTCACTTCAATGTTATAAATGAATTTAACCATTTTATAGTAAATAGTTTCAAAACTAGCACTACAATACACAAATGGCACATACCTGTATTTTGGAAATGTATTCACCTCACAGGTATGTGTAAACTATAAAGTGTGAAATATTGATGTCACATCTCATATACGATATGTCCTAAATATACATGTAGATACCACGGATCGCTGATTTTCAATATCTTTTTAATGTTTTTTTTATATTTACACGTACGTCTTGTTTATACAGTATCAAAATTGATGTTAAATTCAATGGAAATATATTTTTCACGTTTCCCAAAATAAGGCCTGATTTTGAAGATCCATTAGGACAGAGTTACACAGAGAAAAGAGAAGAAACGTTTGATCATTGATTATTGTTCTCGTATTCCCTCAATACTTTCTATGGCATAATGTACCCCAAGTTCAAACTTTTTTTTATCTTAATACTCATTTGCTATCTGCATATTTTTAAATTTTGAATTGATTCGAATATTGACTTGCCTTGAATTTCGTTGTTTGAGAGAGTTTTGCTTTCTTCATGCAATAGTATACAACATTGTTACTCCTTAACCCTCCTTTACCCTATTTGCTAGCAACTTCAAATTTTATAGACTCACATATCACATCGAGAAAAGAGTCATTTACAAAGACCTTAACTCAGATACACACACTTTCTGTGTTAGTGACCCTTGTTTTTATCCGTACAATATCCCCTGAACCATACGTCATGCTGGCAACATCAGACTTCATACATAATATAGACCACAGGTTCCAGAGCTTAATTCACGAGTGTGCATCAGGGGAGCTACCTCGAAAATGTGTTTACGTAAATTTGTTCCCACGCCACATCCGGGAACTGTCGAGGTAGTGGAAATCCCCGTATTTGGATGAACAGTTTATTTCTATTTTTTTTCAAAGAGCACATTACTTAGAAATCTGGCGATGCAGTGCAATGTTATTATGTTTTAGCAATGCATGAAGACCGAAAACCCCATTAAAAAGTGGACAATATGAGCAGGACGAGTTTAACCCCAGTACAGGACTGGCGGATTGCATTTTCACCCTGCGTTGACATATCGGTAGGCATCTCGAGGCAGGTATTGTATAATTTGGACCACTATCACAAGTTTTAATGAAACACGTGTTCAAATTGACTACCATGACGCAAAAATGTCAGATGTTCTGTTCTCCTGAATAGATTACCTGCCCTAAAAACCATCCGTGTTGTTCCATACGATACGATAACACACAACAGCGGGTAAGACGAACGTTCAAAGATATTTGCACTTTGAAAAGCCTTTACCCCTTTTATCTGTAGCTATTGTTAGATTATCGTCGAATACTTATGAACTGCTTCACCACGCAAAAGTGATTCGGCTTGCTGTTAAAAATAGTTGAAGAATGCGACAATATCAGTATTATTGCATTAAAACCATTCCCGAACAAGCGCTGTTTTCGGAATGAACGCTCAGGACAAGGTTGAGACAATAGATGTAAATGTTGATAATTAGCATTTCTACTGTTCCCTGATTAACGACATATGCTACTAAGCGCACGGAATCACTTGATTACCACACATATTCGTTGTCTGCACAAACTTTCAAATTAAAAGTATTCTTTTTTTTTGTCACTCAGACTGTACTGACTCGAACTTCGAAGCTCATTCTGTAATACATGTATACTAAATCGGACAACCATATTTTCTGACGTCACGCAGTCATTAAAACTGCATAGTTCACCTATTTCAGACAAGCCGAGTCTAGAATAAGTCGAGTTTGTGTCAAAAGGTAGAAATGGCGTCGCTAGCGTCGAACCCGAGGTAGTTCGGATGGAGACAGGGTCACCCGAGTGGAACCCGCGTTGCGAATTGAATTAACTTAAAGTAAGGCCTGCGTAATGCACTCCCTATATTATCATTTATCGTTATATTTAGACTTATTCCGTGGCGTTCGTAAGTCCGAGCATACACCGAACATTTCCGATAATGCCCGAAAGTAGTTCCCCGTATTTAAAGTACTGTTAGATGCAATACCGCATGTTTCCGTAAAAACGGAAATAAATGAGCGTGCTCAGATTTCCGGGAAATATTCTAAACAAATTGGTACAGGATGAATGAATCTGTTACCAGAATGTGGCCCTGCATCTGCAACAGACATTACTTTTTATTTAATGTCAACCCATACAGGCATGAGGAAATAACTGGCATTGTTATACAGGTTATAAAAGGATAAAAGAATTCTTTAAAACCAGGATTTTGCCATACCACATTCTCTGTTTAAATGACTATTAATCATTGGAAACATACTTAAACTCTTTGATTTTTGTGTTATTTTACTCATAGATAACTCAAAAACTAGGAAAAAGTGAAAAAAAATAAGTTTTGGGGGGAAATCTGGTTTCATTTAGGAGAGACCCCAGTCAACTTTTTGCTTCCGGGTCGTTGCACAATAGAAAATAGCCCAAGAAATTGTTGTATGTGCATGGAGAGGGCTGTAGGGAGTGATAAACAATAGTTTAGATACTGCTTTTTTGATAATTTAGTATTATTGCATCTGCACTTTGTTAAATATAGCACATTTTTTTGCATTATTTGCAGGACTACTTTCTGCGGATACTTCCCAAAAATGTAGATGTAGTTGGGTGTAAAAACAGCCATTCCAAAAGTGAAAGTAAATAGTGGTCCTGTTCTATGTTGAATATTTTCAGATTTTCTTTCTTCACCTATATTGAAACCACCATAAAAAGGGAGTGCAGAGGCGGCATATCTAGCAACCCAAGTCCCGAGTGTCCGCGAATGTTGTGGAAGATGCTGTGACAGCAATCAAAATTACTTCCTTTTAAAATCATCTATTCGCACCATACAGATTTCGGTCCATAACTGGTATCAAGTAAACAGTGACGCAATTTCGGACAAACAATAGTATTTCGTCTGTGTAAATCTTTTACAACGTCACAACAGCAGGTGTCACTCCTCAACGAAACGGGCCTATTAAATATATAGTAAAATGGGTCAATTTGGCAGCTTCTAGCTCCTCTCAGAAGTCTTTGTGACACCTTTTACTTAGTCTGCCTGACAGACCATTTCTTTGTCTTTAATTTACTACCAAGAAAGTGGTATCAATAGCACCATCAACTAAAATCACGCATCCGTGAACACAGCCACGCTTGAAATTTGCCATCTATTTCGGGATCTGCATGTGACACACCCCCATGAAAGGTCACGACCGGCAAGAAACTAGTTCCCAACAAATTCATTAAAACACATCCTAGCAGTACACTGATGGTCTGCCAGTGTACAGAACCACATTTCATGCATCTGTCTATTCTATAGACACAGAATCAATGCAACAAAAGGAGCGAATCCATTTTTGACGGAACTATGTTTGTATACTACGACCCGGAAGCATTTCCCGTTGTGGAGTGTCTCCAGCAAGCTTGAATGACGCTGTACTTACGAGAGTTGATAACAACACCGACAATTTATAGATTACCAACGGTAAACACAGTCTATCTTTAGCACAACATACACGCCTTTTGTGTCTGTGCATTAGATCTTACATTAGAAAATATCCTGAGACAAGGGGGAAGTGGTATTAAGCATTTTCTTTTTTTGCATCAATGTTTTCAAAAGTTTTTCTGGAAAAAGTCGTCAATACCAGATATTGTTTTTGGAAATGGGCAGGTTTAAAAAAATTGTGACCAAAGTGTGACATTTAAATGTTAAGAATAATAGCTAATTTTACAGAATATCATCCAGATTTCTTTATGAGGGTGGCTAAAAACTATTCTAAATGGTTAAGCAGTGCCCAAATTATATTTCAAATTCATGTTCACTAATTTTTAGCTAAAATTGTATGCACAATCTTGCAAAATGACAACAAAAAAGCGTTTCACTCCTGACAGCATATATTTTGCACAATATGAGAAATTGTAACCCACGAATCACTAAAAAGTAGAGTGCAGAATGCCCACAAGGTTGATGGCTTCCTAAAAAAAAATTTGAGTGGTAGATTTCTGGCTGAATAGACAAAAATGAGAACACATTTTGAAAAATAAAAGTGTTTCACTCCTGACATAAAATTCAGAGGGGTATTGTATAAAACAGGTTCCACATCCTAAACCAATGAGGATAAGATAAAAAAAGTAATTTTAAGATGATGATGCACATGTTGTTTTATGAATTACAAGTGCTTATTGTAGTATCCTGTCACTGTCTTTTATTTACCATAGCTTAGAAACTTGGTAAAACTCTTATATTAAGTGTCACACAAAAACGTTTCACTCCTGACATTTTTGACATGTTTTAATGACATATCTTTTTTATTTGTGAAGCGATTTTTTAAACTTGGTACCCAGTATATAGACACAATAACACATCTTTTTAGCTTTGATTGGGTTGAATATGTTTCTCTGTAAAAGCCGTGGCATGTAAAAAGTGAATGGTCACATTTTTTTAAACTTGCCCAAATGTTAAATAATTGCATTTCCCCAGTATCGCAATAAGGATACTTCATTGGTATTCAACATTTTCAAAACGAGTGTTACAGAACATCTATCGAGCAATATCTACTAAATCTGTATGTCAAGTACAGCATTATATGACCCGGTATTTGATGATACCAGATGGCAAAATTTTAGATTGGTCCAAATTCAAGGGTGTTACACACGACCGTTTTAAAGAATGAAATTTTTGGTCTTTCTGGACCGAAAAATATTGTGGGGGTTAATTTCTACATTTAAACTATTCTCAAATTCCAAAATGTTAAATCCAAGGGACGTAACTCCATGCGAATTTTATAACAAGAAGTATCTTTATAGATAATAAAGATACCTTGCAAGTTTTTAGACTGCTTTTGTTATACAAAAAGCATAAAACTTGGGGAATGGGGACTTGCGGCATTTGAGGCGACTATAGATGAATTCCGGTAAATTATTGATATCTTTTATACGAGGGCTGTTAATAAAGTATCCGGAATAGTATCATAACTTTGTTAATTTTACACCAATTGAGACGAAATTTTCAACACAATTATTTTGAAGAAATACGCATTTGACTCTGCAACTCAAAACAGGCTGTTTACATTAAGGCGCATTCTACAGTCGCTATAGAAACGTAGGGTCACGTTGAACGGGGCAACTTCTGATAATTGTTAAAATGTGACTTTTCAATTATATTTAAAGTGATCATATTTTGTATTTCTCACATCAAAAGTTGTCCCAAATGCTTGTTATCTTTGAGCGAACCCTTTTCTTGGCAAATGTAGCATCATCGACTGACATATGGCGTCAATTCCGTAAACAACTGATGGTGAATACATGGCCTTGCTGATAAAGCAAATAATTATGGTGCTTGAACAGTGTTATTCAAAAATGTTTTGCATGTTGATGGGTAAATCAAAATCATAGATAATCGCTATGATAATGAACGCTTACGACAAAGGTTCTGTGATAAAATCAAGCATTTGTAAGTGGTTTAACACATTTTAAAACGATTCTATACATGCAGATGCTGACCTCAAAAGATCTAGACGTCCCAACACGACGTCGGCGAAAACGTTCAAGACCTGCCAATTGTGAACAAGAAACTATCCATAAAATTCCCCAAGTATAGTTCTGATCCTTCTTTGACAAATGGTATCATAGATGAGAGAAGTGGGTATCATGCAGTGGCAAATACATGAAAAACGTATATACATGTAATATATTTATCGTTTTCTTAGAAAACATGGAAGAACTAGTGTGTATACTTAATTTTGCCTCTCAGTATATATCGAACAGATGTAAATATTAGATGTGTAAGGCAGACTTCCGTGACGTCTTATCAGTACAAGAACTAAGCTGCCCCGCTCAACGTGCCCCCTACGTTTTCATAGCGATTGATGAACGCGTCTTAATGCAAACAACCTAGTTTTTGTTGCAGGATCAAAAGCACAATTATCCAAAGTACAAGTGTTGAAAATATCATAAAAATTAGTACATGAATTAAAAAGTCATGAACACATTCCGGATAATTTATTAACAGCTCTCGTATACACTGCCCTCCAAAAGTTCCTTCACACTCAAGTTTAATTTTACTGAAATCAATGTAATACCTCACTTGTAAAGAAGCAAATCCTCGTGTCACGTAAAATAATTTTGCAAAAACGGGTTTTCCTTGTCTATGGAGAATACTTCTGAGGTCTAGTTGTCAATGATACCCAGACTACTAAACTGAACGCAGTGTCATGGGAAAGTCCCATCACCAAGCAATTTTGTTTCAATTTTTGCAGATATCTGTTCAAAAATGTATTATCTAAAATGTATCTAAAATGTATCAACAAAAGTACAAAATAAGTACAAAATAAATTTTATTTTAGTAAAGTTTATGACTGGTATGCATTTTTGACGAATTTTCAATTTTCAGATTCTGAAGCCTCTATCAAGTTTCGGACATCCATCACAATAATTTTCAATGGATAACATAATTATGAAATTTTCTTTACAAGGACAAAGCAAAGTTTTGAAAAAATACTATATTTCAACTTAGACAACTATTTCTGAAGAAGATAGGTATTTACATGGATTATAGAACAAGAAAATATCAGTGTGAAGGAACTTTTGGAGGGTAGTGTATATATAGTCTCTTAAATCGCATGAAAATAATTAGCCGTGATGTGACTGAATAGTCCGTAAATATTGATCTGAACCTGTCTAATTTGCAAGGAGAAATTGTGATGCATCTAATAATCACTCCCCGATATATATTGACACTAGAAGCATGTGCAGAATACAAAGTCCCAAAGCTTATTGAAACTATCGACTCTGCTCGACAGTGTATGATTGCTGGCGAGTATTGATTATTCCGTGTCACAATTACTCATTGCATATTCATCGAGTTCAGTTCAATATTTACAGACTATACTCACATACAAATGAATCAAGATCTTTGTTGACTCAAACATCAAGTGGGCCGTTTTCCAAATTCTTGCTGATGTAAACCGAGGTTTAAAAAACACAAAGTTAAAATAGAGAAAAAGTATTTCTTTTTTATTAATAATTGTTTAATCAAAGTGCAGTCGACGCTCGTTGTTTTGAAGTCAGACTGGCCGTCAAAATACCTCGACATATCCGGAGTTCGAATTATCTGATTATTCTATTTTTCGATTTAAATAAAATTTGACCAGTTTTGTTACTCATCAAGTACTTTCATAATTGAAATGTAGTAGGAAAAGGAAAGAAATTGATCCAACATTTTCTATCCTTTTCCTACAATATTTCAATGGCTATATTATTTCAAAATTATTTCGTTTTGGGAGTTTTGTACTCTTTGTAGGGGACGTCACTAATTCTTTAATTCGACTCAACAGAAATGTGTCTCATCTGATGTCGAGATAACGAATGCCAACTAGATCTATATATCATAACATACGAGCGTATTCATGAACAAATCAATTTTATTTTATTATCTTCAAAATCTGTATTTACATGCGCATTGAATAATTTAATAATGAGCATTCATAAAGTTGATGAACTCGTCTTTAGATATAGAATATGATCCATCGATGTCCATCGCTTCAAAATCTTTCTTCATTTTATCTGTGTCAGCTATCAACTCTGAAATTCCAAATTATAATAGTCATGGAATATAATTTCAAAGATTTTATAAGACAAGGAAGTACACTTTCGTTATGCGGATAATCACAGATTTGCCTTAACCTATGAATAATTTCAGACAAAATCTGCATTACAATCAATTTTAATATTTACGAAGACGTATGTGCCAGGCAATATAAAAAGTCAGTGAAAATTATATTATGCCCCCGTAATTACGTTATCTTGGCAACATGTATTTACTTTTCGGTAACTAAGCCAATGAAGCTATGTGTGGCATATTAGATATAAAAGTTAACTGGATGGAATCTTACACATTTTCGTTCAACTAATTAAGTTACCATTGAGAAGTTCAACGCCACATAGGCTTCAAAGAACAAGTGTCAACTTTCCACTCTAGGGTTTTTGCAACGAAAGCACATTTTCAAACAATTATCTTTCAAAGGAAACATTACCGATATCAAGAGAAAGAAAAATGAAATATTTTATTTTTTTTTTCAAAATTATATGTTTAGAAAACTTTGTATGTTACTATGGAAACGATATTATTGTTACATGCCCGATACGCTGATTTTCGGCAGTTGCATAGAAACCATGACGTTCAGAAACAAGTTTCAATACAGACTTTGTCCGCAATTGTTTGTGTTTTGAAATAATATCAACTGTTGTCTTATGCACAAAAGTAATGGCACACCCAAACATTGGTCATCCTAAACTGACAGCCATGCAGCATTAATTTGGACGTAAGTTTGATCTTATGTCGACGCAATGTAGTGTGTGTGATCTTAATTAAATATACCAGAAAATATATAGTGAAGTTCAGTGAAGTGTGCTATTTCAATATCATTTTATTCAGTAACCAGATGATGTTGAAATCTACACGTTTGTACAATGAACAATCACAAAACTGCTTTGGCGTGCAAATGCTTAAAAGAAAAAGTGAGATGCAATTTAATGACCGTTTATACTTTTTTAAAAAACATTGTACCAGCGAAGGGGTTTTCTGTGAATTTTGACAAATTGACTGTAAATAAAAAACGAACAATACAAGACTCACGTTTTCCTTCGCTGGATGAATCTAGAAACTGTTTTACTTCATCATAGCTCACATCACCAGAATGGTTGGTATCTATCTTGTCAAACAATTCACCTAGACATTTCCTGAAAACACATTATATACTCACCGTCATAAAAAAGTAGCCACGTGTCTAATGCAGATGGTCGGCAATTTTAGGATTATTCAAAAACGTACCGAAATGAATACAAAACATTGCAACATGACAAGTGAAAACGCTTTCGTGAAAGTATCGAAACAGTCGGATCTCCCCCATTAGCTATGGTAGCCAGGAAATCTGTAACAGAAATGTAACACGCTATTTAAATTCATGGTTATATAAAGGGTTAGAAAAGTGGCGAAAATGAAAAAGGATTATGTTTTTAAAATAAAGTTTTTATTCGAAATGCATAGTGACTAAAAAGTGATTTCCATTGCACCCAAGACCCTTGCAAAATGGCGGTTTCCGGTTTTAGCCCAATCTATACAATATCCTCTCAAATTCATTATAATTTTGTATCTGTTTGGTCTTGGCAAGTTCCCAATTAAGAAAATGTTTTTCTTCACTTTACCCATCAACCACTCATTATTAAACATAAAATTTTGAGGCATGCTATAATGGTAATGCTAAATTTTCATTGACCTCTATCATTTCAACGGAAAGGTTGTCTGCGAAATTGAAATGGGACTTTTATTTGTGTTTCAAAAGCGTCAACTTATGCAGAAAATATAAATGCAATAAGTAAACAAATTTGAACTTTGCATCATAAACACTGTTTTAACCCACATTATAACTGAACATCTGTTCCGGACATGTTGAAAGCATTTTACCATTGGGGTCTAAACAGGTACCATTAGGAATGGTATGTATAATGAATGTATTTTATATTTTTGGCAATTTGATTCTATATCATTTTCTGTCTTATCTGTCTTGCATATTTTTGATTGCAATGACTTGATTATGAGCATTATGAGTTTTGTTTAGAAAAGATGTTCAGTATGTCTTTATGGGTGGTGTTGAGACTTTTGTATAGTTTTCAGCATCCCTGATCATTAAAAAATCCTACCCTACACCCACACAAACACACACACGCACGCACGCACGCACACACGTACGTACGCACGCACGCACGCACACACGCATGCACGCACGCACGCACGCACACACACACACACTTACGTCCGGGGTTCCTTCAGGACTTCCTCCAGGAATTCTTCTTCTGTGATTACCAGGTCACCATTTTTGTCAATATCGACGAAAATTTTCTGAAAATATGATTGTATAATGATTAATTTCCATATTTTCCTATTATGTCTAATTCCACCATTCTAACCTCGTGAACAAAACTAATGTACACAGGAAAAAACTCATTCATTATTTACATCTTCGTTAATACTTCTTGGACGAATCAACATAATACTTCTAAAGTTTTTTTTGTCGACAGCCATTATTCGTGATGAAATTCCGTGTTTTTTATTCATCATTATTATTATTATTATTATTATTATTATTATTATTATTATTATTATTATTATTATCGAATTTTCCATGGACATACCGGTAATTGATATACCAATACAAGTTGACCAATCCATACACATGAATACCAATGTATGTACACTACTGTACTTACAGCCACGTCGTATCCTTTCCCGGCCATGGCGTCTCTCAGCTCTACTGGCGTTAGTTTACCGTCATCGCCCGCAATCGCCTTAAACACAGCTTTAGCTTGGTCTCGTGATGGAATTGACATGATGCTGAAATAGACCATTGTGAATAGTTAATGTGTCATTAAAAGATACATCACATTCCCATTTCATTTTTGTAAAATATGTCTTGATGCTAAAATGGATTTTTCTAATGTGTATACGAGGGACGGTCGGAAAGTAGTTGGACTTTTCGTGCTGCTGTCTCTCCATTTGCAACTGTACAAACACATTATATATTGGTGGAATCTACATCCATTTGCCAATAATGTGGTCGATTTATTTTCAAAGATAGTTGTATATATACAATATTCTGTCCACTTTTTATGTGATAGGTGTTTTATGTATCATAGACTATTTGTTAGAGGAACAACAAGGGTAACCAAAACAAAAGCACATTCTAGTGATTTTAATCGTGAAGGAGTTCAGTTTTTGAACCACATTATTACTTGAAATTAAATAAAGATTCATAATTCCGAACTCCGCATAAAAAATCAGTCACAGCAGTCATGGAAACGAGCTGGTTCCCCACACCTGAAAAGATTAAGCTGTTACTTTCGGTTGGTAGTCATGTTTGTTGCTTTTTTTTGGATTCACGAGGATTGATAGTTACTCGTTTCATGTCAAATGGTAAAAACTGTCATTGCCAAGTATAATTCTGAAGTAATTCAGACAAATCTAAGAAAAAATGCTTAAGTAAACGCGTCCCAGATTAGCAAAGAAAAATGTTTTCAACTTCACGATTACGTACGCTCCCATACTACCACTTTAAAAGTGGAGATTATCAAATATTACACATGACAATAGTTGTTTTATCCTTCTTATAGCCCAGACCTCGCCCCATCTGACTTTTATTTGTGTCTATAACTGAAGAAATTCTTGCTGGGAAGAAATTTGAGACCAGGGCGCCTTTGATACCGGTTGTTATACTGTACCTAATACAGTGGGTCTACGTCATGGTTAATAGTCGGAATAATAAAGCTGCTACTAATATGGCAAAAATGCAAAGACATAGATGGACAATTTGTTCAAACAGTGTAAAAAGAATTTTGTTGAAAAGTTAAACGGTTTTAGAGAACTAGTCAAAAGTCCAACTACTTTCCGACCGTCCCTCGTAAATGTTTTTTTTTTTTTTTTTTTTTTTTTTTTTTTTTTTTTTCTTTTCTTTTTTAAGTTTTTTTTCTGATAAGCGAAAAGCACTCATTTAAAGACATAAACGATAAATTCCATATACATCTGAGCTAATGTATACACCAATTTGTTTAATTTTAACACAAACATATATATTTTTCGTAAACGGCGCAATACTTTGGCTTGAAATTTTCAGAATTTTCGTAAGAAAATAATGAACTTTCAGATAGAAAATAAAAGTAAAATTTACAAAAAATATCTGTGAAAATATAAATGTTTAAATAAAAAAGTGGCCTCGTGCAATATGTATTTGTGACATCTGTAACTGTTACAAAAATTAGATTTCCCTCATCAACGAGTTTAACCCTTTCACAAACGATAAGATTTGAGTGAGGTCCAAGTTGAAAGGGGCTACAGACAACAAAAAGGATGTTGATCGAGAAAGGGTGTGTGTACAAAACAGCCAATGTCTTGAGGCCAAGGTCGATTATTCTGATGCGTTTTCAAAAAAAAAAATGCTATCAGTTGTTTGAAAATGTTGCTGATTAGTCAAAGAAACGCCTTTAAATTTGAGACGAAAAGGAAGGACAAATTTCATTTACATTTTAACTGCGGCATACATCAATGAGTTTAATTTTAAGATTAAATATAAGTCTCTTAAACGGCGCAAAACTTTGGTTTGAAATTTTCAAAATTTTCGTAAGAAATTCAGTTAATTCAAATAAAAGTAAATGTGAAATTTATGAGAAATTATATGTGGAATGTCTCTTTAATGAAAATCGTTTGGACAGTTTGGAATTAATATTTCGATAGTTCATCACAAAAGAGTTTCGGAATCATGTATACGCTTATTTCCAGAAAAAAAACCCAAACATACAGTGTTTTGGGGTTATACATTGCACCCACACATACAGAAAAACAGTTTCACTCATACACCGGGTTAGTTTCGGCTTGAACACAACTATACATCATGCGAATTTTCAAAGTGTAATTACAACAAATGTAAACTACACAGACGATCTATCGAAACATTTCAGGTAAGAATATCAATTTCTCCGCCCATCTAGCCCTGTGTTGTTGACAGGAACATTAGGAATTCGGAAATACAGACCGATTTTTTAAAATCTATCACTTCGGATTTTAAGGTCAACACGACACTGTGTTCATTCAAGCATTACAGTCAAACGAGGCAAAGTCATAAAAAGGGGGCGATATACATTGGTTCTCCAACCAATTGTCTTCACGCTGATAACCGTCAAGTTGCACAAAAGTACATATTCAATAGTATGTGACCAAAAATACATGACCTACCTTGTAAAGAAATCCCGTCCGCCATTTTTTTTTACTTCGGTGAACACAACTAACTTTGCATACAGTAGTTTCCATACAGTGATAGCAGAAAAATCGAAAGTAAAAACTTCTAAATTTTAACAAAGGGGTTTACCAACCATTCTCCCGAAAAAATAGCCCTATAATATATCGATACAACATGTACATGACTTGCAAGCACAAAGTAAAATAAAATATCACAGAATTGGTATGTTTGTTGTTCGTAATAATAGAAATATGGTGCAATTCTGCCGAGAGCAGTTTTTACTTTTGATTTTGAACTGTTTTTTAACGATTGTATTCAAACCCTGCTTACTTACTCCGTATATTCTCGTGCAAAACAAACTTCGACCATTTCTTCATATTACAACATCGGCAGATTTTTCAAAAACTCGTTGTAAAAGAAATAATTGTAGAAAAATGTGTTCGTGACCTACCTTTGTTTACAGATTTTCGCTCTATGCAACTATCTCGGTAGAAGCCGGATGTCACGAGGCAACAAAATACCGTTTACTCTTTTTTGAGCTAGATTCTCCGTTTACCACCCGTGCTATAATTTTGGAAAGATTTGCGTGTACATTTGATCTTTTCCTAAACCGTTTCACAATTTATCGATTTATGACATTTTGAGTAGGCCGTATGAATCTTATTCTATTTGATCTATAGTTAAGACTATAAAAGGCCCAACAACATGCTTAAAGCCAACTTCTGTGGTGTACATACTCTTTTTTTAAAATATGGATTTAGACCAGAGAATAATACTGTTTCTTTAAATGAGTCTAAATGTTATGTACAACATTTCTACATTTGCATCTGCATCATTTATTTTACCAGTAAGCGTTCTCCGGGAGCATACAATCGAAAAAGAAAATTTACAATTTTTCATGCAAATAAGATTAAATATTAAAAATAAACTTAGCACAAGAATGGAAAGAGTTTGTAGTCTTGTAGTGGTAGAACAGTGTGGATAAAATTTTATCTGTAGAAACAAACATACACACGCATTTTGAAGTACTATATAGCTCACGATAAATGACATGGCAGGGCATCCTTTTCGATTAGTATAGGTTGCTATGCCAGGTCATTTGTCGCAAGCAATACCCCAGTATTTACTGTTTTAATAACCTTTTCCTGGAACAATGCAGTTTAAAGATCCATGTAATGCCGTCTACAGAAGCTTTCATTTGAACCACTCGAAAGGTGTCTGTTTGGAAAGGGTAAATGTATCTCTTGACGCATAATTGATAAAATACAACGATGGCTATATCCATCCATGACAACGGTAATACATGGGGAAAGAATGCATTAAGGCTTAAGTAATGTCCTAAACAGTGATAATGTGTCACTCCTGGATACAAGCGTTTCATTGAAACTTACTTACATGATCTGTTACATTATGACAATACCATGCTATAGGCATATGCCATTTGACAGACAGAGCAAAAGAGAGAAGCAAAATACACTAAAGAGGTCGAAAAAAGTTTTCTTTAACCCTTTCCCAAACGAGCAAATTTTAGGGTGCTCAACTTCAAAAACTGCCACAAATGACAAAGTGGAAGTTATTAAAGATGAATTATGTGTAAAATATAGCATAGAAAATATTGAGACAAAAGGAGAAACTGCTGGTTATCAGCAGTTTCTTCTTTTGTTTCAATGTTTTCCCAAGCCTTTTCTATTACGGACGTCAAAACCAGGTCTTGTTTGGGAAAGGGTTAAAACACCAGCAACTTTTTCCCCCACAACAGTTTTTCTCCATTTAAATATGTCAATAAAATGTACATATCTAATTTAGGTACAACTATAGTGCCACCACTGACCTTGAGACTCAAATGTACTTTTAACTGTTGACTAATCCACGTGAGAGGGGTTGTATGTTTATACTGTACGTTTTTTTGTCAAAATAATTTACTACTGCGACCTAAACACAGAGTAACCGTGGTCGAGTGGTAAAAACAGCATTACCAACAAGTACAAGTTGGAAGATGTGGGTTCGAGTCTTACACAGTCGCTTTTTATATACCATTTTTGTTTTTATTCTTTTTATTATTTTATTATTCATTTTTTTCCATCACCTTAGATACCGTTGAAAATGATAGCTTTGCACGTAGTTCTGGATAATTCAATAATTAGTAAATACAATTTGTTAAGTCATTAATGTCAGACATGTCTGATTTGTAGGCGTACATAAATGTAACCCTGATGTAAGAGAAATCATTTTAATGTATATATATTTTGTATGGACGAAACATATAAAAACATATAAAAAGAAAAAGGCGCACTACAAAGATAAAAGAAAATAAAAAAAAACATGAAAAAAATATAGTGGAGTTTTCTGGTATCGAAACCTGGCTAAAATATTACGTTAGAATTGGAGACCACCACCTTACCCACTTTGCCACAGAGACTGTTTATTAAAGCGATCTTTGTTTTAAATGAAATATTTTAACAACGGTTGAACTTAAACAAAGGGGTTCCGAAAACATGTTTTACCTTCTTAGATGGACTCGTCTGTCCAGAGGTCATGGTTTATTTATACCGTCGAACATTAAATTATGTAATATTGACGAAAGGCCAACCATTTTACCAAAGTTGTTGTAAAAATTTCCACGATGTAATCCACAAGTATTCATACGCTGTTCACAAGCAAGCATGGTGCAGCTGTCATACTATACGTAATATATGTAGTATGTGTTATAATGATCCATCAAAAATATATGTATTCAGCAAATTCCCAATTTCCAAGAATATCTGGAAACCATATCGACGATATCATGCATGTGTCATTCATTATTCGACAGACACTCAATGCATATTGGCTTCAAACAAGATTCAAAGCTTTCATCCCTATTGAAGAGTTTAATCTTCGCATTATGAACCATATAGGTTTGTGTTGAAGAGAATTCAGACAACCATCCATAACGCAACATATGGCGTACCAAATGGGTCAAAAGTCTATTTAGAGCGTGCACGCATAAAATATACGCGTCGTATTTACGCGTCGACAGATAAAATTTACGTGAACGCGTCGACGCGTAAATTTTCAACTGCTCGCGTTAATATACGCATCGACGCGTATTTTATCTATTAACCAATCAGATCCTTCGTTTCATCCATCAATTTTATGGTATAAAGGGAACGGTTTCTAACCGCCTCTCCCATTGGCCAGCCTCGGTTTCACATTTTTAAGTCGCCATTTGTCAAAATGGCAGACTTATTGCGATTAGCTGGAAGGGTGTATATGGTGATCTAGTGTACAGGGTGTCTGTATACTGGTTTAGGCAAAGAACTACTTTTTTTTGGGATTTACTCTTTCTCTTTGCACCGGACCCAATGACACCAAAAAGTAGTGCAGACAGTTTAAAAAAAGCAGCTTTATTGTTTGTTTAATGTAATACTTTGACTTATATTTTTCCTTTTGAAGATAAATACAATCTTATGAAAACTTCAAAATGGATATCTTGATGTCAAAAGTAAATTTGAGTTGCAAAATTAGTACGCCGAGGATTCTATGAATTTTATAGGTCAACTACGACCAAATGAAAGGATTTTCTGGTTTTCTCATAAATCGTTTGAAAATGTGTTTCACTATATGCATTGACGGTCATTTCACAATCGAAAGCGTTTTCGCGTTGAACATTGCAGTCAAGATATCGGATTTTTTTGACCGCGATAAAATGTCATGATCGCACGTGCAATTTGTTTATTCATGTGGTGACGTATTACGAGTTTTCCTAAATAACACGCTATGGGAGCCTGACCAGCGGCACCTATTTTTTCGAGCAAACAAAATGGCGGACAAGGAAGTGGATTCTGACGGTCCCAGCAGTTATTTGAATGTAAGTTGTGTTTTTTGTCCTATAACACCAACTTCGAAGCATAAATAGGTCGGCTTATGATTCAACTTCGTTATTGTCTTTGTCTTTAGCTCATCGGACTGGCATACATAACGTAAACGATAAGCAAACGTGATAAAGAGGCGCTGCTCGTGAATTATGCATATATTTGTCCACCCTTTAAATGATTAAAAGAAATAAAACATATATTTAAGGTACACGTTATATTATCAAAATTACACTGACTACATTATTCTTTGAAAATCCAAAAGCCTAAAGATGATAGCAAATGTTAGAATTGGAATATTGATGTTTTTATTCACTGTACGAAGACCAAAAATTCCCCCGAACACGTGCATTACAGTACCGATTTTTTTGAGTCTTGCTGGACGCGTATTCGGATTGAATTAATTTCATTTACAGGTGATTTGAGTTAATTTCTGTACGAGTGTTCGGAGCGTCTTATACATTTGAAGAAGATAGAAATCTTTGGTGTAAATCAGTTTCGATATTTGATTCCACATTTGTTTCTCTTTCCACCAATCCTTATGATGATAAAATGATACAGTGATTGGAATTCATATCCGGGTTGCCAAAAAAAAAAAAAAAAAAAAAAAAAAAAGAAAACACTTAAAATCACACAAGTGTATCTTTTGTAGCAAGCTCTAAAAAATCAATGTCTAATCTGTCAATTTTGCGAATTATCTCCCTTTGACATAAACAAATAGGGAATTTGAAATGTTTGATATTCAAAAATTTATCAAGGTTTTCGATTGGAGGCTTTTGCAACATCATGCTGACTTTACAGGGCATTTTTGAACCCTTTCTTCGACTAGGATTGTTCCAAGATGTCCATGCAATAGCGATTTCAATTTCCTAAGGAGATTACATTGTAAAATTTTCAAGCTTTGGAACACAATGAAAATTCTTCTTTTAAAACATCATTTTCTAAACGTTAATACAATGTTACGAACGCTTCTTTAATTTTCGGACTGGTAACTTGACGGACTACCATTCCATGCAGTCCGGCATGGTTTGCATTCTTCTGCTTGAATTTCTGAAGGTTGAAATTGTGTAAAATTTCCGTTCAAATTGTACACCTGAAAAACGGACCCCTGTCACATTAAAAAGATCCGTTTTTCATCCACAAAACGTAAAGCACTAAGCACAACCAAGTCAATGAACAATGCGAAACACTTTCATTTGAATTTTTTACTTGTTGTAAATTTAGAAAAAATATGACAAGCGAAGTAGGTGTAGCGTTTTCACTTTTGTTCAGTATAGAATTTAAATCCTAGGTAGACAGAGAAGAGAGGATGAGATGAAAGAGAGACGGACATACAGAGGATATCACACGGAAATAAATACATAAGAGAAATATATAAGGACTCATAGATTTAATAATGTTGGACACGTGTATACCTTTTGGTAACTTTCTGTCGTATTCAAACAATTGAGCACACACACGCCAGCTGAACAATAAAAGAATGCTTCTTATTTGCACGTCAAATAAAGATTTCACGAACGGAAAATTTTGGATCGCGTAAAATTACACCGACTATGGAAACGAACTATGCAAGACAATGATATATACATAGTATTTTATAGGTATTTACAACAGTCTTCCATCAACCCATGTCCAAAAATACACACGAATGGAAACTTTTACGCTCGTGCAATACACGGTTCACTGCGTACGAAATCTCATATTTGTATTGTTATTGGAGACACTCCACAACGGGAAATGCTTCCGGGTCGTAGTATACAAACAAAGTTCCGTCAAAAATGGATTCGCTCCTTTTGATGCATTGATCCTGTGTCTATAGAATAGGCAGAAGCATGTGATGTGGTTCTGCATACTGGCAGACCATCAGTGTACTGCTGGGATGTGTTTTAATGAATTTGTCGGGAACTAGTTTCTTGCGCGGTCGTGACCTTTCACGAGGGTGTGTCACATGCAGATCCCGAAAGAAAGGGCAAATTGCAAGAGTGGCTGTGCTCACGGGTGCGTGATTTTAGCTGATGGTGCTATTGATACCACTTTCTTGGTAGTACATTAAAGACAAAGGAATGGTCTGTCAGGCAGACTATGTAAAATGTGTCACTAAGACTTCTGAGAGAAGCTAGAAGCTGCCAAATTGACCCATCTTACTATATATTTAATAGGCATGTTTCGTTGAGGAGTGACACCTATTGGTTTAGACATATCGATGGAATGAGTGGGATTTAAGGGGGAATGCACCAGTTTTTCGGAACACTCGGTCATTACTATAGAAAATTAAACATTTCGTACCATATATGATTCCCTACCATATTTTCAATAATATAACACGTGATTAGAATTTACCATTTGCGATGGTAAAAGCGTATTTATTATGCGAAACTGATTTCGTCAAGATGGAAATCGGGTATTTAGAGCAAGACAGTTGTAAGTGTATACACAGTTACCACTGTTTTACGTCATTTTATTCGTGTGTAGCTGATAAAAATTGCTGTAATGCACTAAAAAGTGTACTGACCTATACACTTTCTTTTTGAATTATTACCAGGACACGTTGCTCAATACAATGATGGAGTTTTATCAAAGTCTATGATGTAGAACTTGAAATATTTCCAAAATATGCAAATTTTGACATAAAACACTTCAGCTTCGTTGATCGAACTGAACACGCGAGCATGCTGTTTTACACATTTGTGCGTTTATAATAGCACATATTTTGGGTTTTCTGTTCTTATTAAATGTAAGACGTTACTTTAAATCCGTTTTCGGGACTAAACGATGATTATAGAGCATTTATAAGCATTTTAGTGACCTTGGGTAGGTGCAAGAAATTATGCATTTTTTCGCTGTAGGGGTATGTTATACGCATGCCTATAAAATTCAAACAATATCGCTGACCATCCATTTTTATGTCATTTTTGAATTGGTAATTACATATAGTTTCAGCATACAAAAAATAAATGAATTCTTTTATTTGGAAAAAGTTAGGAAACTGGAGCATTCCCCCTTAATGCTTATTTAAACTACATGGTAATATCGCTGCGACTGGAGCACCTGACTGCGCTATAGGTATCGCCCCTTCCATCAAGTCCTAGGTAATTTGATTGTTGTTTCGTAAGACATCAGTAAGTCAGAAATACGTCTTCAATGTTTTGATGAAACAAGTACCAGATGTCATAGAGGATATATGCCGCGCCCTAGGATCGAAACCGGGACATCAAATTTGAAAGTGCAACGCGATGCCATTTTTGTGATAACCGCGGTCATAACCAGCCAATGAGAGAGTGTGTGCAAGAAAAACAAGAGACAGTACTAAGGCAGACAGAACATGAGTGGTGTTAGGAGAAAATATACATTGAATACTATTACACAGACATGTTTCATTTTTAAATCAATATTTAGTGTCGATTTCGTGAATCATATGCTTTGATGAGTAGGTTCTATATTAACCATTTAGTTTATTTGTTCATTTATTTCATCACCAAGACAGTGCTGTAATTCCTTTGACTCGAGATAGCTTAATTTGCATGAACAAGTTCCAAAAACTATATAAACCCTTTCCCAAACACGACCTGGTTTTCACGTTCCTAACAAAAAAGGCTTGAGCACACATTGGGGCAAAAGAGGAAATATCTATAACCAGCATTTCCTCCTTTTGCATCAATAATTTCAATGCTTTATTTTACACTAATCCAATATTTTTTCAACATCAATTCTGTGGTAAACAGCTACTTTTGAATTGAAATTTACGCTTTGGAAAAGGGTTAAAATAATTTAAATGCGCATATAGATTGACTCTGCTTAAAGAGATTTAATCCTTCATGCAGTTGATTAACTGAAAATGTTGACCACTAGGATACGTCTCTAAGTTTTCAATTGCTCGATTAACGCGTTCAGAAAAAACTGGAATTTCCAAACTAAAATCGTGTAAACAATGAACGAAATACTCATACAGTGGATTGTGACATTGCTCGGAAAAAAAGTTCAGTTTTTCTCGTACAGTAGTTTCGTTTTTTCGTTTTTTTTTCTAATAATACACATCTCTCACGACTCAGAGTTACACAAAGGTTCTGTCATACAGAAATCTATGTCCACACACGAAAATAAAGCCAGTAGAAACAGTAAAGTGTGATTTTTGATTGATTCATTAAAGCATTTCTCGCTTAAAATGATGAGCACAGCACATCGTGAAGATTGTCGACACAATTATAGATAATCTAAAGATTAATAAGTTCATTTAAGAGTCAAAAGTGGTAAATCAATATATGTACTCAAATATTAATGAGTATGAACGTGCAAATTTGAGTATAAATGTGACAAATCTTCCTTTGTTTGCAGTATCTATTTCTTGCAGATTTGTTATGTCCGCCATTTTTGCTCGAAAAAATAGGTGCCGCTGGTCAGGCTCCCATAGCGTGAATAAGGTAATATGTTTTCATAGATCCTCGTGGATGCCTAATGCCCCATGAGATATAATAGTACCGGCCGAAATTGACAGTGACGTTGGCTAATGTTTACTACTTGACAACCAATCAACTCTGTTCGTATTTGTAACGGTGCAAATCAGACGAATTGATTGGTTTTGCATCAGTAAACATCAGCCTACGTCACCGTCATTTTCGGCTGGGACTATTGTACATGTTTTAGTGGGCGGGCGTTGAGTGCCACATGCTTCTCTGTGCTGTATACCGTTGCATATGACCAAATTCGTATATCAACATAGGTCAAGCATGTGTACTTTCCATGCAGTCTTAGTTTACCCTTTCGTTATTGCTTGTATTCAAATGATTTTTTTCCTTTCTCAATTACTTCTAAATTGAATTCTATCATTTTGAACAGAATATTAATGGCCTTTTCATATATTGAAAAAAGTAGTCCATTTTGTTTGCGTTCTTTTTCGAAAAAAAAAAACTCCGAGTTCTAATATAATTATCATCATTAACATATGTTGTTTTTTTTGTAGTAATAAAAATGTACTGAAGAATTCGGTCGTTGTTCTTACTTTGAACTCGAAAATGCACATGAATATGTGTTGAAAATGCTTTGATGACCTTGACCCCTGGATGACGTTGACCTTGTGACGATCAAAGTCCAAAAACTTTAACATTGGCAAAAACACTTTAACATTGGCCATAACTTCCTTTTTACTGAACATATTCACTTCATATTTTTGTACAACATTCCTTGGCACATTACCTTTTTGAAGGCACATATTTTGATGACCTTGACCCCTGGATGACCTTGACCTTATGACAATCAAAGCGGTGTCGGGGGCATTGTCATCTTACAGTGACAGCTCTTGTATCCCAATATTTTCTGAGCTATATTGTACATCCATTACACCTGCATTAACTTTTGTTTTGCTTTCTGCAGCATAATTATTTTGAAGTGGACCACCCTTAAATGTTGTTGTTTGGGAAAGGGTTGATATATATTTTGTCGTCTGCAACTCTTTTCAAATTGTATCACCCCAAGATTTCGCAGTTTGGTTAATTGTTGATAATCATAAACCTAAGTGCAATAAAACACTGGATGCTCAGAGAGGATGTGGTAATAGTGGTGGGAAATCGATGTGTAGGTGTTGCATCCATCACAATATGACATACAGTTAAAAGTGTTGTAAAACTACATTCAATCAGTCGTATTCTGCTTAGAATCTGCCAAACAGAACTCTTGAATAAATAGAAAAGGCTTAGCATCTGAAATTGAACAGCAACCTGAACAAAAGGAGCTTGTAATTCAGCTGTTTTTAGATCAGTAAGTGCTTGGGGTGAGCTTTTGTGATCTCTTATCATCTGTTTGCCTGTAAACAATACTATCGGGTTATTCTTGTCACAAATTCTGAATTATTGATCACAAATATTCAAAGTTCCAAAATATCATGGTATCATCCTCATGGCGACTTTCAGGACCTTCAGTCCTTTGATTTACTCCTGCTCGCGTACAATTTACGCATATTTTTTCAACTGCTCGCGTAAATTTTACGCGTCCATGAGCATATTTTCGCGTCGACGCAAAAAAATTAACGCGAGCAGTTGAAAATATATGCGTCGACGCGTATATTTTAAGCGTGCACGCTCTATATAGATTTTTGACCCATTTGGTACGTCATAGCAACATCTATGACGATCTGTGTCGTGCTGTAGCTCGCGAATGGAGAAAATTCAAAGGAAAAACATCCTTATCTGTGAAAGAATCAACAGAATGCAGTGTAAAGCCATGACCAATGCTGCTTTGAGAACATATGTGTACAATTGGCATCTATTTTGTTTTGGATGTTTATCTGATGACATCGCTTAGGATAACGTATTGTAATTAAAAGCTATTGAAATTTTGAGTAAATTATGGTAAACTGATGATTTTAAAATGATTATGTTTTAAACATAGCTGTAGTCTGTACTTCCAGCCATATAAGGTGGCTTAGTAGTGTATTCAGTCTCTTTAAGGCATTTACACTATGTGGCAAGTTTTACGTATAAATGCCTATCTCCGTTAATTTACGCTATTATGTCTTACATATCTGCATTTGCATTATGTACTTTCCGGCCATCATATCTCGAAAAAACGATTTTCCTTAATAAACGCTAAATGGTGATATAGACGTAGGTTGTAGAAAGCGGTTCTGAAAAGCTCCGAAAAATCTTTCGACTAGTTATGGAGGTTGGTGAGCCATGAACGGAAGAATAAATTCTACAAATTCTGCACTGATATTAGTGGAGTGACTTTCGCTGAAAAAGTGGCCTATTTCATGGGGTAGGTGGTCACAAAAGTACCACATTTTCTAACCTATACCAAAATGTTTGTCATATCCTGAAGTTTATAAAACGGTCAATATCGGGTCTTGGATGTTGGTACGAGCTGAGAAATCCAAGATGGCGTCCAAGATGGCCGCCAGAATTGAAAACAAGGGGTTGTTGTATATGATAGCCTGTACTGATTTAATGTATATCTACACATCATACAAACTAGGTTTAATATCATATACTAGGTTTGAACTTTCTCGTGGTACATTTTACAATGGTCATAATGTCAAGGTCAAGGTCAAATTCAAGGTCAAATGTGAAAAATAGTGAAAAAATATGTCATCTACCAGTTTTCTTTTCTCATTACTCAAAGGTTTGCATAAAAAGCCAGGAATGTTATATACCAAAATAAACTACAATATATAGGCTTCAATAATTTAACATTAAGGTTGAGATATCTTGTGTTTCCATGGAGATATTCAAGATGGCGTCTATAGACCCCTAGTGAAAAATAATGAAAAACTGTATTTTACCAGTTTTCCCATAATTTTGATATACATAATGGCCATTAAAATTAATGTCAAAGTGTTACTTTAATTTTTTTATATTAGCACAATGCTCATATTCTAAATAAAGCTGTCTTGTAAGACTATCTTATATGATTGTTTGTACTGACATAATGTATATCTGTATGTCAAATAAAGCAGACTTTATTTCATACAGTGTGCTTGATCTTTTTATGATACATTTTTAAAATGCTTTCAATGTGAAGGTCAAGGTCAAATTCAAGGTCAGATGTGAAAAATAGTGAATATATCTGTTATTTTACGTATTGTTTTGTTATTGTACACAAACTCTTGAAAACAAAGCTATATACTGATATAAACAATGAACTTCAATAACTTGATATTAAGATTCGGATGTATTGCATTGTCATGGAGATTTTAAAATGATGTGTACAAACACCTTGTGGGATACCTTGAGAAAAAAAATCTTTGTTTTTACCATGTTTCAAATTTGATTTGTGTTATGGTAATTTAAATAATGTCAAAGTCGTTCATCTTTATATTCTAAATTGGCACAAAACTCATCTTCTATACAAAGCTATCTGAAGTATCACCATAATATTATCCTATATAGAATTGAATATGCCATGCAAAATGATAAAAAAAACCCATCTAAATTTAGGTTGACGGTAGCCTTTTGAGCTGTGAAATGTCAGAATTTGACAACAGAAAATATGTGGAATAAAATAAGTGCTTTAAATACAGTATATATGCAATTTAGTTCTTCATTTAAAAACAAATTGGAGACACAGTTTATTTCAACAAAAATCAAAAAGACGATACTTCTTTAGTGGTTATATCACACAGTACACTGTAAAGAGCAAGTTTGCCGTCCTAACCAGTTTAGGCATTTATTTTCTAAATTCATAATAATCCCATGTCCCATTTAAAACTTTATGAGACGACCAATTATGATGGAATTTTTCTTTTTGTAATATATCATGATATCCTACTAAAATCTGAATAAGTGATAATTATCAAGTTTCGTATATAGGCATACATACACACTGGTTACTTAAGAGAAGCTACATGAACAGTTAGTGCTATCAAAGATCTTAGGTAATGGTATATCCATTAGGTTTTGTGTACATTGATGCTCATATACATGTATATCTATTCTATCACAAACAAAGTCACAGAGTAGTTCTGGTGGAGTAACTGGTAGACTCATGAGTAATAAAGTTGATTGATCTGTCTTACTGGCCATCATTAATCCAACTTTAGTGGGTCAGACAGCTGCTACATTGCAGGATGGCATCCTCTCCAGACCAGCAAGTGATACTCGCATTGTAGCATATACAGCAAAATTATGTCATTTGCTGGCAGAATTTTAGGGTTTAATTCTTTTACCTTTTCTGTTCAAAGTTTGTTCAAAGAACTACAAATACTGACAACAACATTTTATTAACACTTCCCTTACTATTGTATGTAAGTTGTTGATAGTTCCACTTTTTGTAATGTTTGATAGCCACACGGCCTCTCTCTCTCCTTATTCGGTAAATATGTGTATCAGAAGTTTTAGCACATGACCTGTATACGGACTAACCAAGACTACTTTGGCCACAGTCTGGCAACCAATGTAGTCAGTAGGAAGTTTCATTCAAGTACCAAGCATCTGCTTCTTCTTGATTGGAGTAAGAATCTTGGATGTATCGTGATTTCAGATTGTGAAATAATGCATATACAAAGGAAAAGCTTCTATGATCCTTTACTTAAAAGTAAAGTGGCAGCAATCGGATCCGTAAAACCAAAATTGAAATGCAAGATTAAAAAGATTGTTATCAGTTTGTAACAAGGAAGAGTTATATCATTTGAAAATGCACAAGTACCACTTAGCTTGTTTGATGAGATTCGCGAAATGGTAACAAACAAGAATGTGAAACTTGATAAACTCTAATTGCATCTTGATGAAATTGTGTGTGGGTTGACCTATCATCTTAGGCGAGATGGCAGTCGCTGATGTATTATAGTCTCTTGCATCACCACTCCAACCTATATTCTATGATCCTAACAATATGTTCTATACTTACATTAAATGCAATAGTGGAAGTGTAAATGCCATTAATGTCATCTTCGATCTCATTTTGAGAACAGAATCTAAACTCAAGCCGAGAGCTTGGAGACCCATCATTGATGGTAGCAAATAAAACAAACAAATGTGACAGTCATATATCCCAAAAAAAGTTCTTGACCAGCTTTACGTAGACCTTAAGGTCATCTCAACAGGCTTTAAACAAAATAATATTGTAAATAAGCTCTAACTCTGGTGCCAGATTATTAATCCATGTTCATCAGAAGTGGATTTGATTAAGATATTGTACAAGTCAATTGTTATTTTGTACAATACTATGGTGTACCGATAGGGTCGAAAGTATACAACGTAAAATAATATACGTCCAACGTGAATTAATTAACGTAGGACGATATATCATTTGCGTCCGACGTAAAATAATTAACGTCCCACGTAAATTAATTAGCGTGGGACGAATATTAGTTTGTGTACAATGTAACTCATTTTACGTCCCACGTAAATTAATAAGCGTGGGACGAATATTAGTTTGTGTACCACGCAAAATAATTTACGTCCCACGTAAATCAATTAACGTGGGACGAATATTAGTTTGTGTACAATGTAACTCATTTTACGTCCCACGTAAACTAATAAGCGTGGGACGAATATCAGTTTGTGTACCACGTAAAATAATTTGCTTTCCATGTAAATTAATTAGCTTTGGACGAATATTAGTTTGTGTACGATGTAAACCGTTTTACGTCCCACGTAAATTAATTAGCGTGGGACGAATATTACTTTGCATACCACGTAAAATAATTTACGTCCCACGTAAATTAATTAGCGTGGGACGAATATTAATTTGTGTACAATGTAACTCATTTTACGTCCCACGTAAATTAATTAGCGTTGGACGAATATTAGTTTGTGTACCACGTAAAATAATTTGCGTACCACGTAAATTAATTAGCGTGGGACGTATATTATTTTGTGTACAATGTAAGATAATTTACGTCCCACGTAAATTAATTAGCGTCTGACGAACATTATTTTGTGTACGAAGTAAAATAATATAGACTCTACGTCCCACGCAAATTAATTATCGTGGGACGAATATTATTTTACGTGGCACGTAAATTCGCTAATTGGTCAAAATTCAGAGCGCGCCAATTTGGATAAGCCAATCAAAACATCGGTAACTGGAACTTTGCTTTATCCGGTGTCAAGTTGCCTCTGGAAGTATGAAGAAAGTCGTGCAAAAGTAAGTTTCGGTAACATTGACTCATTTATACGATATGCTGTCATTTTTATATCTTTGACTGTGTGTTTGATACTATTTCTCAAGCTAAAGTACAAGGGCACAAAGACCAAAGTGGATAGGGATAAAAATTGTTTCGTACCCAAACCGTTTCATACCATGATTCGGCCAGGTACATGCACATTGCACATTCATTTGTATAAGATTGTAAAATTTCTTATGACAAGGTGCTGATGTTTGTTAAAGCTGTGAAACTTTGTGGTTTGAATCAAGTCGTCATTTCAAAGGCAATTGTGGATAATTAAACTTGTTTTATAAATCTTTTACCTTGCACTAACACAGATCTTTTATATCACTATACTTTTTAACTGTTTCTTTCTTTTAACTTGCACAGACAGCGCAACTGCTCATAATACTGGTGAGAGGGTGCTGCAGTATGAAGAGATAGATAATTTCAGACTTGGGGAAACACCAGAAATCTTTGTCAGACATTCGGTCTGACAGTGCCAAATAATCTGTCAGACCGTACAAAATTTTGTCAGACAAAAATTCTTATTCACTATCTTGACAGATCAAAAGCAGTGTCAGACATTTGGACTGACAGTAGCAAAAAAATCATCAGAGTGAGGGTAATCTTATTAGATATGTCTGATTGTCTGACAGATTTCGCCATGTCTATAATTATGCCCCCTTTCGAAGAAAATGGGGGTATATTGTTTTGCAAGTGTCGGTCGGTCGGTCGGTCGGAAGGTCGGTCGGTCGGTCGGTCGGTCGGTCGGTCGGTCGGTCGGTCGGTCTGTCCGTAGACCAAACCTTGTCCGGAGCATAACTCGAAAAGTATTAAAGGTAGAGTCATGAAACTTCATAGGTGGATAGATCTCATTATGGAGAGGTGCAGTGCACAAGAACCGTAACTCTGCCGATCAAATTTTTTGAGTTATTGCCCTTTGTTGATTTTATAACTTGATTCTTGTCCGGAGCATAACTCAAAAAGTATGTAAGGTACAATCATGAAACTTTACAGGTGGATAGATCTCATTATGGAGAGGTGCAGTGCACAAGAACCGTAACTCTGCTGATCATATTTTTTGAGTTATTGCCCTTTGTTGATTTTATAACTTGATTCTTGTCCGGAGCATAACTCAAAAACTATGTTAGGTAGAATCATGAAACTTTACAGGTGGATATATCTCATTATGGAGAGGTGCAGTGCACAAGAACCGTAACTCTGCTGATCATATTTTTTGAGTTATTGCCCTTTGTTGATTTTATAACTTGATTCTTGTCCGGAGCATAACTCAAAAACTATGTTAGGTAGAATCATGAAACTTTACAGGTGGATATATCTCATTATGGAGAGGTGCAGTGCACAAGAACCGTAACTCTGCTGATCATATTTTTTGGGTTATTGCCCTTTGTTGATTTTCAAACTTGATTATTGTCCGGTGCATAACTCAAAAAGTATGTAAGGTAGAATCATGAAACTTTACAGGTGGATACATCTCATTATGGAGAGGTGCAGTGCACAACAACCGTAACTCTGCCGATCAAATTTTGTGAGTTATTGCCCTTTGTTGATTTTATAACTTGATTCTCGTCCGGAGCACAACTCAAAAAACATGTAAGGTAGAATCATGAAACTTTACAGGTGAATAGATCTCATTATGGAGAGGTGCTGTGCACAAGAACCGTAACTCTGCAGATCAAATTTTGTGAGTTATTGCCCTTTGTTGATTTTATGACTTAATTCTTAACCTTGCCTATATCTCGTGTCCTTTTACACATACAGCCTTGATATCTCACACATAGATACCTCCTATCAACATCGTTCACATTTAACCATGACCTTGGACCTTGTGACCTTGACCTTCGAGTTTGACCTACTTTAAAAGAAATTAAACCCGGCATATATCTCATGACCTTTTACAAATACAGCCTTGATATTTCACACATGGACACATCTTACCAAGACCTTTCACAATTGACCATGACCTTGGACTTTGTGACCTTGACCTTGGAGTTTGACCTACTTTTAAAAAAATTTAACCTGGCCGATATATCATGTCCATTTACACATACAGCCTTGATATTTGACACATAGAAACCTCCGACTTAGACCTATCGCATACGACTATGACCTTGGACCATGTGGCCTTGACCTTGGAGTTTGACCTACTTTTAAAAAAAATAAACTGGGCCTATATCTTATGTGCTATTACAAATACAGCCTTGGTATTTCACACATGGACACATCTTACCAAGACCTTTCACATTTGACCATGACCTTGGACCTTGTGACCTTGACCTTGGACTTTGACCTACTTCAAAAAGAACTTTAACCTAGCCGATATATCATGTCCTTTTACACATACAGCCTTGATATTTGACACATGGACACCTACGACCAAGACCTTTCTCATTTGACCATGACCTTGGACCTTGTGACCTTGACCTTGGTGTTCGACCTACTTTTATAATACATTAACCTGGCCTATATTTCATGTCATTTTACATATACAGCCTTGATATTTCACACATGGTCACTTCCAACCAAGATATTTCACTTTGACTATGACCTTGGACCTTGACCTTGGAGTTTGACCTACTTTTAGAAATATCTAACCTAGCCTTTATCTTATGTCCTATTACACCTACAGCCTTGATATTTCACACATAGACACCTCCTACCAAGACCTTTCACATTTGACCATGACCTTGAATATTGCAACCTTGACCTTGGAGTTTGACCTACTTTTAAAAAGACTGAAACCAGGCATATATACCATGTCCTTTTACACCTACAGCCTTGATATTTCACACATGGACACCTCCAACCAAGACCTTTCACATTTGACCATGACCTTGACCTTGGCATTTGGCCTACTTCTAAAAACTTTAACCTGGCCTATGTTTCATTTAACTTTTACATATACAGCTTTAATATTTCACACATAGACACCTCCTACCAAGACCTTTCATATTTGACCATGACCTTGGACCTTGTTAACTTGACCTTGGACTTTGACCTACATCAAATGTAGGCCCTTGAGGGGGCATATATGTTTTACAAACATCTCTTGTTTATAAATGTGGAATGATACATGTAAAATCTGTGACATTATTGCTATGAAGGGAGTTCTAACTAATTTATTGCATGTCTTTTCAGACCTGGAAATGTCAAAGAAATGTGAATGGTCTTAGACTCTGGTACAGCAACTGATATAATGATTGGATGCAACAAGACAATGGTAGTACCAATGTTTGGAAAAGACTAAGAGGTTTGGGTATCTTGTTTTTTGGCTTCTTGGAAAAAAGCTATTCTGAACCAGGCTAAAATGATCATGACACATGCCTGTTTATTTATTATTCCCCCTTTCGAAGAAAATTAGGGTATATTGTTTTGCAAGTGTCTGTCGGTTAGATGGTCGGTCGGTCAGTCATTCGGTTCGAAGACCAAACCTTGTCCAGAGCAGAGTTGGGGGCCAATTACATTGCAATGTAATTAATTACCGTTACAATTACATAGAAAATCTTCAATTACAATTACCATTACATACATTTTCTAGTGCAATTAATTAAATTACAATTACTTTGCCTTTTAAAAGTAATTAATTGACAATTACACATTACTTTAGAAAACTTTGAGACAAAAGAAGAAAGTTCTGATAATCAACATTTCTTTTCTTTTCCCTCCATGTTGTATGATTTGATGTAATACAAAACTGATCCACTTGTGACATTCACTTTGTTGTTTGTATAGCATTTGAAATGAAACCATTCTGGAACTTGGTATTTGGATAAAACTTGGTGACCCTATAGAATATTATAGTTTATAATTAACCTTTTATGTGAAAGAAGAAAGAGCTGATAATCAACATTTTTCCTTTCCTTCAAGGTGTTAAAGCCTTAGAAAGAAAGGCAAAAGGTTGCTTGGATTATCTTACCACCTCAATTTCATTATCTGTTTACCATGCTTTTTGGCACCCTTCAAGAAAAAGACTGGTGAAAATTTCAATTTCTTCATTTCCCAGAGTTTTCTAACAGGATGAACATGAAATGTAAAATTTTATTTTCTTGAAATAGTCTTCTAAAATATCTTTGAATTGGATGAGACTAAAATTTGTCTTCTGGAAAATGGGTTAAATCTTAACATAGCATTGTTTCATATTGGCCTTAACCCATTTCTACACAGTGACTCCTTTTGACTCCCTATAAAATAATCTCTTTGGAAAACATTGTGGGACATGAAGAAATTGCTTGTCACAAGCAATTTCTTCATGTCCCACAATGTTTTCTACATAAGAAGACCGAACAATTTAAAATTTTATTCATTTGAAATTGTTCTCTGCATCATCTTTGAATTTGGACTAGTCTAAAATTTTGTAGTTTGGTAATGGGTTAAATGTTCCTGAATTATTTTCAGGCAATTCAAAATCAGCAATTAAATTGATTTTCTCTATGTCCACTCAATAGTCCAGTTAGTAACTGAAGGAAAATGACAAAAATATTCATGAATTTTTCCTTTTCATCAGTTTTCTTTGTGAAGAGATATGAACTTTCTGATTTAGAGTTGATGTCCCATATGTTGACAATATTATTGTTCAGGACAGAGATATGTGCATATAAATTTATGAGCAGTTACAATATTTTTGCACTAAGCTCTAAAGTTGTTAACTAAACTTGACAAAGGATGCAATATTACACTCTGCCTAGTCTGGTCCAGACCTTAGTATTAAGGTTATAGTATAATTTAAGCAAAGACCCTTTTTTAAATGACATCCTAGTCTAGAATACTAGGTTTCTGTTAGCAATGAATAACTTTGGCTTTGATTTTAGAGGGAAGTCTCAAACAGAATAATGCACCTATTTACAAATAACACAAACAGAAAGGACTAGGGCTAGTCTACTCTCTGCCCCAAGGCAAAGGTGTGAAATGGATAATCTACAGCCATGCAGGGTACCTCAGGTTAACCAATTCCCAAATGGCACACTTTTTGAATGATAGAATATGAATTGAGTTTCTGTTGACATTTGCATATTATACAATACAATACAAAAACATTTTATTTGCTATATGATATACAACTTGCACAAATAGCAAAATAACAAAAACATGAAAAATATTTGCCAACATGATGTGGGAGAAAAAAAGTGAAGAAGTATGGATATTAGTTATTATTTCTACTAAGTTCTTGTTCCTGTGATTGGTTTGCATCATTATTACAAATGTAATATCAAAGCAAATAATCTGAGAAAGGGAAAATAGCTAAACATCAGCAATTCCTTCCTTTCCTTAATGTATTCACTAACTAATTTTACTTAACAATACCTTGACAATACCTTGTCTTGTTAAGAAGAAGGTTAAATACCACAGGTGTAAGACAATAACCCACCTTTCACATGCTTGATGGATTTGAAGTCCCTAACAGACAAAGCTTAGGCAAAGATAGAAAAAATGATAAATCATTGATAAAAACATTTTCACCCTTGGTTGAAATATTTCTATTAATAAATGTCCATTTTGTTGTCTACAGGAGCTTTCAAATTAGGAAGTTAAGTCTAAATGCATGCCAGGTGTAACCCTTTCCAGGTGGCATAGTTTTAGACTAAACAAATTTGAAATTTGCTTCACACATTTAAATGGGGAATGGAATTTATGTACATTATTATACATCAAAGAAAATATTGAGGGTATGGAGAAAAAATACTGGTTATCTGTTTATCCTCTTACCTTGATATCTTACCACAGATTTTGAAGAAAATGACTCATCCAATTCCTGGCTGATATCATAATCATTATAATAATTTATGTAGTTAGGAAAAACAAAGTTGGTATTGATACATAACCATACTGTATACTAATATTTATAGTCCAATTTTACAAGCTATAAACACAAAAAGTAATTGAAGTAATTGAAAATGTAATTGATAATTACATCAATTTTGCAATGTAATAAATTACATTAGCATTACATGTAATTGAATTTTGGTTCAATTACACATTACATTCAATTACAGTAATAAAGTAATTACATGTAATTAAATGTTATGCTAATTACACATTACTAATTACCCAAACCCTGGTCCAGAGCAGAGTATTTAAGGTAGAATCATGAAACTTCATATGTGGATAGATCTCATTGTGCAGAGGTGCTGCACAAGAACTGTAACTCTGCCAATCAAATTTTTGGAGTTATTGCCCTTTGTTGATTTTCAAACTTGATTCTTGTCCGGAGCATAACTCAAAAAGTATGTAAGGTAGAATCACGAAACTTTACAGGTTGATAGATCTCATTATGGAGAGGTGCAGTGCACAAGAACCATAACTCTGTTGATCAAATTTTTGGAGTTATTGCCCTTTGTTGATTTTCACACTTAATTCTTAACCTGGCCTATATATCATGTCCTTTTACACAGTCATGCAGCCTTGATATCTCACACATGGATACCTCCTTTCAATATCAGTCACATTTGACCATGACCTTGTGACCTTGACTTTGGAGTTTGACCTACTTAAAATTTTTAAAGGGACATTAGTATCCACAGGCCTAAATCCCTAATGATCCACAGAAGTTGGCTTTTAGCATGTAGTCGCACTGTATATAGACTTTATGATAAGACAGAATACAATATTCATACAGTAAATGGCATAAATCGATAATCATGCAGTGGTGTAAAAGTATGTAAAATATTCAAAGTGGGTTGATAGTGTTTACGAAATGATGTGATATTGGGTTTAAATCCGTCGTAATCTAAGCCAATACAGATTAGACAGAGCTGAAATTTTGCACAGAGAAAATTTAAAGGCCATATTTATGCTCCCCAAAGGGAGAGCATATAGTTGCCGCTTTGTCTGTCCGTCCTGTCCGTCCGTCATTCCGTCCGTCCAAAGCCATTTCTCCATAACCCCTGGGCAAAATCAAATGAAACTTACCATGCGAACTCTCTATGACAAAATGCCGATGTACTTTTCCCCCTTTTGGATTTTAGGCCTCGTCATGGGAAAAGGGGACTTAAGGTGAAATACAGTTTATCTCTAATTTCTCCTAGTCTAATGGTCAGAATTTGATGAAATTTCATATTTCAGTAGCAAATCAGATGCCCTTGACAATAAAGTGCTCTCCATGCCATACATTTATTGTGACAATGCCTTATTCGGGGAGCATTGTCTGTCTGTGACGGCTCTTGTTTAATTATACACAGATATTTTTTACAGCAAATTACCCCGAAAAAAAGTAAGTAACAGTAAATATGTATCTTTAAACCGGGCCTATATCTCATGACCTATTACACTTACAGCCTTGGTATTTCAAACATGGACATCTACAACCAAGACCTTTCACATTTGACCATGACCAATGACCTTGACCTTGGAGTTTGACCTACTTTTAAAAAACTTAAACCTGGCCGATATATCATGTCCCTTTACACATACAGCCTTGATATTTGACACATGGACACCTATGACCAAGCCCTTTCAAATTTGATCATGACCTTAGACTTTGTGACCTTTACCTTGGCATTTTGCCTACCTTTAAAAACTTTAACCTGGCTTATATTTTATGTCCTTTTACATATACAGCCTTGTTATTTCACACATGGACACCAACCAAGACCTTTCATATTTGACCATGACATTGGACCTTGACCTTGGACTTTGACCTACATCAACTGTAGTCCCTTGAGGGGGCATATATGTTTTACAAACATCTCTTAATCTATCAAAATTGAAATCTGACTAGAACTTTTTAGTAAAATATTGCCCAAAAGCTATTTTAGTTAAATTTTTGGCATTTTTCTATGAAATAAAGTACAACAAATTGTTCTGGTACCCTTTTCTTTAAACTAGAATATTCTTTGACCATTTTCCAAACAAGCCTTGGTTTTGATGAAACTGATTGAAAAAACTCAATAATTTTGTTTCTCCTTATTATATCACAGGTAATCTGACCATGGGTGAATCTTTAATCATACATCCCATTGAAGTTCGGCAGCAGATTCTAGATCAGAATATAACAGGGAACTGGAGTCTTACTTCGGATGTGGTCGACTGGCTCATAGATGCTATACTTAACAGAAGGGTGAGGCAATCTTTCATCATGTCTTTTCCCCAACACGACCTGATTTTGACATCCATGATATGAAAAGCTTGGAAAATACACCGCTAAACTTGAAGGCAAAAGGAGAAAATGGGGATAATACAGTGCCCACCAAAAGTCTAGAGGCAAACAATATTTTTACATTTTTTGTTCCTAAATCAGAAGAAATGCATTGGATAAATTATTATGCCCCCTTTCGAAGAAAATGGGGGTATATTGTTTTGCAAGTGTCGGTCGGTAGGTCGGTTGGTCGGTCTGTCCATAGACCAAACCTTGTCCGGAGCACAACTCAAAAAGTATTAAAGTTAGAATCATGAAACTTCATAGGTGGATAGATGTCATTATGGAGAGGTGCTGAGCACAAGAACCGTAACTCTGCCGATCAATTTTTTGAGTTATTGCCCTTTGTTGATTTTCAAACTTGATTCTTGTCCGGAACACAACACAAAAAGTATGTTAGGTAGAATCATGAAACTTTACAGGTGGATAGATCTCATTATGGAGAGTAGCAGTGCACAAGAACCGTAACACTGCTGATCATATTTTTGGAGTTATTGCCCTTTGTTGATTTTCAAACTTGATTCTTGTCCGGAGCATAACTCAAAAAGTATGTAAGGTAGAATCATGAAACTTTACAGGTAAATAGATCTCATTATGGAGAGGTGCAGTGCACAAGAACCATAACTCTGCCGATCAATTTTTTTTAGTTATTGCTCTTTGTTGATTTTACAACTTGATTCTTGTCCGGAGCACAATTCAAAAAGTATCTAAGGTAGAATCATGAAACTTTACAGGTGGATAGATTTTATTATGGAGAGGTGCAGTGCACAAGAACCATAACCTTGCCTATCAAATTCTTACAGTTATTGTTATTGCCCTTTGTTGATTTTTACACTTAATTCTTAACCTTGCCTATATCTCATGTCCTTTTACACATACAGCGTTGATATCTCACACATAGATACCTCTTATCAACATGGTTCACATTTGACCATGACCTTAGACTTTGTGACCTTGACCTTGGAGTTTAACCTACTTTAAAAAAAATTAAATTGGGCCTATATCTCATGAGTTATTACACATACAGCCTTGATATTTCACACATGGACACATTGTTCCAAGACCTTTCACATTTGACCATGACCTTGGACCTTTTGACCTTGGAGTTTGACCTACTTTTTAAAAACTTTAACCTGGCCGATATATCATGTCCTTTTACACATACAACCTTGATATTTGACACATGGAAACATCTGACCAAGACCTATTACATATGTTTATGACCTTGGACCTTGTGACCCTGACCTTGGAGTTTGACCTACTTTTAAAAAAATTAAACTGGGCCTATATCTCATGAGCTATTACACATACATCCTTGATATTTCACACATGGACATATTCTACCAAGACCTTTCACATTTAACCATGACCTTGGACCTTGTGACCTTGACCTTGGTGTTTGACCTACTTTAATAATACATTAACCTGGCCTATATTTCATGTCATTTTACACATACAGCCTTGATATTTCACACATGGTCACTTCCAACCAAGACATTTCACTTTTGACCATGACCTTGGACCTTGAACTTGGAGTTTGACCTATTTTTGAATAACTTAAACTAGGCCTATATCTCATGTCCTGTTACCTATACAGTCTTGATATTTTACACATGGACACCTCCTACCAAGACCTTTCACATTTGGCCATGACCTTGGGCTGTGTGACCTTGACCTTTGATTTTTACATACTTTTAGACATCTTTAACCTAGCCCTTATCTTATGTCCTATCACACCTACAGCTTTGATATTTCACACATAGACACCTCCTACCAAGACCTTTCACATTTGACTACGACCTTAAGTATTGCAACCTTGACCTTGGAGTTTGACCTACTTTAAAAAAAACTTTAACCAGGCATACATATCTTGTCCTTTTACACCTACAGCCTTGATATTTCACATGGACACCTCCAACCAAGACCTTTCACATTTGACCTTGTCATTTGGCCTACTTTTAAAAAATTTAACCTGGCCTATATTTCATTTTACTTTTACATATACAGCTTTGATATTTCACACATCCTACCAAGACCTTTCATATTTGACCATGACCTTGGACCTTGTTAAGTTGACCTTGGACTTTGACCTACATCAAATGTAGGCCCTTGACGGGGCATATATGTTTTACAAACATCTCTTGTTGATTTTAACAAAACCATTGCTCATATCATCTTAGTTCAGAGGAGGGATTTAGGACCATCATTGTCCTCTTGTTTCATTTGTTATCTAACTGTCCCATGCAATATTACCTTCTTCAATGTCATTTATTAACCCCTATCAACCCTTAAAGGGCGACGGTAACAGATGGTCTAATTGCAAAAAATGAATTTTTTTGAAAAAATATGCAAAACTTTTGTGTTGACCACCTCGGGATGGTTAATAATATGCGATTCAGACAGAGAATGAGCCGAAATTACAAGACAGATAGCTGAATTTAGGGACAATCCAAGCCTAAATTCAACCCCATCACTGATGGGGTTAGAATTATTTTTGAATTGTTGCGCATGCGCATACAGCGCGGACCATGATTCAAACGAGATTCATACTTAAATTTCAATATGATGTCATCTAGTATGTTGTGACGTCATTTAAGAAAGTCGCATGCCCTACTGTTTTGACCTACTTTCGACATCGCTTCATGAATTTGGTATCAAATTGCGAAAAAATGAGTCGTTGCTTCAATAGTTTCTCGTAATCATTTAATCAGGTCATATAAAGCTTAAAAAGTGTACATTTCGTTTGTATTTGACAATTTTTGGGTCCAAATCTGGGAAATAGTAGCTTTAACATGAAAACTTAACATTGGCATTTTCTAAGTTTTCAAGATACAGCATTTTAATGCCCCCGTATCGAGAGATCGGGGGCATATTGTTTTACTCGTGTCCGTCTGTCTGTCTGTCTGTCCGTCTGTCTGTCTGTCTGTCCGTCTGTCTGTCCGAAAACTTAACCTTTGCCTTTTCTCCAAAAGTATTTGACGTACAAAGCTCAAATTTGGTATGCAACTTCCTTTCAATGATATCTATCTGTTCCATGCCATTTGACCTTCCTCAAGGTCATCCCTTAACCCTTATCAACCCTTTACTCTACGAAAACTTAACCTTTTACTCCGAAAACTTAACCTTCGCCTTTTCTCCAAAAGTATTTGATATACAAAGCTCAAATTTGGTATGCAACTTCCTTTCAATGATATCTATCTGTTCGATGCAATTTGACCTTCCTCAAGGTCATCACTTAACCCTTATCAACCCTTTACTCTACGAAAACTTAACCTTTTACTCCGAAAACTTAACCTTCGCCTTTTCTCCAAAGGTATTTGATATACAAAGCTCAAATTTGGTATGCAATGATATCTATCTGTTCCTTGCAATTTGACCTTCCTCAAGGTCATCACTTAACCCTTAATAACCCTTTGCTCCACGAAAACTTAACATTTTAGAAAAAGGGCCATTTCGGGGGCATTTGTGTTTCACAAACACATCTTGTTTCTCATAGTTTTGGAAAGGGGTCCGAAACCAGCCCAGTTGGGAAAAATGTACCAACAAATTGGGAAAAATATCGTCATCACAAAATGCAAAAAACTAAAGTCCTGTATAACTTGGTATAGCTGAATGAACTGAAAGAAATTTCAGTTAAATCTTGGTTACTTCAGCTCAACATATAAAATGGATTAGAGCAGATTTTCTTTAAAGAATTAAGTTGAACTTTTGTGTTGGGAATTTGCTTTTCATATTTTTCATAAAAATTACCCTTTTTGGCATTGGGAACAGGTCTGTTTAACGGAACCACGCAAAGAAGGAGAAACACTGAGATACAAAGCTCAAATCTTTTGCTTCAAAACTGATGGACCCATTTCAATCAAACTTCACAGGAATCCTCCTTGCATGATTCTTTTCCAAATTTTCTTAAACAATCTATGCAGAACTTAATTTTTATATGCCCGAAGCCGAAAGATTGAATTATGTTATGGCCCCACTTGTCCGTCTGTCTGTCCGTCTGTCTGTCCATCTGTCTGTCCATCCGTCTGTCAGTAATTTCTTTTGTGCGCAACTCCTACAGTTTTGATGGGAATTCCATCAAACTTGCCACAATGAATCTCCATGGTGTCTAGTTGTGCACATCGCTTATGGAATTCAATTAACTCTTTTCGTTCTTGAATTATCTGCCCTTGAATTAAAAAAAATGCCCGTTTTCTTGTGTTCGCAACTCCTCCTACAGTTTTGATCAGAATTTGAATTTGATCAAACTTGCCACAATGAATCTCTATGGTGTTTCGTTGTGCAAACAAAATTTTGATATTTTTTCATTTTTGAATTATCTGCCCTTGAATTGAAAAAATGGCCAATTTTACTGACATGCCTCTCTCGGGCGTATATGCACTGCTCTGCGAAGCTCTTGTTTATTGAATTAATTTACATTTTTGAAAAAAACTTATTTTATAAAACTACTTGACCAATTTCGACCAAAGTTCACAGGAATCTTATTACTGTATGCCACAGTATGGGCTGCATGAATCTCTTCCAAATTCCTTGAATTAAATTTTCTCAAGATCTTTGAAAATCTTCTACTCCAAAAAGCCTTTATACTGAATGTTCATCAGATTCTTTGAAAAAAATCTATCGGATGAAAAATATGGCCTCTGTGAGCTGGGTTTATTTTTCGCTATGTGAAACATAATGATAGTGTAATTTGAAGGAAATTTTAAAAACAATTCACCATTTCCCACAATGTTTTCTATCCAGAAAGACCAAAACATGTAATATTTACTTTAAATTGTCCTCTGCAACATCTTGGAATTTGGACTAGTCTAGAATTTTGATTTCTTGTAATGGGTCAGTACATACCTACATCATCTTGGAAAACATGTTTTGTAATCCATCTCCTTTGAAATTGTACCATTCTGAAATTTTGTCGATCAGGAATGGTTATCATAATACTTATGGACTTATCAGGTTATGGTATACCATTGTTCTAGGAGCTATATATTTTCAACTGAATGTTGTGCTTTTCTCTATTTTGTCTATTTACAGGTTTCCAGCAAATGAATTCAATGGTCTCTGTGTAACCAGTATCTTTTCTGTAAAAGATGTCAAGACCGCAGAACAAAACAGCACTGAGAAATACCTAAAGATTAATGTTGTATAATCCAGACTAAATACATTTGAATTTAAAGTGATATGTGGGAAATAAAACACTGAGAAAAGGGCCTCAAAACCATACGATAATGCTGCTTTATCAGCATTCTTCTTTTTTTTTTTTTCACTCTATTCTAAATCTGTTAACCTATTGCCAAACAAGGTTCTCCGCAGAATATTTTGAAGACCTAGTGGCTTTGGTAAACCTTGAAACACATTGTTTTCATGTAAATAACTGTGAATAAAAACATAATGGGAAAAGGAGAAATTTGCTCAGTTTGAGCAATTTCTTCTTTTCTCATAATGTTTTTATACAGAATTAGTACATTTTAGTTTATAAGAAACACCATTCATCAGTTTTGGACATGAAATGCCTCTAAATGTCTTTCTTTCGTGACCATTTTGAAGAAATTAAGCAGTGGGGTACTTTTTAAGGTGTAGGGGCATTACACTGATTTACTGTATGCTGTAGTGGGGCTGATACAGCTTATTGGCCTGGGGAGAACACTGCGCCACACATTGACTCTTTTTGACTTCCTGAAGAATAAAGGCTGTAGAAAACATTGTGGAAATTGAAGAAAATTCTTCATTTTCCACAATCATGTTTTCAGCACAAAATGCCTCAAGATGGAGAATTTCATTCACTTGAAATTGTCATATGCAACATCTTGAAATTTGGACCAGTCTAAAATTGTGTCATTTAGTAATGGTTTAAAGATGTGCTATTATCAATACTATGTTTTCTGCCATGGCTTTCAATTAAACTAAGCCTTAAATTATGTTACTTGAATTTATTTTTATATCTCCAATTTAGACCATATGTCTTATTATTTTTAGCTCACCCTGGATGAAATTTCAGAAGAGCCATTGTCATACCCTCGAATGTCAGTGTCTGCGTCTGCATCCGCAAAAACTTTAACCTATCCCACATCACATGCTCTGTTAGAGATACAGCCTTTATATTTCACGTGTGTGTACCTCTAACCAAGACCTTTCATTTGGGACCATGACCTTATGACCTTGACCTTGGAGTTTGACCTACTTTTTGACCGTTTTTAAAAAATTTAACCTGGCCTATATCTTATGCCCTATTACAGATACAGCATTGATATTACACCTTAGGATACATCTAATCCAGACCTTTCATTTGCGATCATGACCTTTGACCTTGTGATCTTGACCTTGGATACTTTAAAAAGACCTTTAACCTGGCATAAAAATTCTTTAATCTGGCCTATACCTTATGCCTTAGTGCACATACAGCCTTGATATTTCACACATCGACATCTCCTACCAAGACCTTTCACATTTGACCATGACCTTGCACCTTGTGATCTTGACCTTGTAGTTTGACACACTTTGAAATTTTTTAACCTGGTCTCTATCTCATGTCCTTGTACATATACAGCCTTATAATTCACACATGGACACACCTCCAACCAAGATTTACAAAATTTGACCATGATTTTGTGATCTTCATCTTAAAGTTTGACCTATTTTTAAAAAAACTTTAACCTGGCCATGTCGTATTACACATACAACCTTGATTTTTCACACATGGACGCCTCCTACCATGACCTGTCACATTTGAACATGACATTGGACCTCGTGACATTGACCTTGGCGTTTTACCTACTTTTAAAAAAACTTCAATCTGGTCTCTATCCCATGTTCTTCTACACATAAAGCCTGGAAATTTCACATATGGACACCTCCAACCAAGACTTTTCACTTTTGACCATAATTTTGTGACCTCCACCTTGTAGTTTGACCTACTTTTAAAAAAATCTTTTAACCTGACCTATATGGCATGTCCTATTACACATGCAGCCTTGATATTTTTCACATTCACACCTAACAAGACCTTTCACATTTGACCATGACCTTTGACCTCTTGACCTAGGAGTTTGACCTACATAAAGGGAGGTCCTTGAGGGGGCATATATGTTTTACAAACGTCTTTTGTTTAACCCATTACCAAACAGCCAAATTTTAGACTAGTTCAAATTCAAAGATGATACAGACGACAATTTCAAGTGAATGAAATTTCACAGTTTTTGGTCTTTTTACGCAGAAAACATTTTCGGAAGCAATTTCTTCATTTTCCTCGATGTTTTTCAAAGCCATAATCTTTTGGGGAGTCAAAAGGAGTCTCTGTGTGGTAATGGGTTAAATTATGCGATGCTTGTACTATCCATGCTTGATTTAATAAAATGGTAGTGAAATGCCAGTAATTTAATACAGAGTTTTGTAGAAAAGGTTTAACTCTTTCCCAAACGAGTAAATTTTATGGTTGTCAATTTTGAAAGCTGCTGCAGACGACAAAATGGGTGTTGATAAAGATATGATTCGCGTACAAAAAGCAGAGAAAATATTGAGACAAAAGGAGAAACTGCTGGTTATCAGCAGTTTCTCCTTTTGTCTCAATGTTTTCCCTAGTGATTTCTTTTAGGGACGTCAATGCCAGGTCTTGTCTGGGAAAGGGTTAAAACACACCGTAATTAAGATATGGATCTCCGAGCAGAGTTGTCGTTCGTTACTCTCACCATACATCTCTGCAACGGGCTGACGCCATGTTTGACAAGAATTGACAAGAATCTTGTCAAACCGAGGAAAACGTGTATTATTATTAACTGTTTCATGTGAAACTTCCGGGTACCCTTGAAAGTTATTATAATACACCCAAACACACTTTGAATTTTTAACCGTGACCTCAATCGCGACCCTCGAGACTGTTTGCAACCTTTTGCCGCGTTGGAACGTTCTTGAGTAACGATAAGAACCGAGAATATTCGAATGCCGTGACCTGTGTATGCATGAGAGCAAACAAAAGGTCACGTGGTTGTTTTACTATATAATTCATTGAGCGAGTCGTTATTTTCACGCGAGCATTTTTCAATTATTCTGCCTTAGTACTAAGAATATTTTATACAGTCATTTACGTTAATTATTAGAGTTTTGAGTTACAGAAATATTTTTGCAACTTTGATTGAAAAAAAGAGATTTTTTGGCTTGTAATCATTCGTACCCTGTCTCCATCGCCCGTTACCACCATGCAAGTTCAGGATGAGCTACTGCTTTTGAAAACCAAATAAAATCAATTTTGCAGAAGCATTTGAGCTCCTTAGTACTGTCCAAGTGTGAGCGGTAATATTTTGCATGTGTTTGTGCTAGATTAGAGCCAATAATGGACAGGTCACAGGATGTATTCCCAGCCTCGGAGCGTGGACAATTATAAATAAACTTATGGCTGAAATATTGTTGAGAGGTGTTAAATTAAAAAAGAAATGAATAGAAAAATGTTTCAAACCTTTACCAAACAAGAACTATTAATGTCTTGACTGTCAAGGGCGGATCCAGGATTTTTTCAGGGGGGGGGGGGGGGGTCTAGCCCATAAGATGGAAGATGGCTTTAAATTTGTGAATTGTGTAACGATACATGTATAGGCCTACTGTACTAACTTTGTATAGTCAAAATTCGATTTTTGGCCAATTCAAGGCTAGGTCCGGACCCCCTTCTAGATCCGCCCTTAACTGTGCTACAGAGATTGTTTCGAAAATCATTTCAAGAGACAAATTAATGAAATACTTTTAATCAGCAGTTTCCCCTTTTGCCTCAACGTTTTCTACACTTCTATGTACACACGCAAGGGTGGATCCAGGATTTTTTCGGGGGGGGGGGCAATTGCCAGGGAGGGGGAGGTCCACGCCCAAAATGATGACTTAAAAATGTTAAATTATGACGCTAATTTGATTATAGTCAACATTCAATTTTCGGCTTATTCCAGGGGGCGGGGCGAACATCCCGACCCCCCCCCCTCTAGATCCGCCCTTGCACATACAAAATCCTACTTTCAAGATGCCCATTCTGTTGTCTGCAAGAGCTTCCAAATTGAATCAGGTGCCGTTTAGAAAAGGGTTTTAAAAGCCGCTGTCAAACTTGAAAAGTCTAAATAATTTGTCGTTTGGGAAATGGGCTTTAAGAGCAATGCCTTTATTATCAAATTGACCTACAATAATGAATTATCTATCTACATAAGCCTTTCGGTACTGAGATTGTCATCTTCACACTGAAAATGGCATGTTTCGTACATTTTTTTGTTGTGGAAAGGGGGTTAAATACATGAAAATGACAGTTGAACCTGGCGGCTAGGTCCTCAAAAGATCCGTGGGTACTACGTTTTCGGAGGGTCAAAAATGACTTAAAGGCCAGTAAAGACCATAATTTGAAGTCAGTCAATGATATCCCGTCGAGATTCACAGAGGAATCATCACAAAACGGAGTGTGATTCCTCTTAAACTTCTTCTTTCCTCCGTTCATTTCCATTGCACGTTGGATGCTTTGCTCTCAATTGGGTCAGAGCCTCGATCTGGCATTAAAAAGTGTTACTATTTTTAGTAACAAATTGGAAGTGTGTTTGGGTGTATTGATGATTTTTTCCATATACAATGGAACTATTTTCTCAAACCTCATTACCAATGGCAATGAATTTCGTGCTAAAAATAGAAACGGTTTAGTGTTTTGATTTGATTAACCTTCGGAGTTGTTATAAAATCTCGTATCTACGGCATGAATCAAGCCGTAGTTGCAAGATTTTATATCTAACACTTACGAAGTACTATTGTTTGTCCAAAATTACGTCATGGTTAGCTTGATGAAATCGTTCCCTTTAGAATGAAATGTACAGAAAAATTACTGCGCCATTGAATGAATGACATTTAACTTTAAAAATTTAAATTATTATAGTTGGAAAATGATATTAAATTTCAAGCAACATGAAATATGATATATTTTGGACTTCGGAAAAGAACAATTATTTGTTATTGCCATTTTGATGTGATAACAAGTGACGTAATCTAGCAGATGATGACGCAATACTCTCTGAGCCAACTCACACCGTTCATCCAGATACAAAAACACGGATTGGTCTTCCAAACGCGGATTTGAAAATCAACAGCGTTGGATTACACAAGGTAAGAAAACATCAACATATAGCCTTTTAATTGCCGCAATGTAAAAAGTGTTTGTGCAGAGCTGATGCAAAATGGTTTATCTTGAGGGTGCTGCAGTTTCATAACAAAAGATTTGAGTAAACTATAGATACAAGCGATTTTAAATCGTAAATCACTATTTTCTCGCCTACTTCCCGTTTTGTTTCATATTTGCAGAAATTATTTAACTGGTTTCGAGCAAATATCTCTTCGAAATAAGTTTTCGACATCTATGGAACAAATCTATACCATTCATCAAACTGGAAAAATAAATTTTAGGTGTCTAAAGCCATGTTTAAAAATTAGCCTAGTTTGCTTCAAGGTACAACTTACCACGGATGTTGATACCACACACCACGGATGATCCACATAATTTGGGTAAAACAAACTCGGATGCGAAAATCGGGTTTAATAGTGCAAAACACTTAAAATGACGTTTCTAATTAAAATACAATGACAAATGCTTGATTTTTTATAAAGTAAACGTGCCAAACCGCATCCCGTTGACTTTTATAGTCGGTTATTTACTTTGCATCACACGCTTTAAAAGAATTTTATCTTATGTACCAAACTGTGTTTTGGAATGATCTTTGTTCTATTTATTCAAGAGACAAAATCCTTCCTAAAGAAGTAGTTCAGAGCGCTGATATTTCATTACCGCCCTCAATCACTTGATCATGTTACCGCTGTGTCTTGTGTGTGTTTGAGACCTATGCGAGGCACATATGAGAGAAGCCAAGTTCTGCTTGCGGGTGTACCAGGTGATTTTTCTTGGGGTTCTCCTGCTTTCGCACCACCTACTGACTGTCCCGTCTCATTCGGGTTGAAATAATCTTAAAAGGGACGTAAATAATTTCTACAAATATAAAACAAAACGGGAAGTAGGCGAGAAAATAGTGATTTACGATTTAAAATCGCTTGTATCTATAGTTTACTCAAATCTTTTGTTATGAAACTGCAGCACCCTCAAGATAAACCATTTTGCATCAGCTCTGCACAAACACTTTTTGTATAGCAGCAATTAAAAGGCTATATATTGATGTTTTCTTATCTTGTGTATTACCGCGGTGTTGTTTTTCACATCTGCGTTTGGAAGACCAATCCGTGTTTTTTGTATCTGGATGAACGGTGTGAGTAAGAAATCTTGGAGTCCATCAATCTAAGTGTGTTAAGTAATAGTTTAGCTTGAGTTTGATTCCCAGATCGACCGTTATCCATCCAGATACGCAAATATGGTAGAAATATTTGATAAGCAACAGATTGGCGTATTGGATATTTTTCGCGCTGATCTTTATCCATGGTGTTTTCAAAAGCCACCAGGGATCCGTTTCAAGATCAAACTCCTTTTCTGTTTGAAATGAGAAGACATGTCCTTGTGGATCCGAACACCCTCTCAATTTGGTAAAACATTCTTGTAAAACGCTTGTTCCCTTTAGGAAAATGCCTGGATCCGCGCTTGTCCAGCATGAACCTACGCTGTCTGATTTGGATCCGTGTTATTAGGCCTATTAAAATATGTTTCATTACATTTGTTTGAGCAGCATGATCTTGATAAGGCTTCATTTCTGATCTTGACTCACGGATGTCTCAAAAGCCGTCGGCTAGGCCTGTAGGCCATTAGTCTGAACTTTTTCCATTTGACACCCAGACTCTGTTAACCCTTTCCCAAACAAGACCTGGTTTTGACGTCCCTGAAAAAAGGGTTTGGGAAAACATTGATACAAAAGAGGAAAATGCTGATAGCAGTATTTTCTCCTATGACTCAATATTTTCTCTGCTATAATATATTCAAATCGTAAATTTAATTACCATTTGGACGCATGTAGCAGCTTTTGAAGTCGACCTACCTAAAATTTTGCCATTTGGGAAAGGGTTTAAAAGTGTTGAAACAATAGAAAAAGATTCTATTGACAATTTCTAATACTCAATATCCACTATGAATTGGTTTTTACGTATTTACACATTGGTAACTACCGAAATCATTCCTATATACACGAAACTGAAAGTACAAAAGGAAGAGTATCCGGACAGTACATGAGTATCCGAATTTCAACCTTCAAAAATCTATCAAGCAAAGGAATATTAGAAAAGTATTGAGTATAAAAAATATGCTAATTTATATGTGTTTCTCAACGTTTCATGATGATTGTTGCATTATCATTAAAAATGCCAGAAAGGCAGGTAGAACGTTTTTATAAAAGGAAAATATTGTTGGTGACAAAAATTACAGAAAATAATTTCTTTTTCGTAAATAATCTACCTTTCTAGAAACAAATGTAGACTATTGGGTAAAACCAATAAAATAAATGCAAGAAATCCCTTCAAATGATATGTTTTCCCATAAAAAGATTCAATAGTTTGTTTTACATGCTGTCGTAGAGGGCCTTTCATAAAGACGTTCACTTCAACCCACACTAAAGAGTAAGAGAGACAATCATGATAAATATTCTTGGCAATATCTTCATGAAAGAAATGCAACCATATACTGTATGTTTACATGTAATAATTGACAGACGTGCGTAGTAGAGTTGGTGTTTGAATATCGAAGATGAAAACCTTTTGGAGCTCACTATCAAACTGCAATGAAACAAGATGATAATGAGGGTTTTAATCCTAGAATTTAAAGATTGAAAACAAAGACACGGACAACTTATCTGTTAATATGCAGCTGATATTCGCCTATCTCTTTATAAAACATGTTAACATTGTTTACTAATGTCTTTACCATCGAAAGTGCTCATCCACAAGCCTTTTAGTTTTAGTAGGTCAAAATAAGCCATAATTGGTCTTAAACCAAACATCTATTGACTCTAAACGATATAAAATTGGTTTTAACAAGGATGCAGCCAATTTTCCTTAAAAAATACCGGAATTTGTTTTTTATTATCCGTGTCGGTTGTATCGATGGGTCCGAGTTTGTTTTACCTGCTGGAGAATTTGCACCGTGGTATGTTGCACCATAGCAACTGACAGTACCCAATTTCAAATAGTTCTTGTTCTTTTTCTGTACTTTTTTATGGGTTCTTGTAAAGAAAACACTTGAAGCGATCCCCGATCCTCCGTGAAACATCAATTTGACAATAATTATGTGCTTTAATAATGATTAACATACATTCTTTCCAAGATTTTTCTCTTTTCGTGCATCAAAGTCAGATTCAGTAGCATATATTTCTCTTACTAACAGATTTTATGAGACAGGATTTTAGGTAAACATTGGCAAAGTTATGTACGTTTTCATCGTATGTAACACCAAAATCAACTCGGCTGATATTCGTTGTAATTTAAGATAATAAATACTCAATCTTTTTTCCCGCCGTTCAAAATAAAATTGTTTACATCCGCGTTTGGAAGACCAATCCGTGTATTTTGTATCTGGATGAACGGTGTGCAACTACAGAGCATCTTCGCTAGCCAAGGTTGAACCCACCTACGTTTGTGAATACAGAAACGACGTTACGTCGTAGATGTCACCCTTGGCTTGCGAAGATGACTACAGAGGTGAATGTAATGAATGAACCGTGTGGAAGAGAGTGGCAAAATCTTTGCAAGTCAGTTAGTTGAATCATTAAAAATATACATGAATATGAAATTATTTTGTTTTGTTATATATCAAAATATGTGACCCGTCACGCTAAAAGGGACCTTATCCGAACTCAAAAAAATCCAAATTTTGACAAACTTGTTAGACCCAGCACAGGTCCACCAGATCCCATTTGCGTAAAATGTAAATATTGTAAGATAGGGAAAACTTCCCGAAATTAGAAAATTACATACAAGTGAACAGTGTCGGCCCCAGTCAGGCTGCGCGGACTGCGCAGACTGACTAGGGTCGATATTTTTCACACATCCGATAAGGTCCCTTTTAGCGTGACGGGTCACATATGTTCTATTTTTATGTCCCCGCATCGAGTGATGTATGAAATTTAAAACACGGGGACAATTTTAAATATAGGCCTACAAGAAAATGGGCCGCGGCCAGAGCGCAGTGGGTAGCGCATCTGCCTCTCACTCGAGAGGTCCCGGGTCCGATCCCCGGCCGCGGCAAATATCCTTTCCGACAGAAATATCACCCACCAATAGATTGATCGTTTGCCTATGTCGGCGAGCAGCTGGAGGCTAGGTTAGGATGTTGTGGCAGTACTGGTATGAGAAACTACAGGAATTCATGGTCAGCGATATAACCATAGTAGTTGAAAACGGCGTATAACCCCATTAAAACGATTTGGACCCTTATTCACAAACTTATATATCAGTGTGTCGCTGTGTTTTCCCTTTCCCAAACAGAAAAAGTTTACGGTGGTCCAATTTGAAAGCTGATGCAGACCACATAAGTGTTATTAAAAAGGCATATAAACGTGTAAAATATAGTACAGAAAACAAGGGCGGATCCAGAAAGGACCTCTACGGATAAGGCGAGAATTCTCCCTAAAAGGCTCAGCTCGATTGGTCAATTATCAAAACTAACAAATTGAGAAACAAAATTAAGCTTTATGGTTAGGTAGACAAATAAAAGAAATAAACACCGATTTTTTTATGTCATTTTATAAAAGTTCTAAAGGTGCAGATACAATGTAACTCTTGATTTTAGTACCCACCTAAATGGTTTCGTTTTCTTACACTACCGGTATTCAAAGAGGTAAAATGAAGATTCTTTTATTTTTATTTGCAATTTATTTTCTACAGATACAGGGATAAATGGTGTTGACATCATATATGGCAGCTTTGGTTTTGTCCGTATTGCGCATGCGCACCATTGAAACAACTTTAAACACGCACTTTCCCGCCAAAAACAGAGGCATACCTACCTTCCCAAGGCTGGCTAACATCGTTCCCCCCCCCCCCCCCCCCCATTGACCCAGCTTCCCATTGACATATGTTGTGTAACTGGATCATAGGCTTCCTTGGTAAAACGGATTTGCTGGGTCACGGGGGGGGGGGGGGGGGGACGTACTTTTATACTAAAAATAGTACTCATCAACCATATGCCATAATTTTGGCGGGAAGATTTCGCGTTTAAACTCGTTTCAATGATGCGCATTAAGGACAAATCGAAAAATGGTTTATGATTTCAACACCAATTGTCCTTACATTTACAGAAATTTTTTTGCTTATAAAACTAAAGAAATTTAAATCTGGTTTAATGAATAACGGTGGGGTAAGAAAATGTAATTTTGGGGGTAGGTACAGAAACCAAGAGTTATCTGTACCTGTCGAATCGTTTTGATCGTACAAAATCAGTTTTCATATGATTTAGATACATATCTAACAATACAACTCGAAATAATAATCAATTTGCATGTTTTGAAAAATGACTTTTCCATTTGAGCCTTTTAGGGAGATTTCTCGCCTTATCCGTAGAGGTCCTTTCTTCCAGGGGGGGGGGGGGGGGGGGGTTCCAAGCCAAAGATTTTTTTCCAGGGGGGGCGGGTTCCAAGCCAAAATTATGACTTAAAATGTAGTAAATTATGTAACGTTACACTAAATTTGTATAGTCAAAATTCAATTTTCGGCCAATGCCAGGGGGTCCGGACCCCTCCGCCCTCCCCCTCTCTAGATCCGCCCATGGAAAATATTTAGGCAAAAGAAGATAATCCTGGTTATTAGCATTATGTCTTGTTTTCCCAGGCCTATTTTCTTTTGGACGTAAAAACCAATTTGGGAAAGGATTAACTCTTTATTCCGAGTTAACATCAATTATTGAATCGTGTACATGCTGAATATATCAATTAGCAACTCTTTTAACCCCGCCCATAAGCGTTTTAGATAAAGACTAAATAATATTGATTCAGTGTATATTTGGCCTCTGCCTGAATTTAAACATGACGTATGCGTGACGTCATTCGAAAATAAGTCCTCCCGCAATCTCTTGCACACGGTTCATTCATGTATGGTGAGAGTAACGAACGACAACTCTGTTCGGAGATTGGTCCTCCCAAACAATCCTAGTGCATTGTCAACTTTTCAACTTTTCACTTTTAAAAGATACCTAGAAATGTTGAAAAGTTGAAGTTTTGTCTGTGACAATTGTCAGAAGTTAGTGTGACTAACCTCAACATTTCTACTTTTCTAGCTAACTAGACTCTATTTTGGTAGAAAAGTGGAAGCTAGTCGCACCTGTTTAATTTTGACTTTTCTATCAAAATTGAGTTTGTGAAAAGAAGAAAAGTTGAAATAAGTCACACTAACTTCTGACAATTGTCACAGACAAACTTCAACATTTCTACATTTCACGAACTAAATTTTCTTAGAAAAGTGGATGGCGGGAACAGGATTCAGTTGACTCTCGTTATGTAGACATCGAATAAGTCGAATTTCTGTTAAGTCGAAGTGACAACATGGACACGTTCTCATAAATGGATATCCTTATAATTTCAACAAATTAATTTGGACACAGCTACAACCATTGAAATATTGTAGGAAAAGGAGTGAAATTGTTCATGTCCAGCAAATCCTTTCCTTTTCCTACTACATATCTCAATTATGAGCATACTTGATGTGCAACAAAAATTGTTCAATATCAACTTTTTCTAGCTGAAAAAAGCGGATAGGTCGAACTCTGGATATGTTGGGTATTTTGACGGCCCACTCATTCGGCACAACGAGTGTTGACTGTTCTCTCAAAATAATTGGACTCGTGATATTTGGCTTTATGGAAAGGGTTACATGTTTCCGCAAAATTATGCCTGCTGCTGATGCAAGAAAGTGTTCTATAAAACATTTAGAACATGCTGGCCCTCAGGGTTTCTAACGCCTTGACGAACCTGCATTGCCAAGTTGAGGGTATCAATCCAGGTGCCCTTGGATCGAATCTAGGCTGAGCTTGATCAATATGCTTTCAAGCAATTGAAAAATATAGATCTATTGTGTTTTACCTGGTAGCGCATTAATTATACCTCTCACTCGAGAGGTCCTGGGTTCGATACCCGGCCGCGGCAAATATCCTTTCTTACAAAATGTCTTCCACCAATAGTTCGATATCGTTAACCTATGTGTGCGAGCAGCTGGAGGCTAGGTTCGGATGTTGTGGTAGTACTGGTATGAGAAACAATTGAAATCAATGGTAATGGGCTCCAGCAGCCGCGATATGACCATAGCAGTTGAAAACGGCGTTAGCCCCAATAAACTAAACTAGTACGTTTTACCAATGGATGAGTTGCGCAAGAGCCATTTAAATTGAGTGAGCAACTGATGGCTAAGATTCTTTTTGAACAGATGCAAGCAATACACTGCAGGAATACTTGGCCCGGGCTTTGACAAGTCATCTGTCTCACAAAGGGATAGATTGTAAATCAATTAATCTATTTGAGATAAGCTGCAGTTGTAGGTAAGGATCGGATATTGTACATAGTCTTGTTTAGGAAAGGGTTAAATCATGAAATAAAATGTCAATACGGCAGGCATGATCCATAAATTTCTATCAGTCAATTTCGGCTAAAATGTATAGTGGATGATCTGGATCATAAATCTATCGCGGTAAAGAAAAGTCGCTTTTAACGAACAGGATAATTTTCTTCAATGGTAGATGAAATATAGTTTATTCGGCTCGCTTACAGCTTTGTTCCAAGCTTGTTACTTCCATTTTTGTTTATTTATTTTTTGTGTGGGTGGATGGGCTTAAAGAAGCTACGCATTTTTCCCTGTCGTAATTTGCCGGTTTTGGCCACTTCGAAAGAAGCCAAAGGCCAAAACTATTTTTTTTTTTTTACCCAGAGTCATAGTAACTTTACGGACAATGCCGCGTTTTCTTACCAGCATTTTTTGCACTATTTTTTTTCTTCTTCTTAATTTCTGCGTCTATTTTCAAAAGGTTTGTTGCATATATGTAGCCTACCCCGCCTTACTGAACTCTTTTCTCAGATATATGAATAATTTGTGCTATCCATTTACTTTTTCCAAAATCCGAAAACGAAATGATAACGACTACGGCAAAATTAGGCACGCTTCGGGTAAGAAATTGTGTATTTACGAGTCAACTTTCAAGCGGTTATTTGCATGTATCCCTTATTTTAGGTTCCCACTGCCGATCAAATCAACTCGACCACCTAATTTCTCCAATCTAACCAGACCAAATGTATGAACACGACTTCTTCTCGATCTCTAGTCAATCAAACTAGACCTCCGCATGAGCACTCACGATTCTTTCCCGATTGCATCCCGACAATCTTTTCAACCCGATCACACAGACCAGTATTCGAGGCCTACACAATCAAGACCCGACCATCTCGATCTATAGACGACCAAATCGAACTGATGAATTTCTTGTCGTAGATGGTCGGGGAATATCGTTTACCGAATGAAAATCTTTTTACATTGTCTATGACTATCTCATATTCTTAATAACTACATAAAATTGTAGGTTTAATTAAACATATACATAATGTAAATGTGACGTAAATGTACATTTAGCAATTTTCCCCCTTCATTTACTTAGAACGATTAATGCATTCTTTAAGTTTATGGGTTTATGTATTCCTTCACTTACTGGAGCCTGCATGCTTTTAAAACTTTCCTACTTGAAACATTAAATAGGATGGTTTAGTAGCAATACATTTTTGCTAAATAATTGACAGCTTCAATCCTGCTGTAGTTGCGGGGTTTTAGAATAACATGGGCGAAATACCATTGTTTGTCCGATATTACGCCACCTTTTACTTGATAAAATTGAACCCTATTTGAAAGCTGCTACAGACGACAAAATGGGTGAGAATAAAGATAGAATAGGCATAAAATATAGCACAGAAAATCTTGACGCACATCTTTATCAGAATATAGGCCTACTGATCATATGCCTTTATCCTTTTGTAAAGTAAGTAGCCACCTCAAAACCAGGCCCTGCTTTCTCGAAAATAAAACTTGAGTACATACGCATGAGTACATGCTCAACTTCAATGGAATGCTCTCCAACGTTGAAGGGTATTCGATTGAAGTTCACATGAATTTCAAGTGATTTGAATACGGTGCTCAGATTTTAATCTGAGAACATACAAAAGTCTTTTCGAGAAACCGGGGCCAAGTCTTGTTTTGAAGGGTTAATTAATGTAGTACAAGATTGTAACTTTTTTTTTTGGGGGGGGGGGGGGATCTTCACCTTCAGTTCCAGAAAAAGACATACGATTTATTATTTTATTGACTAAATTACCATAATTATGGCTTGTCTCTTCTTATTCATCTTTAACTCATACCTGGACCCAGTTGTACAAAGATTGGGCAGATGGAAGGAAGGACGGAAGGACAGACGGACGGCGTGGTGACTACATGCTCCCCCGAAATTTGTTGAAAGAAGAAAAAATACAAAGGTTATTTCCCAAAGATTTGTGGACAGGCCTTAGTCTGTTCATTTTGTGAAATTTTAGAGAGCTTTTCTGAACATTTATCTAAATTGGGAACACATTTTAGTAACAGAGTAAGGATTCATTACAACCTAGACATAAAATACAGTGCTTTATTAATTAAAAACTATTTGAAGGTCATATCAGTGAGAAAAGTAGCTCTAAACTATATAGAATGCATTTTAACGAAGAAGCAATTCGTGAAATGCAAATCTAAGCACTAGTTTTGTGATTTTTTCTGCCGCAGTTGGGAAAAAGTTTTGTTTTTGTTGTTGTTGTTGTTGTTGTTTTCAATTCTGAGTAGCCCTATTAAAGGCATCTGCTAAAAACTAAGAAAAAACACTGCTTTATAGTGCAAAACTATGACAAGTCAAGTTACAATAGATGAGCACAAACACTTTGTACTTAAATGTACAATTTGTAGTGCAAAACTCCACAAATGCAAAATTTTGAAAAGTTTAGTTGAAATGAATAAATTACAGGCTCGTAGGTAGCAATTTTATATGAGACCCAAGCCCCTGTCTGGGCCAGTGTCTGAATATTGGAGGGACTAACTTTGATCTTTTCCTAAATTTTCATCTTAAAAAGGGAAAATCTGGCATTTTTGGCCAACTTGGGGGAGGGGGATTAGCGCCAACACCTAGGTTGGCCAAAATCGATTTTTGGCCAACGTTGGGGTTGGGGCATTAGCCTCCCCCCCCCCCTTTCACCAAGTTTGCAAAAAAGTGCCGATTTTTTCCTTTTTTGTTTCCTTAGTCAATAAACACCCCCTCCAATCCTATTAGCCACTCTCTTGCACACGGTTCATTCATTACATTCACCTCTGTAGTTGCCTCAGAGAGTATTGCGTCATCATCTGCTAGATTACGTCACTTTCTGTCACATCAAAACAGCAATAACAAATAATTTTTCTTTTCCAAAGTCCAAAATATGTCATACTTCACGGTGCTTAAAATTTTAATATCATTTTCCAACGAAAATAATTTAATTTTTTTAGCTTGATGTCATTCATTCAAATTTTCTGTACGTTTCATTCTGATAGGGAACGATTTTATCCAGCTAACCGTGACGTATTTCGGACAAACAATAGTATTTCGTAAGTTTTGTTATAAAATCTCGCAACTACGACTTGTTTCAAGTCGTAGATACGATATTATATAACAACACCGACGATTTATCAAAACAAAACATGAAACCTAGTCTATTTTTAGCGCAAAATTCCTGCCATTGGTAAGGAGGCTTGAGAAAATAGTTCCATTGTATATGGGTTATTTCATCAGTTATAGTGCCTTTCAAATGTAACCAGAATCACCATTTCTTTGTCTACTTTATTATGTTACACATGAAACAGTTAAACAGTAATAATACACGTTTTCCTCGGTTTGACAAGATTCTTGTCATTCATACGCCCAGGCCGTTGCAGAGATGTATGTGAGAGTAACGAACGACAACTCTGCTCGGAGATTGCCTATTAGCCTGGATAAAACCAGCAATTTCTTTACTCCATTACACTTTGCGTAGAAATCTTAAACACATGTATTATGTTAAGCAAGTTGAGTCTCCAGATTTGAAACTATTAAATTGACTTGAAATTATTTCAATTTTCCCCTAAATTTTCCGGAAGCAGAATTCAAAATTAGGTCTTGATTGGAATTGTGTTAAGGGCGACACAAATATGTCGACAGGTAGTAGGCCTACTGTACTCTAGAATATAATACAATTGACAATAGTTGTGTCAAAATCAAAGGGGTCGTCAAAATACCTGGGCATATCTGAGATTGACTAATATTCTGATTTCGTTTCAGTTTTTACTGAAGTAAAACTTAACCATTTTGTTACTCATCGGGGCCCCGTTTTACTAACGAACTTACGAACATTTTTGAAACAACAACACATTTGATTGGCCGAATAATTACTGTTATGATTTCTCTTTCAATCAGATGTGTTGGTTTTTGCAAAAATCTATGTCAGTAAAACGCGGCCCAGGACTTAGTATATTCATGATAGAAATATTGCGGGAAAAGGAAAGATATTGCTTGAAACTAGCCTTTTCCTTCTTTACTTCAATGATATTCATTGATGTGGAAGTCGAAGGAACCAGATTTCCACTTCGACTTATGCAGCAATTCGATCTATCCGATGTCGAAATAACGAGTGTAAAATGTTTCATATATACATCTATATATAATATATAAAAGGCTTGGGGAAAGATTAAGGCAAAGGAAGAAAATGCTGTTGATTTTTCTGTGCTTAATGTCTACACAATTCCAATTTATTTACAATCGACTTTTCATAGTATGATCTTTCAGGCGGTAATGAAAATGTTCGCAGACAGTGCCTCACCCAATGTTGACGCAACTAACTGGTGGATAACTCAAACTATCACGATGGCTAATGCTAGGTTCCCATTGCCGATCTGATCAACTCGATCAACACGACCACCTTATGTCCACGACCAAGCCCGACCAAATGTTTGTACACGACTTCTTCTCGATCTCTAGTCGATCAAACTAGACCCCCGCCCGAGCACTCCCGATCATTTCCCGATTGAATCCCGACCATCCTTCCGATTTCTACCCGATCACCCCGTCCTTAATTCGAGACCTACACGATCAAAACTCGACCATCTCAATCTATACACGACCAGATCGAGCTTATTCTTTTCAATGTGTCCTGAAAGGAAATCTTTCTGCAGTGTCTGTGACATTCACATATTCATAACAACTTTATAATATTGTTGTGCCTACAAAATTTTAATGTGACGTAATTGTATTTTAGCTATTGACTCACCCTTAATCTGATTATATACTGAAACAAAAAAGAAACGCAGCTTCCATTTCAATTCCCTTTTACGCAAAGACATCAAATCAGATTTAAGCAAAGTATAGTACATTTAAAGCAATAACATTTCACCTTGTAAAGTACACAAAATCTCATTTGTAGTAAATTCCATTAATAAGAAAACGCCCAGTTTACACCGGGCGTCAACACAATTTGACAAAAAAATATATGTAGGTCGAAAAACACAATCTGTTTCGATCAGTTTGGTCCGATATTCGAATGTTGTGAAGCCCATGCGATTCATTAGATATCTCCGTTACAGCCTTAAACCTATCCCATAGGTGGGGTTAACGTTGTGATACGGTCCTTCCTTGACGTCATATCTCTTGCATGTCCGCTTCGTGCTCGATCGGTTGTGGTCCCATTTAGAGCCAACAACGTATACAGTCGAAAATGTGTCGATTAGTTGCCCCATCAATGTCTTACGACAACATTTTTGACTTTTTCCACCTAACAACATCCGTACTGCAGCTTGGCGCTGGTTTTGGCGTAGCCGTGCTATGCGTAGAGTAGTGAGAAGTGGGTGAAATCTTTCGCTTCTTCTTTGTCTATGTTCAAGCTTGTGTTTGATGAAAATTTGTTTTGATAGTAGTCATTTAGAAAACATGATAATCAGTTTTTAACCAATTACTATGTATCTCGGGATCAATTTACGACATCTGAAGAAAATAACACTGCATTTATGCGTATGGATGCATGTATGTTAAAAATGTACTCAATAGCCATTAAAAACATATTTTGTCGAAAATATAATGAAAAATCGGGGTTGCGTATCTTTTTTGTCCTAGTATATATAACGATTAATGAATTCTTTAAGGCATTAAATATCAATATTTCAATCTTACGCGTTATGGCTCATAGCGGGGAATCACATGAGACGTCATTTCCGATAATTTTCAATATTTCTGTTAAGATAATCTGCGCGGGATCTCGTCCTGTTGTACACAATGATTACCACACGACCTAGTGTTCCCGCTGCCGATCAGATCAACTCGACCAAGCGATCGAATGCAGATCGAGCTCAGTCTGCAAGGGTGATCGGGAGCGGTCGAGGTGATCGAAATTGATCTGCATCGCGCGGGTTTCCTACTCGAGTTTTTTTGACATGCAAAAATAGTCGAGTGCGATCGAGTTCAAAAATGATCGAGAAGCGATTGTGTATTGATCGAGTAGAAGATCGACCTTATCGAGAATCAATCACGTCTTGAGATCGAGTGTGATCGGGTTGATAATTTGTATCCCGACCTGCACCGAACGTGCACTCGAATAACTCGACTTGTACTCGAGTTATTTCCGACCACATCCCGATCAACTTGACCTCTGGTTCATCTGTTCACTAGATCAAATAGGGTGAAGAGGTCGGGTTTGATCGACTAGAGATCGAGAAGAAGTCATACGGTCGGGTTTGATCGAGGGCATTTAAGAGATCGAGTAGATCGAGTTGCCATAGAGCAGTTGGAAGCACTCGATCACCTCGACTTGTACGAGTTATTTCCGATCGCATTCCCGATCAACTCGACTTCTGCTCTATCTGTTTATCCAATCAAATCCCGGTAAAAGATATCGACTCGGTCACACACAATCTCTACACGAGTGATTGTCGATCAGATCGATCTTCTATACGATCGACACTCGAGCAACTTCCCGATGTATTTTCTACTCGATCGCTACACGGATTTTTTGACGTGTCAAATCAAATTGGCAGGATTACCGATCGATGCGGACCAAACTCGTCTTGACTTATCCCGATCAAACATGCCGAGCGAGCTCGACCGGTACTCGATCGCTTGATCGAGTTTGGTCGAGTTTATTCGATCGACATTGGGAACCCAGCATAATGCAATATTGTCATTTTTGGAGGGAAAACAAGGAAAGATCTCTCAAAGTCCCTTCCATTACCAAACAATATCTTTCCCACACAATGGCGCTTTTTCATGTCTCACAATATAAAGGCTTTGAAAAACATTATGGAAAATGAAGAAACTACTCGTAACAAGCAATTTCTTCTTTTTCCTCAATTTATTCTGCAATGAATGGCCAACAATGTTAAATTGTATTCGCTTGAAATTGTCGTTTGAAACATCTTTGAATTTTGACTGCTGTAAAATTCTGTCGTCTGGTAACAGGTTAGCTAACATAAATACATCGGGATTTTTTATGAAGTATTCTAGCACATAGCCTATAAAATATATAAGAAACGCGAGGTAAGAAAATCTATTATCTCTTGTTGCTCTTCTGCCCATAAACAAAGGCATTCTACCGACAGAGTGAGCGTTTGTTACTGTCGCATTTTCAGGTAAGCCTAAATATACATAGGGCCATTCTATTTAGAGATCGTCCAAATAAGCAAATCATTTCTTATGACGTCACCAGTAGAAAGAGCATACTTCTAACACAGCGCCGTTGTTAAAAGTTAAAACCCTGTAAAGTTATGAGTTTGCACAGAGTAGATACATCATTTAGATTTTTTAAATTTTAACCGAAACATTGTTACAACTGATTTGATTGGTTTATCCTCATGATCTAGTTTTATACATGTTTCTAAAGGGTATAGCGAAATGACAGGGTCAAAAGTATCAAATACTCGTGGTACACAAATACATTATCGTGCGACGCTAATTAATTTACGTGGGACGTATATTATTTAACATTGTATTCAAAATAATTTACGTCCCACGCTTATTAATTTACGTGGGACGTAAATTATTTACATTGTACACAAAACAATATTCGTCCCACGCTAATTAATTTACGTGGGACGTAAATTATTTCACATTGTACACAAAATGATATTCGTCCCACGCTAATTAATTTACGTTGGACGTAAATTATTTTAAATTGTACACAAAATAATTTACGTCCCACGCTTATTAATTTACGTGGGACGTAAATTATTTTACATTGTACACAAAATATTTTACGTCCCACGCTAATTAATTTACGTGGTATGCAAATTATTTTACGTGGTACACAAACTAATATTCGTCCCACGCTAATTCGTTTACGTGGGACGTAAAATGAGTTACATTGTACACAAACTAATATTCGTCCCACGCTAATTAATTTACGTGGGACTTAAATTATTTTACGTGGTACACAAACTAATATTCGTCCCACGCTAATTAATTTACGTGGGACTTAAAATTTGTTACATTGTACACAAACTAATATTCGTCCCACGCTAATTAGTTTACGTGGGACGTAAATTATTTTGCTTGGTACACAAAGTAATATTCGTCCCACGCTAATCAATTTACGTGGGACGTTAATTATTTTACGTCGGACGCAAATGAAATATCGTCCTACGCTAATTAATTTACGTTGCACGTATATGATTTTACGTTGTATACTTTCGACCCTATCGGTACACCATACAATACATGTTTATCCCAAGTACTCTTGTTTAGTTCAGATACAGACATCTTTTATACTCCTGCTACATCATTTTGCACCAGTTTACCGAACTAGGAGTCTGAACACTTTAATTACAAAACCAGACGTTTACATCTATTTAAAATGCCAAACCCAAGCTTAAAAGGAGATTTTTTAAGTTTTCATGACTTTACATCTTTTTAATTTAACCCTGTTTATATAAAATGTTTATCCTTTTATTATTGTTTGAATTTTACTCAAAGTTGTTATGATTCTTTGTGAAATACCTGTATAACTCATACCTGTATTTCATTTCAACCAATTTTGATCAGCATTTTTTTGTCATCTGACCGAAGGTCATGGTGACCTATTGCCACCTTTTTTTGTCTGTCGTCGTGCGCTGTGCGTCATCTGTCGCGTGTTAACTTTTAACATTTTCGACTTCTTCTTGAGAAGCATTGGACGGATTTCAACCATATTTGGCAGGAAGTATCCCCCATGGGAAGCCTCCTCAGATTTGTACAAATCATAGGGTTATCTCACCTTGGGGCCCCTTAAGGGGCCAAAAAGAGTGTAAATATGGTACATCTTAAAAATCTTCTCTTCATGAACCGACTGTTGGATTGGATTCACATTTGGTATTTAGACTCTTTAGGACAAGGACTACAAAGTTTGTACAAAAGAAAAAAAATATGTCAAGAATTAGCACTGCTGAGGTGGTGGGGTGGGGCGTGTTATTAGTGTATTAGTGTTATTTTGAACCATTGGATAGATTTCAACCAAACTTGGTAGGATGCAATCTTATAGGAAGTAGCTTCAGTGTTACCTCCCCTTGGGACCCCTAATGGGCCACTAAGGGGGTAGCCTAATATGGTACATCTGAAAATTCTTCTTCTTGTGAACCGGCTGATGGATTGGATTCATATTTGATTTTTAGAGTCTTGGGACTATAAAGTTTGTACAAAAAAATAAATTCTGTTTAAAAATGGCCATGCTGTGTATATCTTTCAATATACTTGTGAGGATGATATTATAAGTATACTTTATCTGTAAATACATGCTTTTCTGCTCATTTGATTAAGGGGACCCATAATGCCCTTTGTACCTCTTGTTGATTATCTTTGAGTTTTAAAGGAGTACTATACATGTGCAACAGACATAAATGGCGATTAAAGAATCTTGCTACTATGTATTGTCACATGAGTCTTTCCATGAATGATCATTCAAGTATGTGTTTTAAACAGGCTAACTGTTCAACTATGACTACTCATAAACCCGGTGGTAAAATATTGTCTTTAGTACTGTTGTTTTGTAATAACTTTTCAAGCTGTTATAGTTAAAATACGAGTATACTCCCTACTTAACATTTAACATTTTATTGTAATGACCATATCGCAAATTAAATATGAAACATGGTTTAATCAATATGGTTTTCAATTGTTTTCACAAGGTTTCTGATTAGACACCACCATGAAAATATCCATGGCTACATGACATATCCAAATCATTAACGTAGCCATGCTAGGATGTCTGAGGTAAAAGAAAACGTATGCAAAAAATTACCAGGGGCGCCATGGTCTAGAGGTAGGACGCGGGCTTTGGAATCGAAGGGTCCTGGGTTCAAATTCCGCCGGTGCCACAGGAATTTTTCTGAGCAAAAGAGTTACCCCACGTTGCACCTCTTCACCCAGGTATATAAATGGGTACATAGGAAAGATGAAACCCAAATTGCTGTCGCTGTCGAAAGCGACAATTAATAACAGCCGACTTGAGACTCAGTGGTCCTGGGTTAAAGTGCAAAGTCGGTTAAGTGCGTTTCTCGGTTCGTAACAAAGACTTTAAACCAAACTTTAACATATGGAATGGTCATCATGCGTATCGTATGTTGCTAGATTATTTCTGTCAAAGGAAATTTCAAATTTATATTTATAGTGATATTTATGGGAAACTGGACCTTGATAGATAGTGAAAATTTTGGTAGTTATTCCTTTCTTTTGGCCCCAGATAATTCAATGCACCACATAACAATGCATACTCTGACTGTGTCCATGTTGTTCTGGTCCCTGGCATTGGCCCTTTTAACATTTAATCATAAAAGCCTGTATACTGCTGTTTATTGTGGTATATAACACTTCATATCTTTTGCACAAGATTTTCTTTAAAAACAAAAGAATATGTAAAATTACAGATTTATTTCACATTTGACCTTAAATTTGACCTTGACCTTGAAACCATTTTAAAATGTTTTTTTTTTATTTTAAAATGTATCATTAAAAAGACCAAACACACTGCATGAAATAATTCTAGATTATTTGATATACAGATATACATTAAGTCAGGACAAACAATCATATATGATAGCCCATTTAGCATTGTGGCTGCCATATTGGATGCCATCTTGGATTTTAAAACAAATAAGATTATTTTCTAGTCTTACATCACAGCTTAATCTAGAATATGGGTATTGTACTAACATGAAACATAAAAAATAACACTTTGACATCAATTTTAATGACCATTATGTATATCAAAATTGGGGGAAACTGGTAAAATACAGTTTTACATTATTTTTCAGTAGGGGTCTGTAGACGCCATCTTAAATATCTCTATGGAAACACATGATATCTTAATCTTTATGTTAAATTATTAAAGCCTATATATTGTAATTTATTTTCGTATATAACATTCCTGGCTTTTTAAGCAAACTTTTGAGTAATAAGAAAAGAAAACTGGTAGATCACGTATTTTTTCACTATTTTTCACATTTGACCTTGAATTTGACCTTGACCTTGACATTGTGACCATTGTAAAATGTATCATTAAAAAGTTCAAACCTAGTATATTATATTAAACCTAGTTTGTAAGATGTATAGATATACATTTAATCAGTACAGGTAATCATATACAATAACCCCTTGTTTTCAATTCTGGCGGCCATCTTGGACGCCATCTTGGATTTCTCAGCTCGTACCAACATCCAAGACTTGATATTTACCGTTTGACAAACTTAAGGATATGACAAACATTTTAGTATAGGTTAGAAAATGTGGTACTTTTGTGACCACCCCACCTTCAACCAAGCCTTGAAAGTCACCCTACTATATCTTTAAATGCTGATTCTACAGATGTATAGGATAAGGCCGCTAACTAATGAGTTATCACACTATATAATCACTCGCGACTCAATATTTCGGCAAATTGCCTTTTTCAAGATAAATGGAAACACTTTTTTATCATGTAGGCTACTCGTACACTAATTTGGGGCACGTTACACAATATGGTACAATCCGGGAAAGCTCTAAACCATATTATACATTCTTCAACGTCCTCGTGCGTGACCAGTCTACATTTTTGACGATTTATGGGAAAGTGCAAATGAATTCATGATGATGACTAGTGGGTTGTCCATTATATGTGTCAGTTATGAATGAATTTCGCGGTCTGGTCTCAGTCTCCACCTCAAGCTACATCTGTCAAAACATAGTGCAATCCCGCAGTGTGTAGTGAGTAATGTCGGAATGTTTAATGAAGTCATGACAGTCACTAGAGGGCTGTCTATCATGTAATAGCGAGATGTTTAATGAAGTCATGACACAGAAGGGCTGTTCATCATGTAATGGTGGAATGTTTAATGACGTCATGACAGTCACTAGAGGGTTGTCCACCATGTAATGGCGGAATGTTTAATGAAGTCATGACAGTCACTAGGGGGCTGTCCATCATGTAATGGCGGAATGTTTAATGAAGTCATGACAGTCACTAGAGGGCTGTCCATCATGTAATGGCGAAATGTTTAATGAAGTCATGACAGTCACGAGAAATCTGTCCATCATGTAATGGTGGAATGTTTAATGAAGTCATGACAGTCACTAGAGGGCTGTCCATCATGTAATGGCGAAATGTTTAATGACGTCATGACAGTCACTAGAGGGTTGTCCACCATGTAATGGCGGAATGTTTAATGAAGTCATGACAGTCACTAGGGGGCTGTCCATCATGTAATGGCGGAATGTTTAATGAAGTCATGACAGTCACTAGAGGGCTGTCCATCATGTAATGGCGAAATGTTTAATGAAGTCATGACAGTCACGAGAAATCTGTCCATCATGTAATGGTGGAATGTTTAATGAAGTCATGACAGTCACTAGAGGGCTGTCCATCATGTAATGGCGAAATGTTTAATGGAGTCATGACAGTCACTAGAGGGTTTTCCATCATGTAATGGCGAAATGTTTAATGATGTCATGACACTAAAGGGCTGTCAATCATGTAATGGCGGAATGTTTAATGAAGCCATGACACAGGATGGCTGTCCATCATGTAATAGCGGAATGTTTAATGAAATCATGACACAGGAGGGCTGTCCATCATGTAATGGCGGAATGTTTAATGAAGCCATGACACAGGAGGGCTGTCCATCATGTAATGGCGGAATGTTTAATGAAGCCATGACATAGGAGGGCTGTCCATCATGTAATGGTGGAGTGTTTAATGAAACTATGACACAGGAGGGCTGTCCATCATGTAATGGCGGAATGTTTGATGAAGTCATGACACTGGAGGGCTGCCAATCATGTAATTGCGGAATGTTTAATGAAGCCATGACACAGGATGGCTGTCCATCATGTAATAGCGGAATGTTTAATGAAGTCATGACACAGGAGGGCTGTCCATCATGTAATGGCGGAATGTTTAATGAAGCCATGACACAGTAGGGCTGTCCATCATGTAATGGCGGAATGTTTAATGAAGCCATGACACAGGAGGGCTGTCCATCATGAAATGGTGGAGTGTTTAATGAAACTATTACACAGGAGGGCTGTCCATCATGTAATTGCGGAATGTTTGATTAAGTCATGACACAGGAGGGCTGTCCATCATGTAATGGCGGAATGTTTAATGAAGTCATGACACAGAAGGGCTGTCCATCATGTAATGGCGGAATGTTTTATGAAGTCATGACACAGGAGGGATGTCCATCATGTAGTAGCGGAATGTTTAATGAAGTAATGGCACAGGAGGACTGTCCATCATGTAATGGCGAAATGTTCAATGAAATCATAACACAGGAGGGCTGTCCATTATCTAATATCGGAATGTGTAATGAAGTAATGGCACAGGAGGGCTGTCCATCATGTAATGGCGGAATGTTTAATGAAGTCATGACACAGGAGGGCTGTAATTGCGATATGGTCATGCGTCTAGTTGTCTGGTCTCATCAATTTTAGTATACCTTACTTGCAGGCACGAAGAAATTGATTTCAAATAGGCATACTTTTCGTGCTAAAAAAGACCAGGCTTACATTAATATGTTAGCAGCAATAATTAAAAATAGGTTACAAGCTATTGCACAGGCAGTAAGATTATTGCCTAATTCACCCTTGTTATTGATCTTCAGGCCCGAAGGAAGCAAATTTATAGGGGAGGGCCTTCAGCCCCAGTCCAGGTCATCAGTAGTACAAAGTCTTGCGCTCTGATCCTAGCTCACATACACAAAACATGCACGGCACGGTGATTTCTTACATAGTTTTCGTATAATTATATTGCGTAGTGCTAGACAATCACTTTAATAGCATTTATCTTTGGTATGCATTCAGAAATTCGCATATTATTATATCTAGGTTAAATATTTGGGAGGAAGCCAGGGATATTAAGAAATACTTCTCTTCTACCTATATTGGTATTTTGAAAGTATGAAAACTCAAGTATTTTTGTGATTTTTCTCCTTTTTTTTATTGTAAAATGTTTTTGATATTAACTGACGTTTTTCTTCTTTTTCTTCATTTGATAATTTGTTTATATGAGGAATGTTCAATCAATTTAAATTCCATAAATTTATAACTATAACATGTTTCCGTAAAATGCATTTATAATATAAATTCTATGGCGAAAGAGGAACTGCATCGGGTTTTATTCGAACAACAAAGACTCTAGCCTAACCATTGTTCGTTTAAACTTGCTCACGCAGAAAGTCACGATGAAGCAGAAAGTAACGATGCATATAACTTGCAGGCAATCAAATTGCAATGGAAACCGACAGACAGACCGGTGTATCGTTGTAAAGTGACCCACATAGAATACTGACCCCTGTCATTATTAGCTCACCTGAGCACGAAGTGCTCAAGGTGAGCTATTGTGGTCTCTTTTTGTCCGTCGTCCGTCTGTCCGTCTGTCCGTCTGTCCGTCCGTCCGTCCACAATTTCGTGTTAACACTCTAGCATCTACAAATATAAGCCAATCTTGACCAAACCTGGTCAAAACATGTATGACCATAAGATCTCGGATGAGTTTGATTATGGGTCAGATCGAACCAGAAAGTCCGGAGTTATCTGCCCTTGAATGCGAAAAATAGCTAGTTTTGACATTGTTAACACTCTAGTATCTACAATTATTTATCAATCAAAACAAAACTTTGACACAATGTTGGTGACCATAAGATCTCGGATGAGTTTGATTTTCAGTCTGATCGGACCAGAAGGTCTTGAGTTATGTGCCCTTGAAATTGACAAAATTGCCATTTTCGACTGTTTTCGATTTTGTTTACACTCTAACTTCTACAAATACTGACCAATCAAGACAAAACTTTGAGACAATGTTAAGAACCATAAGATCTTGTATGAGTATGATTTTCAGATTGATCGGATCAATAAGTCATGAGTTATACGCCCTTGAATTTGACAAAATTGCCGTTTTCGACTGTTTTTGACTTTGTTTACACTCTAGCATCTACAATTATTGACCAATCAAGACAAAACTTGGTCACAATCTTAGGGACTATAAGATCATGTATGAGTTTGATTTTCAGATTGATCAGATCAAAAGGTCATGAGTTATACGCCCTTGAATTTGACAAAATCCCCGTTTTTGAATGTTTACGACTTTGTTTACACTCTATAATCTACAATTATTGACCTATTAAGATGAAACTTTGACACAATATTGGTGACCATAATTTCTTGGATGAGCTTGAACTTAAGTCTTGTCAGACTAGAAAGTCATGAGTTATATGCCCTTGAATTTGACAAAATTGATGTTTTCGATTGTTTCGGACTTTGTTTACACTTTAGCATCTACAATTGTTGACCAATCAAGAAGAAATTTGGACACAATGTTGCTGAACATAAGATCTTGCACCAGTTTGAATTAGCTTAATTAGAGTAGAATTTGCTGAGTTTGCTGAGCCCTTCAAATTGACAAATTTGCCGTTTTCAACTGTTTTTACTCTAACAACCACATATAGCGACAAACCCAGACATAATTTGGACACAATGTTGTTAACCATAAGTTTGTTTTCAGTCTTAAAGTCACAAGTAATTGATTTGAACAAATCTATGACTCATATCATCTTGGTTCAGGTGAGCGATATAGGACCATCATGGTCCTCTTGTTTTATATTGTATAATGACCCCTCTCTATAAAATACTGACCCCCATGTAAAATAACGACCCCCTTATTTTACCTATTAAATATTGACCCCAAACATTTAACAAACACTATTGTCCAACAAGGTTAACCCGGGACAACTTAATTTTCGTGCGCAAAGTCCGTTAGTTGAGCGTCTTAACAAAACAAAGCCGAAGTGGGGTCATTACATATGCAGATGTCCCGGGTTAATCTTGCTGGACAATATAATTATGTATATCGTTTCAAATCACCGCCGTGTTTATTTGTTGTTGTTGCTGTCGTTGTTTCTACTTGAGCTTATGCTGACATATCTGATCCGTCACGCTAAAAGGGACCTTATCGAAACTCCAAAAATCCAAGTTTTGACAAACTTGTCAGACCCAGCACAGGTCAACCAGATACTGTATGCTAAAAATGAACATAAAGTAAGATAGGGAAAACATTCCAAATTTAGAAAATCACATTCAAGTGAAAAGTATCGGCCCTAGTCTGGCTGCGCGGACTGCGCAGACAGACTAGTGTCGATATTTTTCACATATCCGATAAGGTCCCAATTATATAACTCGTTTCACGTTGTTTGTATGCAACTTATTTTGTTTTCAAATTAAAGGCAACATTTTGTTCTACCTTGCCTGACCTTTGATAGCCCATGTTCATACTGCGGTGACATTGCTTTAAAGGACCCATGCTTGGTTTTCGAACAAACTAAAAGGTAATGGATTGTTCAACCTGTATGGATAGATTATTTCTGTCCACGGAAATTCCGATTGAAGTTCATTTAGTCTTTCTAATTCAAAGCTTACATAACTTTGCATACTCACAAGTTACCACTCAAACAATATTTAAGGATTGGGTTTTCATTTTCAAGACGTCAGCACGTGTTTAACGTAAACTTATAAAGGGACGTCATTCTGGCATGTTCGTTGTAAATGTAAACATTTTACTTTCATAAACCTTTCTTGCTAACACTAGAAAGCACAAGTTTAGATCGATCCTTATTTGTTTAAACGAGAAATATTCAAAGAAAACGTTTCGTTTCTTTATGTGATAAGCGTATATGACACCATATTCATGACTATCCCCAGGGTTTGTACTGTACAATTAATCTACACTTTCTTACATTTTATACCCACGTTTAATTATAAATGTATTGAATTGCACCGGCTGCTGTATATATACGAGGGGTGTTCCGAAATTAATGTTATTTTGGCTGTTTCTTCTTGACAGAGGTAATTCTGACCATTTTACTTTGCTCTGTCCCTCGAGGTACTCCCTCTCTGCACTTATGCATCGTTTCAACCAACCATTCCACTTTTGAAAACACTCCCGAATTGGCACACTCATAAGATACTGGTAAATGGCAGAGCCAGGGGCATTTCTCGATTTATATTTTTTCCGAACGGGTGTAATTTAGTTTGGGGAACACGAAAACGTCACAGGGGACCAAGTCAGCTGAGAGTGCGGAGTGAGGGAGGACAGTGACCTTTTCCCCCCTAAAAAAATCCGCTACAATACGTGCCTTGTGAAATGGTGCATTGTTATGCACGAGTCTGAGGTACTTCAAACCTTTTTTGGATGGTGCTGTTTAAAGACTTTCTAAAATTTTCGAAGAAAAACGTCTGTATGATACTTCGATGTGACTGGTTTGCTTTCGGATTAGAATTTGCATGGTTGGACACTTGTTATAAAAATATGACATACAAAACCCTCCTCACGGTGCGTATTATTTTAGCAATGCAAACGCGCCAGGTGTTTTAGTTGCCAAGATTCGATATACATTTTTACTTTTGGGTTCGAAAAAAAAGGCTACACCCATGTTTCACAACCTTTGAGGAAATTCTCAAATATTTTTTCGCTGTATTTTAGATATTTCTTCAATAAGGATTTGGCATTGTCAACCTGATAGGTCATTTGGTCGTCAGTTAGTAAACGGGGTATCAATCTGGCATTGATCTTACCCAGCTTAAGATAATTCTTTATGAAACAATTATTACTATGTGCTAAATATAAGCATGTCATTTTAGCTAATTGCCTGACAGTGTACCTTGCATTTTTTTCGAGGATTTGTCAAATTCGCTCGATGTTGAAGAGACATTTCACAATATTTTTTCATAAATTTTACTTTTATTTTTATCTGATGGAGCATATTTTCTTATGAAAATTCTGAAAATTTATAGCCATTATATCGCGCCGTTTACGAGAAATATATATTTTTGTGCTAAAATTAATCAAATTGTCGTCTACAACAGTTCGGATTTATATGGAATTTGCCATATCTGTCTTAACTTTAGAGGCGTATTTTTCGCTTATAAATAACGACTTCAAAAAAAAAAAAAAAAAAACGATAGCATTTCTACGTATTAGAATAGCCAATCTTTGCATCAAGACATACTTTAGAAAATGAAATCGGAATGTTATGTACCTTTAAGCATTGTCACTGTTGTTGCAGGGCGACCTGTGAGGGCAGCATCTTCCAGCTGCTGGTGTTCCGAAATCAAGCAACCCACATACAAATAGCCATATATATGACATCACACACCTCACGGTGAAAATCTACAGGCTTTAAGACTTACCTTTGATATAGGCCCTTGTCGGACCGTATTTGGTACAAAAACGAATATGGTACATTTGTACCATATTCGACCGAATATGGTACATTTGTACCATTCGGACCGAATACGGTACACTTTTCGACCGAATATGGTACAAACAATGTACCATATTCGGTTGGAATAAGTTTTTCTATGCTCGCCAAAACGTATTTGGTACATACCAAAAAAAAAACTCATAAAATGAAAATGGTCTACGTATATGGTACATAAATTATGTATTTCTTAATAAATGAAATAGTCTGCCGATGTGTTAACTTTTTTCATACTCAAAAACATTGTATTAACCTAATATTGGAAGTGACAATAGTATCATCATCATCATCATCATCATCATCATCATCATCATCATCATCATCATCATCATCGTCATCATCATCATCATCATCACCATCATCATCATCATCATCATCATCATCATCATCATCATCATCATCATCATATCATCATCATCATCATCATATCATCATCATCGTCGTCGTCGTCGTCGTCGTCAGCAGTAACAGAAACAGCTAACCCAACCACACTTTACATGGATTTTGAATTGAAAAAAAATACGCTGTAGAATGTCTGCTATTTAGCACTGTCGGCCCGTAATTGGTACAAAAGCGAATATGGTACATTTGTACCGAATACGGTACAATTTTCGACCGAATATGGTACAAACATTTTTCCATATTCGGTTAGGCATTTTACCCCAAAACTGCAGATACGTATATGGTACAATTAGACAGTTGTACCATATTCGGCCGAATATGGTACAAATTTGTACCATATTCGTTTTTGTATCTAATACGGTCCGACAGGCCCTAATTTAATTAATGCTATCCTAGATAAATGTTTGTGTGAATGTTAACCCGACTTAGAGTTATATATATCAAACATACTATATATGTAAAGGACAAACATAACAGATACCATGTTACAGACGTCAGGCTATCACTACGAGGTAGATTCAAGCTGATTCAGCACAGTGGCTACGAGATATTGCGCAAATAACATTAATTTCGGAACACCCCTCGTAACAATGTGTCACTTGGAACCCACCAGGTAAGATTTCTTGAATAAAACTTGATCAGACAGTACAAGGCAGCGGCTTATCAATGCCTTATCGTATGTGAAACAGACGAATTCATTTTTGGCAATATTGTTTTTTGGATATTTTTTTTTAATTTCTTCATATGTTTTATCAAATGAAAAAAACCCCAACTGTTATGGACATGGAATATAAGCAGCCAGTTGAGCTGTTCAAGCCCCCTGGAGCCTTTTCCCAGGATAATTGATGAGCAAGCCATAACCCCGATCGACGAAAACATTATCTCCCCATTCCTACGGGCCGGACTGAGACACATATTCGCCCGTTCATGGATGTGAAACAAATGGCTTATTTTAAATAACAAACGAGGATGTTGCATAAACACAGGCGGCAATCACGTGACTTTGTTATGATATATTTTCCTCACCAATGTAAACAAAACACTCGGCAAGAACAGATTTTCTCAAATTTTAAATCAAACACTTAACTCTCAGTATTGAGATACTTACCATTCGACGCGTCGTAATCTCCGGTTTATTTTGATACCAAGATCTTCCCTCAAATCCACGTCAAAGCTGAGAACATTCGTGCAAAGTGCAAACATTTCTTAAGAAAATATATCACGGCAATCAAAAATACTTTGCACGAATGTTCTCAGCTTTGACAGGGATTTGAGGGAAGATCTTGGTATCAAAATAGACCGGAGAGTACGACGTATCGAATGGCATGTATCTCAATATTGAGTGTTAAGTATTTGATTCAAAATTTGAGAAAAATGTGTACTTACCGAGTGTTTTTGTTTACATAAGTGAGGAAAATATATCATAACAAAGTCACGTGATTGCCGCCTGTGATAAAGCGAAAATCCGAAAAAAATCATTTCTTTCACATATAGTTTTGGAAAAATCTGTCGATGGTGTAGTATGAAGAAATGGTCAAAGTTTCTTTTTGCTCGAGAATATACGGTGTTAGTAAGCTGGATTTTAATACAATCATTTAAAAAAATAAAATCGAAAGTAAAAGCTGATTGGGCTGTTCGTTTCCTGTGACAAGATAAAATGATTTTTGTGCAGTGGAGTGCATTTCGTTTGACATTGTATTCAACGTGTTTTAAATCCACGTTTCATTTAAGTCATTATAAACGTAATGTTCCATTATTCCGTTATATAGAAATAAAATACTGCACAAGATAAACAACAGCAACAAACTCTACACACGCAGCCGCCGCGATATGACCTTAGTGGTTGAAAACGGCGTAAAACCCCAATAAACCAAACCCTACACGCGCACACAAATACAATAATTAGTAAACAAAAATCTTATTTACCTTTTTAAGTAAACTTGGTCAAGCAAAGGAAAATTTCACAACCACCTCTCACTAAGTACGATTATCAAATGTATTAAGCAGGATTTTTTTTCTACGCTTAAGTTAAGGATGGTCAACCCGATGAATAATGTGTCTACCGCGCATACGTTAGCGCAGTGATTTTAATGGCCGCATTTGTCAACTTCATATTTGTATGTACTATGGTTCACACCCCATATGCGTAATAGGCCTAGTGTACAAGTAATTATGCGAAAATGTACTTTATGTGTGCCCATTTAACCTTTTCGTAATCATTTACCAAAAAGGAAAAAATGTACATAGAGTACATTTGAAGCTACTGTTGAAGATGGTTAAATGGATATTGGTAAGGATAGTGTGTATATTAAAACGCCGAAAAATATTGACGCATAAGGACAAAATTGTGGTAATCTGCATTATTGCATATAACATGAGTTTTCCGGGCCGTTATAAGCAATGCATTATACGTAAATCAGATTTCGGGTTGTTATCGTTAAAAACGTTTATTTCTCAGTAAATTCCCGCATCGTTAACGCCCGGCTTTGCTCTCAAATATACATGTATTATCCATCAATCGAGGATTTGATCGAGAAGACTGAAAAGTAATCATATGTTTGTCTTTTTACCTTCCCCCGATTAAAATCCTTGGAAGAGCCCCTATCCACGATCATGAATAGTGAACTCGTTGTCTCCAAGTTAAAACCTGTCTGACGACGTAATATATCTGCATTGTGACGGAACTAGATATATATCCAAAAACGACAAGGAATAAAGGATACAATGATTTTAAGCTCTGGGTGAATCATTTATATGCATTAGAATAACCAATACTTGCATCAAGACATACTTGTAATGTACTTTAAAAAATGAAATAGGGATGTTATGTCAGCATGGCAGCAGTTACGAACAGATTTAGTATAACTATTTTGATCGCAAAGTTACGAAAAAAATAAAAAAAAAAATAGGAAATTCTAATCTTAGGTCTGTGAACATATTTTGTAAAACGACATGCGCGGATCAAGAGGGGGGGGGGGGGGGGGGTCAGGGGTCATGAGCCCCCTGGAATTTGGCGTAAAAGGGGGTTATTGTAAAGATTGCTGGTTATGCCCCATATAAGCTGCGCCATTCTTCCCTGTGTGCCACAACAAACCATTGTAATACTGAGTCCTTCATGGTAATGACATGTATCTGCATGAATCCAGGGCCTGACCCCCCCCCCCCCCTCTGAAATTTGGCGAAAAAGAAGTTAAAGATCGGTAACCCCCTGGGAAAAATACCTGGATCCGCGCTTGAAACGCACTTACATAAAAAAATTGAACCTACGAAAACAATGTGCGTAAGTTCGTTGATGAAACTGGGCCCAGGTCACTAGTAGAAATAACA